>CM051274.1:25089411-25609411 GCA_027921565.1 Artemia sinica | reverse complement strand
ACAACAAACACCTATGAAAGGCTAAGAAATCCAGCTCAGAAAAGTCAAAAGTAGCAATCCATCCATCCCAAATCATAGGTTTCAGACAACACACACCAACGAAAGACTAAGAAATCTAGCTTAGAAAAGCCCGAAATAGTAATTTACATATCCCAAATCATAGGTTTCAGACAACACTCACCTATGAACGGCTAAGAAACCTAGCTCAGAAAAGTCAAAAATAGCAAACTAGTCATCCCAAACTATAGGTTTCAGACAACAAACACCTATGAAAGGCTAAGAAATTCAGCTCAGAAAAGTCAAAAGTAGCAATCCACCCATCCCAAATCATAGGTTTCAGACAACACACACCTATGAAAGACTAAGAAATCCCACTCAGAAAAGCCCGAAATAGTAATTTACATATCCCAAATCATAGGTTTCAGACATCATTCACCTATGAAAGACTAAGAAACCTTAGCTCAGAAAAGCCTGAAATAGCGAAACTACTCATCCCAAAGTAGAAGTTTCAGACAACAAACGCCTATGACGGACTAAGAATCATAGCTCTGAAAAGTTCAAATATCAAACTACATATCCCAAATCATAAGTTTCAGACAACACACACCTATGAACGGCTAAGAAAACTAGCTCAGAAAAGACAAAAATAGCAAACCACTCATCTCAATCATAGGTTTCAGTCAACACACACCTGTGAAAGGCTAATAAATCCAGCCCAGAAAAGTCAAAAATAGCAAACTACATATCCCAAATCATAGGTTTCAGTCAACACACACCAACGAAAGACTAAGAAACCTAGCTCAGAAAAGTCAAAAATAGCAAACTACTCATCCCAAACTATTGGTTTCAGACAACATCCACCTACGAAATACTAGAAAACCTTAGCTCAGAAAAGCCTGAAATAGCAAACTACACATCCCAAATCATAATTTTCTGATAACACATACCTATGAAAGGCTAAGAAACCTAGCTCAGAAAAGTCGAAAATAGCAAACTACATATTCCCAATCATATGTTTCAGACATCACAGACCTATGAAAGACTAAGAAATCCAACTCAGAAAAGCCCGAAATAGTAATTTACATATCCCAAATCATAAGTTTCAGACAACATTCACCTACGAAATACTAAGAAACCTTAGCTCAGAAAAGTCTGAAATAGCCAACTACTCATCCCAAACTCGAAGTTTCAGAGAACAAACACCTATGAGTGACTAAGAATCCTAGCTCTGAAAAGTCCAAAAAGCAAACTATACCTCCCAAATCATAATTTTCTGAAAGGCCACACCTATGAAAGGCTAAGAAATCTAGCTCAGAAAAGTCAAAAATAGCAAATTAACCATCCCAAATCATAGGTTTCAGTCAACACACGCCTACGAATGGCTAAGAAATCCTGCTCAGAAAAGTCAAAAAATAGCAACCCACACACCCCAAATCATAGGTTTCAGACACCACACACCTACGAAAGACTAAGAAATCCGGTTATGAAAAGTCAGAAATAGCAAATTACATATCCCAAATCATAGGTTTCAGTCAACACTCACATATGAACGGCTAAGAAACCTAGCTCAGAAAAATCAAAAATAGCAAACTAGTCATCCCAAACTATAGGTTTCAGACAACAAACACCTATGAAAGGCTAAGAAATCCAGCTCAGAAAAGTCAAAATTAGCAATCCATCCATCCCAAATCATAGGTTTCAGACAACACACACCTATGAAAGACTAAGAAATCCAGCTCAGAAAAGTCAAAAATAGCAAACTACATATCCCAAATCATAGGTTTCAGTCAACACACACCAACGAAAGACTAAGAAACCTAGCTCAGAAAAGTCAAAAATAGCAAACTACTCATCCCAAACTATTGGTTTCAGACAACATTCACCTACGAAATACTAGAAAACCTTAGCTCAGAAAAGCCTGAAATAGCAAACTATACATCCCAAATCATAATGTTCTGACAACACATACCTATGAAAGGCTAAGAAATCCAGCTCAGAAAAGACGAAAATAGCAAACTACACATCCCAAATCATAGGTTTCAGACACCACACACCTATGAAAGACTAAGAAATCCAACTCAGAAAAGCCCGAAATAGTAATTTACATATCCCAAATCATAAGTTTCAGACAGCATTCACCTACGAAATACTAAGAAACCTTAGCTCAGAAAAGTCTGAAATAGCCAACTACTCATCCCAAACTCGAAGTTTCAGACAACAAACACCTATGAGTGACTAAGAATCCTAGCTCTGAAAAGTCCAAAAAGCAAACTACACCTCCCAAATCATAATTTTCTGAAAGGACACACATATGATAGGCTAAGAAATCTAGCTCAGAAAAGTCAAAAATAGCAAATTAACCATCCCAAATCATAGGTTTCAGTCAACACACACCTATGAATGGCTAAGAAATCCAGCTCAGAAAAGTCAAAAAATAGCAACCCACACATCCCAAATCACAGGTTTCAGACACCACACACCTACGAAAGACTAAGAAATCCGGTTATGAAAAGTCGGAAATAGCAAATTACATATCCCAAATCATAGGTTTCAGACAACACTCACCTATGAACGGCTAAGAAACCTAACTCAGAAAAGTCAAAAATAGCAAACTAGTCATCCCAAACTATAGGTTTCAGACAACAAAAACCTATGATAGGCTAAGAAATCCAGCTCAGAAAAGTCAAAAGTAGCAATCCACCCATCCCAAATCATAGGTTTCAGACAACACACACCTATGAAAGACTAAGAAATCCAGCTCAGAAAAGTCAAAAATAGCAAACTACATATCCCAAATCATCAGTTTCAGTCAACACACACCAACGAAAGACTAAGAAACCTAGCTCAGAAAAGTCAAAAATAGCAAACTACTCATCCCAAACTATTGGTTTCAGACAACATTCACCTACGAAATACTAGAAAACCTTAGCTCAGAAAAGCCTGAAATAGCAAACTATACATCCCAAATCATAATTTCCTGACAACACATACCTATGAAAGGCTAAGAAATCCAGCTCAGAAAAGTCGAAAATAGCAAACTACACATCCCAAATCATAGGTTTCAGACACCACACACCTATGAAAGACTAAGAAATCCAACTCAGAAAAGTCAAAAAATAGCAACCCACACATCCCAAATCATAGGTTTCAGACAACACTCACCTATGAACGGTTAAGAAACCTAGCTCAGAAAAGTCAAAAATAGCAAACTAGTCATCCCAAACTATAGGTTTCAGACAACAAAAACCTATGATAGGCTATGAAATCCAGCTCAGAAAAGTCAAAAGTAGCAATCCACCCATCCCAAATCATAGGTACCTAACCTAACCTCCCTGCGGCGCATCCCCTGTGGCGCTTTCCTGACCCGCGGCGCATCCCTGCGGCACATCCTGCGGCGCTTTCCTGGCCCACGGCGCATCCCGGCGGCGCTTCTCTGGCCCGGGGGATCTTTGGGGACCGGGGGAGGGCCTTTGGGGCACAGGGAGGGCCTTTGGGGGTCTGGGGGACACTTGAGGACCGATTGGTCCTTTGGGAGCCCGGTGGACCTTTGGGGGCCGGGGGAGGGTCTTTGGGGCACAGGGAGGGCCTTTGGGGCACAGGGAGGGCCTTTGGGGGTTCGGGGGGACAGTTGGGGGCCTGGGGGACATTTGGGGACCGGTGGAGGGCCTTTGGGACCCCGTTGGTCCTTTGGGAGCTCGATGGGCCTTTGGGGGCCCGGGGATGGCATTTGGGGGTCTGGGTGGGCCTTTGGGGCGCCGGTGGCCCTTTGGGAGCTTGGGGGCCTTTGAGTGTCCGGGGGGGGGGGGGCAGTTGGGGGCCTGGGGGGCATTTGGGGACCGGTGGAGGGCCTTTGGGACCCCGTTGGTCCTTTGGGAGCTCGATGGGCCTTTGGGGGGCCTGGGGATGGCATTTGGGGGTCTGGGTGGGCCTTTGGGGCGCCGGTGGCCCTTTGGGAGCTTGGGGGGCCTTTGAGTGTCCGGGGGGCAGTTGGGGGCCTGGGGGACATTTGGGGACCGGTGGAGGGCCTTTGGGAGCTTGGAGGGCCTTTGAGGACCGGTGGCTTCCTTTGGGGTTGGGGTAGGAGGATTGGAACCCTTTGGATCGGGGTATGGCGATCGGGGCCCCTTTGGGGTTGGGTAGAGGACCTCACGACACTGTTCAATGGAACTTGTGTAGTATAACGACCACACTCAAAAATCATCTTTTAAATCATCTTTTAAATCAACGTCTCTAACGGTTTCGCCGAAATAATTCCATAAGCTGTCTAAAACCGTTTCGCCCAAATAATCCCCTAAAAGTAATTTCATCGTGTTCCCTTTGTTTGGCATCTCTGTGCTTTCACATTTCAAATTTCTAGGAAACCCTTTCTTACGTTAATCTCTTCATCTCATAAATTTTCCTAGCTAAACTATTATGGTTTCGTTAGAATATCAATTTACCTCTCCGACTTAAAGCTCCGTGAAGCCGTATTTAAAAATAGAATTTCTATCTCATTAGACTCCCGCATAATTCCAAGATAACAAGTGATGTCATTTATGATTCTTGACACTAAAGATCAATGAAGCCCTATTTAAAAATAGAATATTAATTTTTATCTCTGTCCTAAAGAACGTTTATCCCTCAGACCTAAGATTAAAGAAGCCTTAATGTTTCTTAATTCCCCCTTCGTGAAGCCCTATTTAAAAATAGAATATTAATTTTTCTCTCTGACCTAAAGAACGTTTATCCCTCAGACCTAAGATTAAAGAAGCCTTAATGTTTCTTAATTCCCCCTTCGTGAAGCCCTATTTAAAAATAGAATATTAATTTTTCTCTCTGACCTAATGAACGTTTATCCCACAGACCTAAGATTAAAGAAGCCTTATTGTTTCATAATTCCCCACGCTCGTGAATCAATAATTCTCCCATCGATTATGTAAATCACCCCTCATGTCATTCGCACGTGGCCAAACAATAATGAAGCCATGTTTGTTTCTTAATTCCACCATCGTGAATCAATAATTTCCCCTAGCGATTATGTAAATCACCCCTCATGTCATTACACGTGGCCAAACAACAACAAATACTATTTCTGGACGCCATGACATTCACGAACGATTACGTAATCAAGTTCTCGGAAATTCACTTCCCCCTCGAGTCCTAGATCAATAACATTGTTCCCGTTAGAATTCAATGCGCACGTGCAACCTTCGCACCGGAGCTATTACACATAGAAACATCAAATAAATCGACCTTGGAAAAAGAGGTCATTGACCCCATTAACCACGTGTTCTCCCTAGGGAGGCTATGCCCTTATTTGGAGCCCCGTCCGTATTCTATGCCCATATAAGGAGCCCCGTTTGTGCTGGTACCCCCTCCTCTACTTGCATATACGGTTTTATTGAAAGTTTTGTCGTGCAGACTTGAAAAATGGGTCATTTGATTGCAAATTCAAAGGGCTAGTGCTCTTTTTAATAGTCGAAAGTGATTGGAGGGCAACTAACCCCCTCTCACGCCCATCTTTTCCCCAAACACATCCATTCAAAATTTTGAGATAGCCATTTTGTTCAACTTAGTTGAAAGTTCTAGAAATTAGGTCTTTGAGGATGACCACCCCCTCCCCCACAGCTTTCAGGGCAAGGGTTGTAAGTTATGCCCTGGGTGCATATAAAGTTTTTGTAGAAAGCGTTATCGTAGAAACTTTAAAAGAGCTCATTTGATTGGAAATTGAAATGGCTAGTGCCCTTTTTAATAGTCGAAAGTGATTGGAAGTCAACTAACACCCCTTTCACGCCCACCATTTGTCAAGACGCATCCAATCGAAATTTCAAGATGGCCATTTTGTTCAAAGTAATTGAATGGTCCGGAAATTATATCTTTGAGAATTACACCCCCCCCCTGCCCCTCATGGTAAGTGTTGTAAGTTATGCCCTGGGTGCATATATGGTTTTATTGAAAGCTTTGTCGTGCAAACCTGAAAAATGGGTCATTTGATTGCAAATTCAAAGGGCTAGTGCCCTTTTTAATTGTCAAAAGTGATTGGAGGGCAACTAACCCCCCTCTCACGCCGGCTTTTCCCCCAAACACATCCAATTGAAATTTTTAGATAGCCATTTTGTTCAACGTAGTTAAAAGTTTTAGAAATTGTGTCTTTGAGGATGATAACCTCCTCAGAGCCCTCAGGGCAAGAAGTGTAAGTTATACCCTGGTGCATATAAGGTTTTTGTAGATAGCGATGTTGTAGAAACTTCGAAAAGGGCTCATTCGATTGGAAATTAGAAGGGCTTGTGCCCTTTGTAATGGTCGGAAGTGATTGGAGGATAAAAACCACCTCTCTCACCACCACCATTTCCCCAAACACATCCAATTAAAATTTTGAGATAGCCATTTTGTTCGAAGTAGTGAAATAGTCCGGAAATTATGTTTTTGAGGATGACTCTCCCCCCACAGCCCTAAGGGCAAGGGTCGAAAGTTTCGCCATGGGAGCATATAAGGTTTTTATAGAAAGCGTTGTCGTAGAAACTTCAAAAAGGGCTCATTCGATTCGAAATTAAAATGGCTAGTGCCATTTCGTCTCTTCTCCGTCTTGAATTTGATTTTGCAATTTTCATCAACATCAACGCCCTCCGTTTTTTTGGGGGGGGGTCTTCTTTTTTTCTTAACTCATGCCTATGTTCTTATGATAATAACGTTTGATAGGTATCTTTAAACCAAATGATTCATTTTAAATCCCTGTAGTAAAGGCGTGATCATTGACCTCTTGTCAACTCAGATGTCTGAAATCTTATTGCTACGGCCTATCTTGATGCAAATGAACTGTTAGGATGAATAAAACTGAGTTTACACCAGCATTTCAACCCAATATGTTTTCATTAATTTTGACATATTTACAGTCTCAGAAAATATACATTAATTGCTTGATGAGTCTTATTTGGCAAAAGCTGTCAACTAAAAAAAAAATCAGACTGATTGAATTGTAGTGTGCAACTTTTGAAGTGTCTGAGATACCAAATGAGCTGAATAAATCATGCGTAATTGAATAAAATTCTTTCAAGGTCCTATTTTGTAGTGCTTGGGGTGTGAATCAAATGTTTGCCCCATCAATGCAATAACAGGAATAAAGATAAATAATTTTTTTTTTCAAATAATTCTTTCCTTCTCCTTCCAGAAACTGTTTCTGTTCTGTCGTTGGCAGTCGAAAGTGATTGGAAGGCAACTAACACCCCTTCCGCGCCCACAATTTCCCCAATCACATCCAATCAAAATGTTGAGATAGCCATTTTGTTCAGCGTAGTTGATTTTCAGATAGAAATTATGTTTTTGAGGAGGACACTCCCACACAGCCCTCAGGGCAAGGGTTGTAAGTTGTGCCCTGGGGGCATATAAGATTATTATAGAAAGCGTTGTCGTAGAAACTTCAAAAAATGCTCATTCGATAGGAAATTCGAAGGGCTAGTGCCCTTTTTAATAGTCGAAAGTGATTGGAGGGCAACTAACCCCCCTCTTACGCCCACCTTTTCCCCAAACACATCCATTCAAAAGTTTGAGATAGCCATTTTGTTCACGTAGTTGAAAGTTCTGGAAGATAGGTCTTTAAGGATGACAAGCCACCCCCCCCCCGCACAGCCCCCAGGGCAAGGGTTGTAAGTTTTGCCCTGGGGGCATATAAGGTTTTTATAGAAAGTGTTGTCATAGAAACTTCAAAAAGGGCTCCTTCGATTGCAAATTGAAATGGCTAGTGCCCTTTTTAATAGTCGAAAATGAATGGAGGGCAACTATCACCCCTTCGACGTCCACCATTTCCCCAAACACTTCCAGTCAAAATTTTTAGATAGCCATTTTGTTCAACGCAGTTGAAAGGTCCGGAAAGTATATCTTTGAGCTGTACACCCCCCCCCCCCCCACAGTCTTGAGGGCAAGGGTTGTAAGTTGTGCCCTGGAAGCATATAAGGTTTTTATTGAAAGCGTTGTCGTAAAAACTTGAAAATGGGCTCATTCGTTTGGAAATTCAAAGTGCTAGTGCCCTTTTTAATAGTTGAAAGTAGTTGGAAGGCAACTAATCTCCCTCTCACGCCCACCTTTCCCCCAAACATTTTTGGGGGAATTCGTATCGATTTATTTTTTTTTCCATACTAGGGCACTTCGTACCGAAGGAGTTGTCGCAGAAACTTCGAAAAGGGCTCATTCGACTGGAAATTGGAATGGCCAGTGCCGTTTTTAATAGTCGAAAGTTATTGGAAGGCAACTAACACCCCTTCCACGCCCACCATTTCTCTAAACACATCCAATCAAAATTTTGAGATAGCCATTTTGTTCAGCGTAGCTGATTTTCAGAAAAAATTATGTTTTTGAGGAGGACAATCCTTCCACAGCCCTCAGGGCAAAGATTGTAAGTTAAGCCCTGGGGGCATATAAGGTTTTTATATAAATCTTTGTCGTAGTAACTTCAAAAAGGGCTCATTCGATTGGAAATTCAAAGGGCTAGTGCTCTTTTTAATAGTCGAAAGTGATTGGAGGGCAACTAACCCCCTCTCACGCCCATCTTTTCCCCAAACACATCCATTCAAAATTTTGAGATAGCCATTTTGTTCAACGTAGTTGAAAGTTCTAGAAATTAGGTCTTTGAGGATGACCACCCTCCCGCACAGCTTTCAGGGCAAGGGTTGTAAGTTATGCCCTGGGCGCATATAAAGCTTTTGTAGAAATCGTTATCGTAGAAACTTTAAAAAGGGCTTATTTGATCGGAAATTGAAACGGCTAGTGCCCTTTTTAATAGTCGAAAGTGATTGGAAGTCAACTAACACCTCTTCCACACCCACCATTTATCAAGACGTATCCAATCAAAATTTTGAGATTGCCATTTTCTTCAAAGTAATTGAAAGGTCCGGAAATTATATCTTTGAGGATTACAACCCCCCCCCCCCCCTGCCTCTCAGGGTAAGTGTTGTAAGTTATGCCCTGGGTGCATATACGGTTTTATTGAAAGCTTTGTCGCGCAAACCTGAAAAATGGGTCATTTGATTGGAAATTCAAAGGGCTAGTGCTCTTTTTAATAGTCAAAATTGATTGGAGGGCAACTAACCCCCCTCTCATGCCGGATTTTTCCCCAGACACATCCAATTAAAATTTTTAGATAGCCATTTTGTTCAACGTAGTTAAAAGTTTTAGAAATTGTGTCTTTGAGGATGATAACCTCCTCAGAGCCCTCAGGGCAAGAAGTGTAAGTTATGCCCTGGTGCATATAAGGTTTTTGTAGATAGCGATGTTGTAGAAACTTCTAAAAGGGCTCATTCGAATGGAAATTAGAAGGGCTTGTGCCCTTTGTAATAGTCGAAAGTGATTGAAGGATAACTATCACCCCTCTCACAACCACCTTTTCCCCAAACACATCCAATCAAAATTTTGAGATAGCCATTTTGTTTGAAGTAGTGAAATAGTCCGGAAATTATGTTTTTGAGGATGACTCTCCCCCCACAGCCCTAAGGGCAAGGGTCGTAAGTTGTGTCCTGGGAGCATATAAGGTTTTTATAGAAAGCGTTGTCGTAGAAACTTCAAAAGAGCTCATTCAATTGGAAATTGAAAGGGCTAGTACCTTTTGTAATAGTTGAAAGTGATTGGAGAGTAACTAACGCCCCTCTCACGCCCACCATTTCCCCAAACACATCCAATCAAACTTTTTAGATAGCCGTTTTGTTCAACGTAGTTGAAAGGTCCGGATATTATGTCTTTGAGGATTACACTGCCTCCACAGCCCTCAGGGCAAGGGTTGTAAGGTTTTCCCTGGGGGCATATAAGGTTTTTATAGAAAGCACTGTCGTACAAACTTCAAAAACAGCTCATTCAGTTAGAAATTGAAAGGGCTTGTGCCCTTTTTAATAATCGAAAGGGATTGGAGGGAAACTAATCAAGATTTTAAGATGTCCATTTTGTTCAACTTAGTTGAAAGTTCTGGAAATTAGGTCTTTGAGGATGATAACCCCCTCACAGCCCTCATGGCAAGGGTTGTAATTTACGCCTTGGGGGCACATAAGGTATTTATAGAAACCGTTGACGTAGAAACTTAAAAAGGGCTCATTCGATTAGAAATTGAAAGGGCTAATGTTCTTTTTAATAGTCGGAAGTGATTGGAATCTTGACATTTTTATAGTAAAGAGCGATGTGGGTACAATGTATTATTATTATTTTTATTTATTTTTTTGACCAGGGCACTTCGTATCGATGGAGTTGTCGTAGAAACTTCGAAAAGGGCTCATTCGATTGAAAATAGAAAGGGCTAGTGCCCTTCTTAATAGTTGAAAGGGATTGGAGGGTAACTGATCCCACGCCCACCCTGCCATTTTCCCATTATGTTTAAAATCTAAATGTCGCCTTAAGATTAAATCAAAATGCACTGTGTTAATGCTAATTCTCAATAAGGCATCTCAGCAGTATCCCAAGATGACTGAATGTTTTATGTTCAAACTTTCGGGGCTACTTCTGCTTTAAAATTTATCCAAATCAAAATAGCATAAGTGTACCCAAGCTATCAAAGGAGGTAAACAGATTTTTTTGCGAATGGAATCAAGTTTTCTTTTTCAGGTCAACTAGAGGAGGTATGAAACTAAATTAAACACTACTATTTGTGTCCAGATTTTTAAAAGGGTGTATGTTGTTAAAAGTTGCTGAAAAATTTTCTCCAGCATACAAATAGCAGGCCAAACTATAAAGTCTTGAAAAAATGGAAAGATTTAAATTATTATTTTCTTTTTCCCTGAAAAGACTTTGTCAATATAAAACGAACAGAAACTCATTAAAAAACATTTCCCACAAAATAAGTTTTTCAAAGAAAAGTAAAGAACTCCATTAAACCAAAAATGAGCAAAAATAAAATCAAATAATCTACCAAGCGTGAAACTACCACAAATCAGCATCGATAAATAAATGAAACCCAAAACGAACAGAAATGACCGATTCAAACTCAAAACGAGGAGAAATTAACATGAGTAGGGCTCAAACCCCCTATGCCTTCCCAAGGCCAGAACATAATTTGCACTTTACTGAAAAACATACAAATGAATGTGCTTTGTCAGTTTAATATACATATACTGATATTTATTAATCAAAATGTTAATATTATTTGATTTATTAAAGTTATAAAAGTAAAAACATTTATATTTTTTTTTCAGTAAAGTGCAAATTATATTCTGGTCTTGGGAAGGCATAGGGCTTTTGAGCCCTACTCATGTTAATTTCTGCTCGTTTTGAGTTCGACTTATTTTGTGGAAAAAGTTTTTTTAATTAATTTATTTAATACAGAACCTATCTGTAAACAACTAGCAATTGGCATAATTTACAGCCTTCATTTTAGAGGCTGTCGGGTCATTTCATCCCCAGAGGTTTGTTTTCATGGTACATTTCAAGTATTCCAAGACAAAAGGTGGTACTGTTCTATTAACCGGACTCTTTTTATATCTCAAACTCGAGCGCGTTGAAATACCCGTTTTTCAACGGGATGATACAAGACACCGCTGCAGAGAAATACAATGTAAAGCGTGGTTTTAATTGCGTATACGATTAATTGTGTATATAACCTAGTGTTGTTTTTTTGTTTTGTTTTTTTTTTGGAGGGGGGGCAAGGGAACCTAGGTTAGATTTGGTTACGTATTTAATATATGCTATGCTTTGCCGACATCCCCCACCCCACCCCTAATGTGCAAGTATATAGCCCAAATTTGTTTCTAAGCTATTATATAGTCATCCTATTTTATTTTATTTCATTAGCATTAACCAAACTAGCACTATATAAAAGAGTCCGGTTAATAGAACAGTACCCAAAAGGTCATCTTAAAATTTTTATAGAATGTGTTTTGGAGTTAAAAGGGTGGTTGGGTAGCAAAGAAGGATCAGAAAGCAGGCTGATCACTTTTCAATGACTTTCGACCTTTAAAAAGGGACTTCGAAGCATCAACTTCCAGTTAAGTGAATCCCCTCTAAATTAAAATGGTAATTTCAACTTAATTAAATTAAGTTAGCCTTATTTTAACCCCTCTACAGCCCCAAAACAATTCTACAGCCCTTAGCCCTCCATTAAAAATAGGTGAGTAAAAAATGATACTTTGAAGGTACATGGCTGTGTACTGAGGCCACTCTAATGCATCACCACTGCTTAAAATAATTCCAGTTAATGTAGATTTAAGAGTTTTGAAATCTGGCTCTTGGTTAAAAATTGTTGTAAAGATTTGTTGGTTAAAATTGGTTGGGAAGTGGAGTTTCCAGAAACTGAAAGATTAAATTTGGCTAGTAAAATTTTGCCCCAGTTAGATGAATAAGGATTTTGAAATTTTCAAATCAGCCCCATCCTGGTGAAAACGAGCCTGTTATTACGGAAAATTGTTGTAAAATGTGAAGTGGTGGAACTGTGCCTCAAGTGGCAGAAATGTTCTACGTGAGGCAGAACTGTGTAAGTGTGAAAAAATGAGTCGCGCGTGCCATCATAGCTTTAGCGTCTGGCAGAACTTTGCCATGCATGGCAGCACACTTGGTGCTCCAATATGTATACCAGTTAGTATAAAGTGTGCAACCCCTCCTCACCTCCAAAACTTCGTATTCTTACTCATCTGTTCCTGGGCCTTTGAAAAAGTTACTCATTCTTTGCAACTTTTCCTGATAAAGTAAGAAGTTTGGCCCAAACTCAGAATTTATAAGAAAAATGGTTAAATATGGATTCCTAAGTCACATGGACTGAATCGCCAGTAAGCCGCTTAAAATTGTCTAAAAAGAATGTTATGCTACACCACAGACCTACTTAGCGTTCAATTTTATTTATCTGGTTTACTATTTAGGCTTAGAGAAAAACAAAATCTGATTACCCGACCAGATCTGTCTGTCTTTCTTGGTTGACACTTAAATAAAGATCAAGATGTCGGACACTCCGCAGGAGAACAAAAACTTTAACTGCCTGAAGAAAAATTTATTTGTCAAGATATTTTAAATAGAGAGGATTTCAAATCAGCTGTTGAAAATCAAAATAGATCGTATACAAATAGAATAGTTGTTATCGATTACAGTTTAAAAACAGTTTGGTTTCACGGATAATTAAATAAAAACAATCAAGTTTTTTTTAACTGAAAGTAAGGAGCGACATTAAAATTTAAAACGAACAGAAATTATTCTGTATATGAAAGGGGCTTTCCCCTCCTCAACGCCTCGCTTTTTACGCTAAAGTTTTATCTGAGAAAGAGTCAAACATTAGCGTAAAGAGCGAGGCGTTGAGGAGGGACAGCCACGTTCATATACAGAATAATTTACGTTCGTTTTAAGTTTTAATGTCGTCCTTACTTTCAGTAAAAACAATTTCTTTTTTTTTCTATTTAATTTCTGAATGTTTTAAAATTAATGCAGGTTTTGATTTTAGCTCACCGTACATGAATAATTAAAACGAAATTTGCATATTAATTTCACATTTTTTGGCTAAATGGCTTTCTCGAAAGTTGTTTAATTTTAGTTACGAACGTTTTTATTAGTAATAAGTATACGTAACTTACGAATTAACTTACATAACGAACTTCTATATTCATAAATTTTTATTACGTATATTAGGGGGGTTCGCCCCCCTAGTCAATACCTCGCTCTTTATGCTAAAGTTTGATTTTTTCCAATTGTTTAAGAATGACCCCTTAATCACAAAGGCCGTTTAATTAGAATAAATAGCTTTTATGAAAGTACTAAAAAAACTTTAGCGTAAAGAGCGAATATTGACTAGGGGGCGAACCCAATCATATACATAACAGTTTCTGTTCGTTTTAAGTTTTGATGTTGAAAAATTTTCAGTTAAAAATTTTTCAACTGATCTTTCCATGGAAAGATCCTCCCACGTAAACCCCAATCCACCCCCCCCCCCCACTACCAGAAAAAATCCCCCCAGAAAACTTTTTTATACTTCAAAATAACCAATACTATATGTAAACAAGCAAAGTCCATAACTTGTAGTCCTTCCCCCGGGGACTGTGAAGGATTAAGTCATCCTCAAAGACATAGCTATTATATTTTTCGACCATGCTGAACACAATGGCTATCTCAAAATTTTGATACGGTGACTTTGGGAAAAAATGAGCGTGGGAGGCGCCCTAGTTGCCCTCCATTTTCTTGGTATTTTTAAAAGGGAACTAGAACTTTTAATTTCCGTTCGAATGAGCCCTCTCGCGGTATCCTAGGACCACTAGGTCGATACGATCACCCCTGGAAAAAAAACAAATTATTTCGAAAACTTTTTTCGAAATAAGGTAAATTTTCTCAGGCGCGTAACTTTGATGGGTAAAACTAAACTGAACTTATATGTTTAAAATCAGCATAAAAATCTGATTCTTTTGATGTATCTATTGGTATCAAAATTCCTTTTTTAGAGTTTCGGTTACTATTGAGGCCGGGTCGCTTCTTATTGACAAATCGTTGCCACGAACTGTTTGACAATGATACGCGGGCATGTCTGAGAGGGAACTTCGGTTTACCCCCTCCCCTGAAATTTCAAGATTTTAGAAGCAGCTAGTTTTAAAAAATTCACAGATTAATTCAAGAATTCCAATATTAATACGGGGCCGGTACGTGCGACGACTCTCGCTCTGCCCCGGTCAATCCTAAGCACACAAATAGACCTAAGTCACAAATAGAGTCACATATGTGACACTAAGTCACAAATAGACCTTCCCCCCCTTTTTTATCTTCTCCTGCCAAAGATGATCACACATACAAAGTTTCAGCCTAGTTAATTCATTTCCAAATTGATTAAGAATATCATTAAAAAGTTATGAAGTCACCCTAGGTTTTGAAGTAACTTTCAGAAATTTTGGTTAAATTTCTGAGTTTTTGTTCTGCTGAAAAAAGTTACACTCCTCTCTTGAGCATCTCCTTTAAGAGAAGGTTCTTCTTGCCAAATTTGATTCCAATTGGTCAATGGAGTTAGGAATGCACGGCAAACTAACCAAAGACGAAAAAACCGTTTTATAGTATCGTCCAATAATGCAACTACATTTTCACGTTTAACATTTTATATAAAAATATATATATCAAATATCTTCTCGTATTAGACTTTTGGCCCTTGCAATGGCCTTCTGCTATTATGATTCCACATCCTTGATTTTTTTTGTGTTTTGTTGTTCTTAGTTTATAAATTCCATGTTTTATTGTCTATGTTTTTCATTGTAATTTTAAAACCTTTTGGTAGAATTTCAGCTCATTTGGTACATTTGCTTAGGGGTGCATAGCTAACCAACAGAGAAACAAAGAGGTGTATAGTATAGAAGAGAACTCAACTTGAATGGTAATTGATTCGAAAACTTTATTGCAGTTTTATGGAATGTAATGTGCTATTTAGACACATAATACTTCATGAAATGAATTATTTTTAGTGTATTATTCCATTTAGGAATCATGTCAGTATTTTTCATGGCCGAATTGATTTTTTAGTGACACTACATGTTAATTTTACATCAAACCTTTTATTATTCAAAGTCTTCTAGAATGGATAAAACTGGTTTTCTATGTGTATTCTGAAGCAACTTATTTCGATGTTCAGTTTTCTTTTTTTTAACTCCTGTCAGCTTGAAAACTGGTGTTTTCGCTATTTTCTATCAGAATATATGCGAAGCGAGGGTGACCCACTGGTGTCGAATACTTTCGAGGTGTATGCAACTCTGAATGTGCCTCCAGTCCTGCTGAGTCTTGTGTGGCTCTGGGTCCTTAGTGCAGAGGAACGCCTCAAATCAGTCCCTCTCACTGCAAAACCACCATAGAGTACTGTCGATTCTTGTAGAGCTGACATTTGAACTACTACTGTACTAATGAGAAATGGAAATTAACAACAAAGTGCTGCACACAAATATTTTTATTACCTCTATTCAGGACTGAATAATAGGACTCAGGACTGAAAAACTGTACACTTATAGCAAATCTGTAGAGTTGGAAACATTGGGCCAAATTTTATTTAAGTTTCTGATTAACCCATTTGCTTGGGACTTTTTCTTAAATTCTCTAAAAAAAGTATTGCATACTTTCAATTAGATTGCCAAGTGTGACATAAATTTGAAGAACATTTAAGGCAACAGTATTCGCGCTAATGTATATTGTGGACAAATGATTTTGTTACTCAATAAAAAGATTAATAGTCGTTTGTGTATCAGTCTAAATTATACATTATGGTTGATAAAGATGAAGGAACTTTTTGGCACTTCGTAGAATTTCTAATCCTAAGATACTGTCAGTACTGAGACACTGAAACATATCTGTTAGTGCAGAAACAATCACGATGACCATTCATGACGAATCATCAAATACCAAATAGTGGCAAATCATTCGTGAAAAACCGTCATTCGTCGGGAATATTTCTCGTTCTTGTTTGTTGGCCAAAAAAGTTCGTTCATATCGTGAAGCGATTTTTTTTTGTGCGTAAACATCGTATTACGAAACTAAGTATGATTGCTGATATATATTCTTATAACTTGAAGTTAAAAATTTACTTTTGTTAGATACGGACGGCGAATTCTTGCAAACAAAACGACAATCTCGTTTTAAAAAAATTCATCAAAATTCTAGTTCATCAAAATTCTAGGACGACAACTGTGTGACTGATTTTCCTATATTTACATATCTTATCTTTTCAAAATGCGTGTGTGTTATTCCATCTATGGATGTTGGAAATGAGAGACTTGTCTGTTTTTTCTAGGTCTTTATGAATAATAGCTTGGCTGCCAAAAAATGCAGTATTTTTTGTGAAAGAATTAAATTTTACTTTAATCCAATCACCTTTGGCTCTTGGAAAAAGTACTAGAACTTTCAGCTTCAAATCTAAGGAGCTCCTCCTAAGTTTCTACAACCACCACTTCCATTCAAAATGGCTGAGAAAAATATAATACGTGAAAGACACTTCGCCCTTTACTAATTGCCCCCAAAAGGGGCATTCTGATAAGACATCGATAAAGCACTGGAAAATTATGGTCCTGTCAAGGGTCTTATCGTCTAAGCACCATGTATGAACAAATGTGCAATTTTTTGAACTGTGTCCATAAAATTGGCAAAGGAAGCCATTTTTTTTGTTGGGAGGGGGGGGGGGTTCAACTGGAACGTTTTCGACAGTTAAATATACTTTTATTGTCATTTGCAGGGTGCAGCCTTGCCTGTAATGGTTGGACAATTAACCTATGGCAAGAAGAGTGTGGACAAGTATGACAAACAAGCAAGAGCTGTCATTCCTCCCATGTATATGTTAATGCAAGAATTGATGCAAATGATAGATGGTGACACTATTGCATTTGACAGCTATATGGTAAGTAGAATTTTGTCGAAAAATATCGAAAATGTCGAAATCTTTTTCTACATTATGTGGTATTAAATAAAAAAAACAAGTTTTTTCAACTGAAAGTAAGAAGCAAGGTTAAAACTTAAAACAAGCAGAAATTATTACGTATATGAAGGGAGTTGCCGCCTCCTCAGTACTTCATCTTTTCGCTATTTTGTGTCCAAAGTTTTTTTAATTCGTAGTAACTTTTGGAATATATGGAAGGTATATTATATTTGAGGGCTTATCAGGAACCTCACATGGTAAAATATCTTTAAAGCGAGTGTCTTTTAAGTAGTAAAACCTAGTTTAAGAATGCTACGAATAATTAACACTTCTAGAAATGGTAAATTATTTGCATTAATTTCTAGAAAAGAAACTCTAAGTCCACCTTCCCCATAATTCCAAAGTGATATCACGTCATCCATGTAAATTTTCAATTTATTTACTTCAAAAATTTGAACTTAAAGCCCAATTTTCCAGGTGTCCTACATAGATGTTCTCAAGTAAACCTGATAGAGGTGCACCCATGGGCAGACCCTTTATTTGCTGATAAAAGAATGAAGGAATTGGATATACATCGAATATTTATCACAAAATTTAACCAAGGTCATCAGATCCTCATAATCTATCCCTGTTGCCAAATCTTCGATTAAATGATAATTTTGTTCCATTTAATTTTCTTTAGTTGCTCAGAAATTACAACATCAATATTTGCATACATAGAAATAATATCAAAGCTAATTACTATTGCATTTTCTGATATACTCACATTTTTAAGTTTTTTAACTAAATCTACGGAGTTACTTATGTATGAATTTTGGGAATTAAGCATAGATTTGAAAGCCGTACATAGTCATTTTCCAATATTGGAAGCGAGGGCTTTTGTACAAGCTAGGACAGGCCTTAAGACAATACCCTGTTTATGTAATTTTTGTAAACCATAAAATTTTGAACAAAAGCCAACACGGGAGAAAAATCTCTTATTTAATTTCGGAGTGATCCTACCATTTTTTCTTACCGTTATTTACTTTTTGGAAAAGTTTTGTTAAGTTAATTCAGTACTAATTAATGGAAACAAAAGGCTTACTGCAAAAAAAGGCATTAACAATAGCAGCCACCTGACATCTGAACCGAAACAGTTTTTGGAGGAAGAGGTTTTGAGTTACTAAGTTCCACCTTGAAGATTACTAGTGCATTTCAGTTACATTTAAATAATAACTTCCTAAAAACAAAATTGCCTTGTCTAACTTTCCTAATACATATATGTCTGACTCTGCAGTATGGCCTTTGTCTCTGGCTGCTTCTATTTTAGTGCCGTTATTTAAAAAGGGGGGGGGGGGTAGATTAGACCATGGGAATTATAGAGGTATAAGCCTAAGTAATGTTTATTAGTAAAGATATTTTGTCATAGGATCGATAGTTGGGTAGACCAAAATAGATCAGATTTGCAGGAAGATTGTTGTTAGAAGATTTGACCCCCCCCCCCGCCAATAAAAATCCTGGTTACAACCATGCTTTCGTAAATTTCCATCGAGCCTTTTAGAAACAAACTTGAAACAGAAAAGAAATGAGGTTAGCGAGTCCACCCTCCTCTGATTTCTGTTGTTTTGTTTGTTTTTTTACCCCTTTTGTTAGCGCTAGAGCTACCAAGCGTATTTGTTAATATTGTAGCATCTATGCATAATATAGTTAAGATTGTAGTACGGGTAGGTAACAATTTTTTTTAGAGTTGTTAAGAGTAGACTTAGTGTTAAGGAGGGATGTAAAACTTCCCCAAGGCTGTTTTCATTGTATATTAATGATTTCGAAGAACATTTGATGGGTAGAGGCTCCCCAACAATTAAGCTTTAAATTTAATGTGCTAAATAAGTTAAATATTTCGTTAAAATAAGCAACTGTAATATAATTAAAGGATACTTTTTAGTTAAACGAAACACACTCAAGAATGACGCTTAGGTTAGATAGGAGAAAACTGGTTTCATAGCCACAAAGACAAGTGACGGGTCACAGAATGCATTGGACTTGTATACTTTGGGCTATATGTTTGCATATTAGGGGGGTAGGGGAGGGGGGGTTAAAGTATAGCGGGTCTGTAAGCAAATTGTGTTTGCTGAAGTTATTCTACATATTATTCAATTCAATTTATTCGAATAAAAATAAAACATAACATCAATAACAATAAAGATCCTAGAAGAGAACTTGTTAAGGACCATAACAAAAAAAAACAATAATAAATAAAAAGGAATTTGAAGTGAACTGAAATCGGACAAGAAAAAGAAAATAAAAGAAATAAGAATAAAACATGGGTAATTAAAGCAAACTGGTTAAAAGTTGAAAGATAAAATTATATTGTCAAGTTTTATTACATTATTGTACAGCGTGGGGAAACTTGTGGCTAGCTCAACATTGGAGGGTATTTTGTTCCATTGAAAAATAGATTTGTAAATGGGAGATTTCTGGGCAGCACTAGAAACACATTTAGGGATTATTGTAGCGATGAAAGAGAAATATTTGCGGCTATAAATGGAAATTATTGCGGTGAAAGAAAAGGACTGGGCTTAATTGTGGTCATAAATATTGACCGCGTCAAATCTAATATCGTACCTTGAAGCTGTGAACTTACACCTTATAAGTTCTCCGATAGCGCCGCTTATAGCGCTAAAGATCGTGCCAATAAGGCCTACGCCATACTCAATTAATGGGAGAAAATGAAATGTGTAGCCATATAAATGTGACCTCTTCTCTTCGAGCTATCTGGAGATCAGATTCCTTGAGAACGTGCCTTTGGAGACATGCGAACTAATTAGCTATCATTAGGCTAGATACAGACATATAAAATGAAATAAACACAGGTAAAAAGCAATGGATTTATTGAGACTTACATATTTAGGTGAACAGCAGTAGGTCACTTCAAATGACACAACGGTGACTGAGATACAACAATGAGAGAATTGCAAAGCTTGAACATCGAAAAAGTTCTATCTAAATGGTCCTGAATCTCATTTACGAATCATCCAAAAAAGCACTTTTACCCCACTAACAAACGTAGTTTTTTTGTCCTGCGCTGTGAGAACTGGCTCACAATCGGCTCAGGTGGCCCAAGGATGTGAACCCTTCGTCCAATAAATTGTCTTAAATATTTCTGATGATGCAAACGTTCACTAAGCTTTTATAATTTAAACTTCCTTAGAAATATTGTGCGTAGCATCTTTTTTATTGCCCGCTGTCTTAGCGAAATCCAAAGCTTGGATAGCGCCGTTCTTTGTCTGAGGCTAACTGCAGTTTTTTTTCTATACTGATTAAGGAATTTTCATTTTTGAAACTAGATTTAACTTAATTATAGGAAGTCGGAATTATCTTTAGAAAGAAGGAATTTGTATTTTGAATATATCGCATTTTGCTCACGGTACATATTACCCGTCCCATTAATTAATGACGTCCCGTCATTATGACTTGCTTGCCTCTGGGCTTTTGAAATGTTCGCAATTTATTAACTATTTATTCTACATAATTATTTTATATTTATGTTATGGTTTAATCAGGAGTGCTAAAAATTTTCTCTATTACTTTTCTTATTTTATTCTACATCCCTATCTAAAATTCGTCTACCGGACTAAGATTATTCATGGTTCTAGGCTAGCTAATATACTAAAGATATTTTTTTTCTACATCTAACACTGATTACTTTTACATTCCAACAAGGTTGGGGCTATTCTACCTTTACATAAGATTTTTTGAATTCACTTTTTACAAGGTTTTTTTTTATTTTGCTGTCTATATGGCACACTACTTTCTATCTATGCTACATTAAATGAATAGCTCGACAACGCTACACATAACTCTATCTGGACATCTAACACTACATCACAGTTTATAGAATTAGCAGTATGATCATTCTCTATCTCTCCCATTATAAAAACCCGGACAGGGGTGCGAGTGCTCCGGAGAACGTTTTTGCAGATAGAAACATAGGCGTTATCAGATCTTTTCGCGGGTAGACAAGTCAGATTTCTCTTGGACACGAAACAAGTGGAAACCCGCTATTACGAATAATGCACTTGGTAACCATTTCTCAGTGATTGACGATAACAACATATTGTCTTTAACTTGTGGGAGGAGTATATTGTCACTAAGGGGTTGGTCACTGGGGTTAATTTTTGTTTCCAGGTCCAATTTTCAGAAATTATATAGGGTAACAGAGATATTAACTTTCCACACAGAGGGGATAGGATGGATTTCGAGAGATGGTCGGAAGGGATTCGACGCGTAAGTCTGTGACACATAAATAGTTTTTGGGGTCATCAAATATCATAACTATACGGTCATATGGTATATGGGTCCATAATGATTATCAAAGGCGGTATTTATGTACTTATGTCTTGTACTGATCGATGGGGTTCTCAGAATTTATGTGATTATGTAGTTCGATAGTGCACTGGATACTGAGATTCAAATATAATGTTACCTGATACGTAATATGGTTCATGGTCGAGGAAACAACGATCGAGGGTAACTGTTGTTTTCGTAGACGAGGCTTGGATGAAAATTGCCTGGAGTCTATGGTGAGTACTCTTCGTTGGTTGAGGTATGATGAAAATAGATGCTACTAGGTTGTATCTGCACTGGGCAACTCATTGTAATGATCGATATCCAATATGTCAATCCACTTCCTGTAATAAAAATAACGAGGCAGAATCACACGTTCTTTAAAGTAAATACTCATAGTACAAATAAGTCACGTATCGATTGGGTACATGAATTTTACTCTACGAGGCAGAGTTAAATAAATACACTCATATTAGTACACAAAACGAAATTTTTATTATGTTGGTTGAAATATATATGTAAAGTTCCCATTGGGAATTTCAATACATAAAAGTCTCTTCTAAGTTGTTATAGCCTAACGACGATATAAAAGATAAACTCTTTAACTTTAAGTGTGGTCTCTTATTATGGTTTCTAATATACACTACTAAATACACTTTATTTTAACTTCCTTCAACACTTAGCTAATTTTACATTAGATTTAAAATAATCATTTAAACAGAGTTTATGTTACATGATTAATTTTTGAGGTCTAGTTTTACAACACGTTTCATGCCTGCATTGTTCACGCACGTCCGTGCTGTTTAAGAAACGCATATTGGAGCGTCGTAACCGCACGGTTTTACGTAAACGACACTACAATGAGGGAACAAGACATAGCAAGGACGAGTGGAGACCTCTATACCCACTCGTTTTCTCATGTCTTCCCTTTTTCTTGGCTTAGACGTTCTCATGAGGTTCCGGGTTTAACCTCTGCATTTCAGCCGTTTCCCCGTGTTCATCTCTTGGTTTTCGCCTTCTTAGTCTCAGGATTTTTCCGTAATTACAAGTCAATATGGTTCTTATGGTCAGGGAAGTCGCGAATACGAACATACGGCCAGTAGCATGTTACACCAGAAATTGGTCGATTTTTTGAGTTCATTTGTGTTTCTTTCTAGTCTTGTTACTTGTTGAAACAAGGTCTCGAAGGGTTTGGGGTCCAATTTCATAAAGATCTTCCTTGCGTCATGGCTAGCTAGCAATGAATTTTCATGCTTGAATATTACTCCATGTTTTACAATATCTTGGGCCACTGCGTGAACAACGAGGATTTTGATGATATTCTTAAGCCTCATCTTATTTTTTGTTTCTAGAATTAATTTATCATTAATTTTACCCGTTTTTTGCAAAATTCGTTTGTTCACTACTTTGTTATTATTATATTTTTTCAAGAGCACTTTAATTTTTAACTTAGGTTATTGCTTTATTATATAATCATTTTGTGGCATTGGCCAAAGAAAACTGATTTGTAGGCGTAAAACAGAATAAATATTTTAGGATTAGATAGGTTAGGAAAGTAAAGTTAGGACTTCCGAGCTTTATTCTGGTCGTGATATTCCTCCATGACTGGTTGAGATATAACTTTAAAGTGTAGCTAGTAATCGCTATACAATTTAATTTTACATTATATTTCTCGAGTAAGAAACACATGAATAAGCAAGCGTGCAGCGCATAATTACACTGGTATCCTATTTTATGTGTAGGCCTAAAATAATTATAATCTGCCCTAAGGCAAAATAGTTTATATATATGAGATTAATTTCTTCCACAGTTACCTACTAATAGGTAGTTTTGAGTTTAGAATCTTCTCTATTAATTTTCTTGTTATTATTTTTATAGGCGTCTCTTTTTCTTTGGTAAGTTTTCATACGTTTCAGAAATAATTTACTACCAAGGGATTTGAAATTTGTCTTTACATTAATTAGGGATATTTCCATATGTCAGGTTTTTTAACCGTTCTTCCTGACTGTGTCGTTATTTTCTCCTCTGTTTCTTGCGGTTTTTTTCTTTTTCGGTTCTGCCTGCGAAATAAGATCAAAATTTTTGTATTGTTTTTTCAAAAATTCCTGCCCTTTTAATTTCGTTTGTTTCACGTATGCGGCTGCTGAAGTCGGTCTTGATTTTCCTATTTCTTTAACTACTATATGGTCTGATTCGCCGTCAGACTCTTCGGAACTAGTTTCCGACGAATCCGGATTAGAACTTTTAGAGGTGGCACTTTTTGAGGTATCACCTGCCCTTCCTTCGTAAATTTCTACTCCTCTGGAAGTAGAAGGTTTATTCCCTAAGTCCTCGTCTTGAGTTTTCAACTCGGGACATTTGAAAGATTCTTGAGAGCTTTGGGAGGAATCAAGAGTTTTTGCGGGGTTCCTCTACTGTTTGAATGCCATGTCATCAGGGGGATGGGGCATTTTTTGCAGTAAGGTTTCCCTCCATGAAGTCCACTGTTTAGGCTTGACCTTAGACACAGTTATATCATGATATTGTCCTTGCTGGTCATCCTTGGGAGTTTTATTCTCTGGCAATGTACTTTGACTCGTTTTTTTGGGGAAATATATTAAATCCATAGCTTCTCGCAGATTTGTTTTAGTTGAATCTTAGGGGGGGGGGGGGTTTCTTTACAGTAATACCGGGGGTTTCTACAGCTCTGTTTAATTCTTCCTGCAATGACAGGGGCCTTTCTATTGGTGTTGCAGGGGAAACCATATCATCTGGAACTCTTTTGGGGGGACATGGGGTTGAAATTCTATCGGGGAAAAATTGGGTTTAGGAGATATCGTATAATCTAATTCTCCAGCGCTCGCCGATGAATAACTTTTTGGATCTCTTGGTGTTTTTATTTCAGGAAAAAATCCTGGTATTAGGGATTTTTTCTTAGGAATAACTAGATTTTTCATTTCTAAAAATTCTTCAAAGTTTTCCTCATCACTGTCATCTTCAAAATAATCTTGTTTTAAATTAAGGGGTTTTAGCTCTGCCAATCTCGATCTAGGGGGCTCATTTTCTGCATCGGACGAATCTGTAGAGGATGGATGTGATACCCATCTCTCAGGAAATTTGGCTCTTTTTATTCGGCTAACATGAGCCTTGTAAGTTCTTTCACTATCGGGGTTCTCCATTTTAAAAGTATAATCGTTATCGTACTTTTTGACTATTCTGTACGGTCCAGAATATTTGTTGGAAAGTTTTTTTCCTTCCGTTTTTGCCTCGTTCTTTAGGTAGACGCAGTCTCCTACTTTGAAATCTATATTCCCCTTGACTTTGGGTTGGTTTCTTAGCTCTTGGTTTCTTTTACATTTTTCCAACTCTTGCTTAACTATTTTATAAGTTTTCCCCATCCTATTTATGAATTCTTGTTTGTAATCCTCCGAGTTATTGTAATACTGCCGAGATTCAATAATCTCATTATACGGGATTCTAATATCACGACCAAAGAGTAAATAAAATGGATTATCTTTAGTTGTTTCTGAGTAAGCAGTGTTGATTACGTTAGTTAAATAAGGTAAGAATTGATCCCAGTCGTTCCTATTGTCTTTTGTATAAATACTTAATACGTTCGAGAATATTTTATGCCTATTTTCTATTTTACCATTAGCTTGTGGATGGTACGGAGCTGTCACCATTTTCTCTATATTAAGAAAACTCATTAAGTCTTTTGTTACTTTTGAAACAAAATTGCTTCCGTTGTCACTCAAAATTTTATTAGGAATGCCAAATTTTAAAAATAATTTTGCTAACGCCTTACTTGTGGCGTGAGCACCTTGGTTTTTCAATGCTTTTGCAAAAGTAAATCCTGAAAAATGGTCTATAACTGAAAGGATACAAGTATGGTCTCTGCTGGAAACAGGAAAGCCTCCGCTCGTCCCGTATAAGTCAAATGAGATAATATCGAAGGGGTACTTTGCTACCGGGACTCTTCCCATTGGAGGATTAGGATAAGCCTGGGGGATTTTTCTTAAGTTACATGCTTCGCATGTACTTACAAATTCTTTAAGTTTTGTCATTGCCGACGGCACGTAAAAATATTGTTTTAATTTATGGAAAGTTTTCATTACTCCTAAATGTCCACCTATATCTGAATGAAAACATTCAAATGCAGGTGCTATTAAGTTTTGTGGTAATACAGGTATTATTTAAGTTTGGTTTCTATTTGTCTCAGCAGCCACGACTCTACATAGTATTTCTTCATCAAGATCATAGTAAAAATTATCTATCTCTTTTCTAAGAGTTTTGAATTTATCCGGTAACGCATCGTCATTCACAAAATAATTAATAAGCGCTGAACAAGTTTCGTCCTTTTTTTGCTTTCTTTTTATATTTTCTAAAGACAGGGGACAATAGTTAACCTTATTTTCCTTTACTGCGTCTTTGACTTTGTTTTTCTTACATTTATGCTTGCTCTTAGCATTGATAGCGTTAACTTCATTTTCCTCAGCTTCCGACGGAATATTTTCTGGGTATCTACTCAAAAAGTCGCAAGCTGCGTTTTGTTTACCTTTTAAATGTTCAAATTCGTAATCTAGGTCTTGGATTTTCATAATCCATCTAGCTAGAATGCCCGTGGGGTTTTTAAATGTGCGCAGGTACTGCAAGTTTTTATGGTCTGATCGTAGTATAAATTTTCTACCGATCAAATAGTGTCTAAATTTGTCCAAGTGGTGGATTATAGATAATAATTCTAAGTTTGTGGCGGAATAACTACTTTCGCCTTTTGATAAAGTTCTAATCGAATAGCATATAACTTTTTCTATTTTTTTTTGATTAGAAGGTCCTTGTAAAGGATCAGGGTTTCCTATGGGAATTATTTGCGAGAGAATAGCCCCAATGCCTTTTGAACTAGCATCGGTTGTGACCACAAATTTTCCGTTTTCGAAATCAGGAAGTGATAATATTGGTTCAGAAGTGAGCGCCTTTTTGAGAAGGTCTAGGGAAGTTTGAGCTTCCTGGGACCAGGTAACATTTTGGGAGTTCCCTTTAGTTAATTCCGTAAGGGGTTTCGCAATTTGGGCGTAATTACGTACGAATTTTCTAAAGTAGCCAGTAAGACCTAATATTCCCCTCAATTCTTTCATGGTTCTAGGGGGCTTGAGGTTTTCAACACATTTTATTTTATCAGGGTCTGGGGACATCTCTCCTTGTGTCACTACTACTCCTAACAACTTTAATTTTATGTTGAAATAAATTTACTTTCTCAGGCCGACATTTTAAATTGCCCTGTCTGAACTTCTCGAAGACCTTAACTAATGTTGCTAAGTGTTGTTCAGTGTTTTCTCCCACGCATATGACATCATCAACAAAATGAATTATATCCTTTAATCCTCTTAAAAGGTGTAATAGGGGTCTACATAGCGCGCTTGAACTTGTTTTAAGTCCAAAAGGTACCCTTAAGTATTCATATGAACCACATTCACATGTTGAAAATGCAGTTTTATGGACATCTTTTTCGGCTATTTTCACTTGGTGGTAGCCTTGGGTAAGGTCCAAAGAAGTAAAAATTTTGTTTTTGCTTGAAATAGAGTCAAGAATTTCATATATTCTTGGTAAAGGAAATTTATCGCTAACTACTTGTTTGTTGAGGGCTCTGTAGTCTACTACAAGTCTAAGGTCACCATTGTTCTTTAGTACTAAGATCACTGGTGCACTATACGGACTTATACTTGGACGTATAATTTCATTTTTTTCTAATTCATGAATTTTATTTTTTAACCATTCTTGGTGCTTATATGGCACACGATATGGCTGTTTTGCTACGGGATTACCAGTCGTTAAAATTGAGTGTTCATAAAATGGTATCAGTCCGATGTCATCTTCAGATGCGGAAAATACGTCCTTAAAATTCCATAATAATTCGCATAATTTTTTCTTAAGTTCCATGTCCATAATATGATCCATATTAAATTTGTTTAGAAATTGCGATTTAGTTAAGGGATATTTGTTATTTGAGGTTTTAATGCCGTTAACTAGGTTTGTTTTAGAATTTTCCCATCTATTTAAATCATTCTCTGTTAAAACCTGGATTTGAGCTAAACACGTCCCCTTTTTTATTGTAATTGTATCATTTTCGTGGTTATTAGTTACCCAAATAATACCTTCTCCTCTGTCGTAAGATATAATCTGTTCCTCACATAGCAGATTTTCAGGAATTTCGTTTGATGGTGTCGCAAACCATATTTCGAATTTGCTAACCACTGGTTCAATCATCTGTGATATTTGAATTTTTTGCATCGTTTTGGGAGGGATTTTTGTTTTCCTTATCGCGAATCCGTAATATTTCTCTTTATTTCCATTGTCTATTAGATTCATACTGGCGCTATGCTGCGCCATTGCGGCATCTTGTGGCGTCCCGTTGGGTTTTACTATGTTTTCCCATAATTCCGTTATTTTCTTGATTTCGTTCGACCTGTACTGTCGCATATCTCCTATTTTTATTTTTGCGGATTCAATACTTTTATTATTTAAATTTACTTCATCTCTGCAATGTCTTTCAGCATAATTGGACGAGTTTCTGATTATTCCTTTTCCTCTTTGTGAGACATGAGGTTCAAAAGATTGTGAAATTATGCCGTCAGAAATTTTGTTTACTGTTACGTTGTCTTCGTAACCTCTGTTACGATTTCTTAGGGTAGAAATTTTTTCCTCTACCTTAGCTGGGTAGACAAGCCTCTCGTTTGCTACATCTAATAGTACTCTATTTGACCTTAAAAAATTTGCACCTATAATTGCTTCATACGAAAAGTTATCGCATATTATAAAATTTGTCGTAAAGGTCCTATTGTCCCTTTTTACGTTTAGGCACATTGAACCTCTTGCATCCAATTTATGTCCTGTTACACTAGTTAAATTGGGATTATTAGGGTTCCTCTGTCGCCTAATATGCAGAGGCAACATATTCAATACGCATGAGCTTATGATATTGACTGTAGCTCCGCTGTCAACTAAGGCTTTAAAGTAAATGTTTTCTACACAAAAATCATTAAATATAGGCATCATATTATTATTATCACTACAAGACGGCACTACCATTGTTTTGGACCTATTAAATATTCTGGGCAACCTCTGGGTCCAATTTATATTTCTGAGGGGCCTGAAACGTTTCCCTGAGGATTTATATCATGCATCGGTGCCTGCAACGGATATTCAGACATATGAGATTCCGTAAGCATATCTAATTGATTTATATCTGTCTGCCTTCGCCATATATTATTATGGTAATTTGGGTGTCTTGCGTCAGTGCCGCTTACTGGCGCTGACTGCCAATGCCGTTGGCTTGCAAAATTTTCACGTCCCGTCGGCAAGTTTTCGCGATTTCTATATAGCATTCTCGCATTATATCGGCTTTGTCGATTATTTGGGTTTTCAAATCGGTAATTAATTTGTCTATTGGGGGGAGGGGTATAAAAATTTGGTTTGTACGCGTTGTAAGGTACTGATTGGCGCAATCTTCCCTGGCTATAGCCTAGCGCACCACCGGCGCTAAAATTTGATCTTCCGAACAAATGGTTGCCATAATTTTGCGTACTACCGTCAGCAATTTTTGGTATGCGATTGGGGACATAACGGCACTCTCTCGCGATATGTCTAGGTCTATTACAAATATAGCACCTTATTATTGTAGGGTAATTTTCGTAATTAGATTGTTTGACAGGCTGAAAACGTACTGTTTTTTGCCTAGCGGGTTCTTGTGTTTTATTTCTTTGTGGCACTGGGGAGTTATCCCTTGAAAAGAAATTGGGAGACGCCTGATCGCCCTTGAAGATTGGGTACGCGTTTGAATCGCCTAGGCTATTTATTTTTGCCTTACTGTGGTTAGCGACCATCGTATCAACTTCGATCAATCGCTCTACCTCCTGAACGGCAAGATCCAACGTCTGAATATTTTTGGATATTACCATTCTATATAGTTTTGGGGGTAGGCCTTTCAAAAAGGTATTTAGTGTGACTTTTTCATACAGTTCTCCTGAACCTCTTCCATATTTTGCCTCTACTGAAATGCGTATATTATCAGGATATTCTCTTATATTTTGTGAATAATCAACGCTCACCATTCCGTGTTTTAATTTATTTATAGAACTGGTTTCGATAAATCTATCTTTAAATGCTTTTAATAATTTGTCCACCGTATTTATTGGCAAGTTGGCGTCATTGCCTATGGTATGTTCAATTTGTTTTAGAAAGGTTAAGGCCTGGCCTTTTAGTCGTAATAGGAGCATGTTGACTAACGCTTCTAGCTTTTCCGCATACTGCAGGGCATGAACTATTTCGCCACAGTATATATTGATCAGTACTTGTTTATCACTTGCTACAACTGAAGAAGAATTATGATGTGGATTGTAAGGGACGCGAATTCTTGCTAAAATATCGTCACATACATTCTGATACAATGGGGTATTAATTTTAGCCCACATAACGTTCTGATCCCATTTTCTTCCATTGGGCAGATCAGGGTGGGACTTCGAAGATGTATTAGGTGGGAAAACATAACCAACTGGTAAGTGGTCATATGCACTGATAGATGTATCCATATGTGACTGGCAAAGGGGAACTGGTTGATGTGAACACATTATAAAATCAAGAGATGAAGTCGCTCCAGAGTTATGCACATACGTGAAATCAAGATCATTTTCCATCATGTCTAGACCAGAGCATGCGGTCTAGGGATCTAGGGATTTTCGGATTCATCAAATCACAATTCATATCTCCGGCAACAATGTATGACAAATTTTGGGTGCGACATTTGGCAATAGCGTTTGCTAATTTCCGACAAGCACTATCGAACCTGGAATCTGATCTAGATGATTTGTAGTCCGTAGGAATATAAACTGAGAAGATTATTGTCCGTTCACTCATGATCGCAAGAAAATTATCGGACACTTGGAAAACTTTCGCGCGTTAAGACTTTGTAGCAAGGATTGCGATACCGCCTGATAGCCGGCCTCTGCCACTCGATTTCGCAACAACAGCAAAAATATCGATTGAATCACTGATATTTAACAGTTCAGTCCCTTCTTTTGTCAGGAAGTGTTCCTGGAGCCATACAACGTTATGACTGCGAGTTAGGTTTTCGAGGATTGGCAGTTTGTTGATTACATTTCCATTAATGTTCCAAGTAATCAAACTGAATTCGCGATTCATTTCTTAACTGCAAGTAACTTTTGCGCTTCCGGACAGCTGAAACTGTAGCATGGATGTTTGTCCGAACCACAGAGTGTGCATTTAATCGGTTTGATGCAAGGGTTGCCCTAAGTGCTACTGTGGTTATCCCCACATCTAGAACACTTGGATTCGTTCTTGCAGAATTTAGCCGCGTGACCAAATGCTTGACAATTGAAACATCCCATTGGAAGAAACAGATATTTAGAGATTGGGATGCGTTCGTAATGAATCACTGGGAGCGATTTAATGGCGATTTCAAGGTCCACTTTGGAAGAGAACTGAAGTGAACGACCTAGAACTACCCAACTGCAAAGCTCTCGAACAGTTCGGAATAATCTCGCAGAGTTCCACATCGCTCTTATCTGCGGCAACGTGGTGTGCTATTCCGTCGAAAGATGGCTGTTTCACTTTTGCCTCAACAGATCTATCGTTAGCACACAACGCCTGCGCAGCTGCGTTGGCAGACTCCTTATCGGCTAGTACTACGCGACCCACTTTTCAATGCTCGCAGTTCAACAATACTAGAGGAATTGTCGCCATATACCTTATCTAAGTACTCCTTTCTCATTTCTGGGTTCCTCAAGTGGTGAGGGAGGTTCTTGAGTACAACTGCGTAGGTCGCTGGGGTGTGGGGGACGATCGCTGAGACGAGGATCCAGATTATGGTGGGCTTTCTTTTCGTTTAGAAAAATTGTTTCCAGGAATATGCTATGGCTCTTGTTAAACACAGAGAGAGGGTATGAGGGATTGATAACAAGGGCGGGCTACTTGTTGCATTTTTGGATTTAAAAGAGACGTTTGATGGAGGGGATAGAAGCTTAATGATAGATTTGTTGTTAGCCTCACGGCTACCAAGCTTATTTTGTTAATATTATAGAATCTATGTATAATATTGTTAATATTTTAGTACGAGTAGGTAAGAATTTTTCTAGGGTTATTAGGAGTAGACTTGGTGTTAAGCAGGAGTGTAAAATTTCCTCAAGACTATTTTCATTGTACATTGATGAATTTGGAGAACATTTGATAGGTAGAGGCACCCCAGTAATTTAAGCTTTAAAATGCAAGTGTTCTTGCATCACTTTTTGCAAACGACATAGCACTAGTAGCAGAAAGTAGAGAACATTTGCAGCAACTGTTATATCTAGCATCTTCTTATTTAGAATATGCTAATTTTATTCAAATCATTTTATTAATACTGAAAAATTACAAACGTAAAGCGGTTACTAAGCCCCAGAAGCTTGGCTTGTGGTGGGTCAAAATAACTGGCAAAAGGTTGAGTAAACATCATAGAATTGTAAAAAGTAAGGGGAATAGTCTACTAGGAACGTTAAGTAAAAGTAGTATTAAGGAAATTAGGGACGTAAGATTGCTGAAGTATTTTTTTAATGCTAGGGTTTGATCCGCTTTGCATTATGGGGTGTAGCTTGGGGATTTCAATAACCAGACATATTTAGAAAGAATCCAGTTGAGGTTTTTTAAGCGTATGTTAGGCCTTGATAATAAGTTTAATGGGCTAGTGCTGAGAGAGGATATAGGAGTAACGTGTATGAGACATACTAGAATAATTAGTACGGTTAAATATTGGGAAAGGATGTCATCTATAGAAGATAATAGGCTAGTTAAACAACCATTCTTAATGATGCTTCAGGATAGGATGAAGGGTTCATGGCAAAATCAAGTGAAGAATATATTACACCTTGCAGGACTAGGTAATTGTTGGAATTAGGTAAAGAGGGCAGGAGAGATGGTGAGGACTATATCTAGGTTAGTTGCTACCAGACTAGAATCTCAGGATCCTTAGATTTGGCAAGCTGAGTAGGCCACCTCGCCGTCCCTGGGGCTATAATCGGAGGTCAAGGAGAACTTGGACGAAGAATTTTATCTAACAATAAAATTAAGTCCATTTTTTTTTTATCTAAAATGAATAATGTCTGTAAGGAGGAATTTTATGCCTCTTGGAGAACGAAGGAAATAATTAGGGAGGACTAGATTGAGGGATTGTCCTTACAGCTGCCCTATGTGTGGTGATACGGATGAGTCTTTGTATCATTTTTGAGAGATTGTAAGGAATTGAGGGAGTAGCGGGTGGAGATTTTTGGTAGGGAGGTTGGGGGAGAGAATGGATTTTGGAAATTATGGAAAGTAGGTGTTATTTAGATATAAAAAATACTGAAATGTTCGTCCTGGTAGGCATGAAACATCGTGAAAATTTTTTTGAATAGTCAGTTCTAGTGTTTTGCCAGTTTGCTTTTTGAGGTTTTTTGTGTGTGTGTTTTTTTTTTTTCGCTTGTTTGTTGTGTTTCACCATGGTCAAATAGGTATTTAGCGTGAATAAACCTATCTATCTATCTACATTTACTAATGAAAGAGGCTTAATGTTAGCGTTACCGAAGTAAAAATCAGTTTCTAGTAAAACAGGCAGTATTAGAAAGTATGACCGTTTCTCTCTCACTCAGAAGCTGAGATCCAGCTTTTTCCATCTACCGAATTACATTTTTGAAATTTGCTGTGGATTTTCTTATGTTATGATAAGTGTAACATGTAGATTGAGTATTACTTAAACAAGAAAACTCTCCTGTTCCGTAATTAGGTTTTGATTTTTCTCTAAGAAAAAGTCTAAGTTACATCACAATTCTGACTCAGTAAATGGATAGATAGTCCTTTCGGTTCAAGTTGCAGCTGCAGAATTGTCACAAAATCGCATGTGCCATAGGGAATATCATCCTTAATCATGTAGCTTAAACGTGAAGGTTAACATCCTTAATCTTCAATATATAGTATGTACGTAATGCATTTGTGCTTAGGCTAATAAAGAAGAGGACATCTAGTCACTCAGCAAACTTTCAGCTGAAATAGTTCGTTTAGGTCAAGACCGTTAAAAATGCATTATATGTGTTGAGAAATAGGAGGGTTGAAATAAGATTCGGCAGAGCTCTGGAAAGCTGGGTTTCCAAAAAAAAAAAAAATAAACTGATAGTCTAATATATATATAAATATTTCATTGCAGCCTTGATGCTTAGTTCCTACTGTCCATTCCTATGAATTAGAATCCTATATTTTTAAGAATGACTGACTTTTCCTATAGAGTGCAACAAGACTTCCGCGTGGGACAGACGAAGAAAAAAGAAAACATGATGAAGAAATTGAAAACGCTGTCTTAAAAACTGTGAATTCTCCCTTGAACATCGGAAGAACTGCTAACGGTATGTGGCCGCTTTTGCAAGAGCTAGCAAAATTTGGAAATATCAACTGTATCTCAGATATACAGGTAATTATTTTCAAGAGTTATTTTCAGATTGTTCTAATGTTCAAAAATGTTATATTTAATAAATTCCAGGTTTATAACAATAAAAATCTTGCTTTTCAGTCGTTCAATCTTAACGAGGAAAGGTTAAAGATGAAATACTGTAGAGCAGTTGTTCATTAATGTGTAATTGAAGCAACAATCAAAAGAAGAATATTATTATTTAAATGAGAGCAAATTTGTTGTTCAATTCTTAAACAAAACGAAAAAGGAGGTATTTATTCCGGGTGTTATTTATGTTTCCAATGCCACAAATAAACTGATATTTCTCTGCTTCTTGAATTATAGGTTTTTATTGCCGTCCTTAACCAAAACTAATTAGCAACGATTTTACTAATATTAGGTCCTTGAGCTTGCATAAATTTGTTAGTGAATTGCTCTGATAAATCAGAATGATTTTGGGAAAAAATTGTTGATACATTTTGAGCAGAAAATTAAAGAAATTCAAAACAGAAGCATAAAACATATGAATTTCTTTAGTTAAAAGATAAGTTTGGAATTCCCCATCTTGAACAAGATCGAACATTACATGTTTGCAAAGCAGTAGGATAAGGAGTCTGGTGTTTTAAAAAGGGCATCTTTATATAAAAAGTTGAAGATTACATTAATCCATTTTTTTAAGCTCACCCCCTCCTCATTAGTTATTACACAATAATCATGTTTTCCACAATCATTACTTTTGTAGAGGTTGAGGAGGTGGATAAATTTTGGCTCCACGCCCCTCCTTAGTTGTACTCTCGGTATCTGTTGCCTTTCTTTTTTTTATTTTTTTACATTTATTTGGCTCTATTCCTGTTACCATTTTAACAGTATTGTATTAGGAAAAAGGATAAATGAGCGAGATTTATCACACTTACTTAGACTTTGGTGCGCCTGGGGCTGAAGGCACAAAGAAGAGTGACGGTTGACTTCTACTTTGATCAATCCCAACTCAAAAGCCATTGCACATTCAGTAGACTTTCATGTCTTATCACTTATTTCTGCAGGAATAGACGTAGTGTGTTGCGTTGTCTTCCAATTCTTGGCAGGCCAAGTGAAACTGAGCACTATAAATCCTGAGGGAGGTTTCCTTTGTTCATATGGGACATATAGTCCCTGTAGCCAGGGACATCCTGAGTCTCATTTTATTGGGGGGCAATCTTCGTAAAATTTACCGAATCGCTACCTGATTTGTGCCGAACTTTCTGCAAAAATCAAGAATTTTGCTAAATTTTGGCCGAATTCTTTGCCTTCGGTGAAAATTCTACCGAATGCCAAAAAATTTCAGGGGGATCCCCCCCCGGGACGCCCCGGCCTCTATCTTCGTCTTCTAATTTTGATTTCATTGGTTGCAATTGGCTGTTTTGTGTCCAGAAACTCGTTGACAAAGGAAAGGTTTTGACCATTCTTCTTACTACATTTGGAACTCTCATAATCGACAATTCTAAGCAGTGTTTAATCTGCATCATTTGCTAGACTCCATGATTCACATGCATACATAAGTACAGAGTGAATAATACTTCTAAATAAACGTGATTCTGACTTTTGAGAATAATTTCTGCATCTTTAACATTGGAGACGCAGAGCTAGGAGAACTAAATCTGCATACACTATTTGCATGATGAGTTCTCTGCCATAGTTTCCATCTTGGGTCATTTTACTACCTGAATTGTATGAGCTCTTCAACGTCCATGCCCTTTGACTGGGTTCGTTCTACCAAAACAGCTGCAATTTTATTTGGCATACATAATTTGACATATTTTGTTTTCTCAAGATCTATTTACCGGCCCTTGGCGTGAAACTTTTCTGCTAGTTCATTCAAGTCATGTTGTACATCTACTTAGTAAGTGGCAGTGGGAGTAATATCTTCAACAAAATTTATCTCAGTTGGAATAAGTAGTCGAATGAAGAAGAAAAAGAAAAAAAAATGAAACTGCTCATTATAGGTTCATATTGTCAAAAGTTAGTGGAAATGGTTCAAATAGCCAATGAGGGGTGGAAGTACTGGCGGCTGGTGGTTAAAGGTAATTTCCTTTTTAGGCCCAAGTCTCGGGATAATATATGTATTTCTATATACTTTTAAATTAAATTCCTGGATTGGGAAGGAACACCTTGGGTAAATCTTAATGAAGAACCTCTTGACAGGGTTTTACTTAAGTAAAGCACTGCATAACAAATGTACATGGTGTTCTTAGAATTTATCAGGTCTATAACTATAGGTTGGTGTCCGGTGTCTAGAGGCTGCTGTTTGGGGTGCATATTACAACGTCTTGACGAATCTTGGAAGTCTTAAAGATGAAGAGAAGCGTAAAGCTGCTGAAAAAGAGATTCAAGGGATCGTTGAGGCCGTCACTGAAGAACGTCAAAAAGTGTTGGACATCCTCGAATCAAGACGACCCGAGTTGGGATCACCTTAAGTTTTTTCCTTGGTACTGTGTTTGTTAAATAGCTTGATGGCGTAATTGAGAATTGTTATTGTTTAATACTCTTTCCTTGTTAGCTTAGATTTCGCTTTCTTTTTCCTTTTTTTTATTCCAAGAATAAACAAATTTCACTCATGTGTAATCTCTTTATCTTTAAGATACCACCCTTTGAAATGATTTGGTTCACTGAGAAATAGCTAGAGTGCTTTTCATTGCAACAATTTATATCTCTACTTTTTCTATTTGATTATATATTTATCTTTTTGTAGCGGTTTGTGATTAAAGTGCTAGAGCATATTGCCAAGCATGATGCATTCAGACCAAGATCTATGGAGTTTCCAGTTCAGTTCATTTTTGTTTCCATTTTCAAAATTCAATTTTATATGTCACAACGATGGTGAACTTTTGAGACATATGAACTATGGTGCTTGTAACACGATGGTCATTATTTTTATTTTATTAATAAAAGTATTCGTAGGCTGAAGCTTTGAAGATGTTTCTTTCGTTTTTTCCCTGTTTTTTTTTTCTCTACAAGTTGTCAACATGTATCACTGAAAATGAACTCGGGTTTTATATCTACGCACGTGCCATAGAATATTATTCTGTAAAAAAAAAAAAAAAAAAAAAAAAAATCAGTTTTCGGTTTTACTTTTTCGACATGATCAAATTTCTAAGTAAACCAAAAAGGAAATTTGTAAGGAAACCATCTTTTCAATTAGTAAATAAAACATCTTGAAAAAATATTTGAAGGCTTAACAACAGCCACAACACTTATCGTACTATATGTTTTACATATACATATATTTTAGAATTTTTTTTCTTAATCAACTCAAATCAGATAATATTTTAAGAAGCTGCAATTTCCAAGCACCAACAATTTTTTTATTATTCTTATCCCTTTTCGATTATTCTGTAAAAAACAAATTAAATGGCAATTTCTTTGTGCATCCATCAGGAACGTTTTAGTACATTCATTGGCTACTTATTTAAACCTTCCTAGTAACAAAATAGCTGAGACACTCTTTTATTCAAGAACCAGTATAATCTATTTCTTAGCAGTGTAATTCCATGTAGATCCAAGTGCACTAAAACACAATCTAAATTTGTCTTGGGCCAAATGTAGAATTTTAACTGGAGGACAAACATTTGCTTCCAACAGCGTTATTGCTTCTTGGAGTAGTGGTATTGCTTTTTTAATGTTCTTTGCGTCCATCTCTGTAAAAGCATCTGAAATTATATTGTCTCTCAAAATATTTAGCCGGGACACTTTGAATATGTTAGGTAGAACAGTTGATCGGGAAACTGAAACTCTAGGTCTGTTTTATTTCTGGAAATATAAACTGACTTCGGTGTATTAATAGAAGCATTAGTATAACGGAATAAATCATTACCTAAGCCCGACTCTACCCTAATCTGAAAGTTGTTAGACGGAACTGGCAATGCTAGACTCCATCGTTAACCTCCTGAGACGTGAACACAGAAGTACTTTTCTTGTTTTGTGGATTTCTTTGTAATGAAATTAAAAAAAAATCATCATTAATGCTAATAAGCTGAAAAAATCTGGCCCTATAATTACATCCCTGAAGGAAGTCCACTGGTGTGGACATTCGGTTCCTATCTAATTGAAAGTATAGAAACAAAAAAATCGTGCATTAAAAAAGATTTGTCTAATAAAACTTCACTCTTCCTGAATATTTTTTTTAAGTAAATGCTGTCTTTTTTTAATCAGAGACTAGTTGTGCACTGTGAACCCAACCATCTTAACTTTTTACAACATTCTGGCCGTCTGCAGGGAGTGGCATTTTCAAGCCACAGAATTCCTGTAAGCACAATGCTGCTTTTCCTTGTGGTGGAGGGACTTTTCTGTTTTTCATGCTCAAGACACGATTACCAGTTTCACCTGGTAATTCTTCCACTTTATAATCTTGACCTCATGACCCTTCCAGAATTGAGCAGAAACTCGACAACACAGAAACAAAGTTCGATGAGCTGTTTATATTACCAGAAACTTCTGGGTCATTACACTTCAATTCGTAGAGCGCATTTTCTAGTGCGGCATCTACAAAATGATGAAACAGACTCACAGTCCACTTTTTTGTACATATCTTGAAACGATAGTTTGTTTTGAAATCAGAAGATTGTTTTGAAATCTACTTTTCTAATTAAGAGCAAATTTAAATTAAAAATTTATGCCGAAAAAGCTTACAAAAGTAATTAAGCGACCAATCATTATTATATTTAACTAAAACGAAAATTTAGCAGGCTCCGAAGCCAATTAGTTTTAGCTTTCTAGATTACTCGCTTGGAACTCAGTGTCCGCAAACGAGGACAGAGTGATTTTTGAGGCTCCACAAGAGCCATCTGTTCAAAATAGTTGCTGGTAAAGCTGTCTATGTGAAGTCTAGTTTAAATACAACACAGTATTTTTGCTATTACTTATTCTTAACATTTCCATTTTTTTTTATCTTTTTCCTCACCTTTTTTTTAATCCCCAAATTGAGGGTTTTTAAGTCAGGGAAATAGGCACTTAAAGGCACAAAAGTCTTCTGAAAAAATTGTAGATAATATTCAGGTACAAAGAACACACACTAAAGCACTCAAAACTCGGTTAGACATCCTTTGCAACAACAAAGTCTTTGTAAGGGAGCTACAGACGTAGACACCTAGTCTCAGGAGTTTAAAGCAGCTCAGTTTGATTTGTGTAAATCTTAAAGAAAAGGATTTACCAATAGCCCAAAGGCTCCCAAGACTCCAGAGTATATGTTAATGTTTTGCACATCTATTTTGGAGTCTTTTGACTTGGCAGTCTATTATATTTTAAACAACTCAGAATAACCATAATAATGATAGTCAAAATTCATTGGGGTTTTAAATGTGTCAACAGCTTGAAAACTAAAAGCTAACAATAGCTTTATTAAAAAAAATACAAATGGTTGAGAAAAGTACTACCTATTCAATATACCTGCAACTAAAATAAGAGGTAAAAAAAATATACCTTTGCTATAGAACCATCAAATACCGGATATAGGAGTTGTCGTATGATTCAGGGAAAACAGAATGAAGAAAATCCGCAGTATCCTAGCGACTTCAGTAATCTTGAAGTCGCCATATCTTCTCTATTACCTACTATTACTCTGTTCAAAGCGCAGTATATTATTTACTTATGTTGTTTAAAGTCAGCAAATTAGTGATTTTACCAACATTTACTTTGCAAAAACGTTTACTTTGTCAAATATATCAAAATACCAAATTTCCTGCAATATTTATGATTCGCTTGTTTCAACACGAGATCACTTGGTGGGAAGGTGGCGTCATTATATCTATCCCTTGTGATGATTTTTTTTAAGTCTGTTAGTGTCTGATTCGGGTTTTGATAACAAGAATTCTACAATTTTTTTCTTAAAATTTTTTTCCGCCATCAAATTCTGTGTTTAGGTCCCAAAATCTGAACGCAAACTTTGGCGCAGAATAAAAAAAATCTTGACGCAAATTGTGAAGCAGAATCAAAACTTCGGTAAGAATTGATAAAACACAGTAAAATTGGTTAAATCGCTCACTCGTCAAAATTAGAAGTTTTTCATTTTGTATTTTTTTCTTTTAGTGACTGACTGACCTCACAAGGCGGGGGGAGGGGAGTATATCCTCATGCACGTCTTGATCTCTTTGAATATAGGTTACTAGTTTATTCTTCAGTGCAGCGGCATAGGGTATGTCTTGTCTTTATAATGTTTTTTTTGCGAGCCATTCTGAATCTAGCATGAATAACTCCATAAAAGAAATAACGAAGAAAATCCCGAAAGAAGATTCATTGCTGGTCCTGATCTGAATACAGGTATCAAATGTTGAAATGTTTTCAATGTTTATTTGGTGTCTGCTTACGGATTTAAGAATATACCTATATAATCTGTAATGCCCCGGTTACTCCCGGCCAATTACTTATCTCAAAACAATCGTGTACGGCTATACAAATGGATGTTGAAGTAACTGTTTTTCCGTTGTTCATTCAGTAATATGGTTTCTTATGTTTCTATTTGTGTTTGTTTCTGATAGTATTCGTTTCTATGTAGTATGTTTTACATTGTAGTATTATATGTTGTTGTAGTATTATATGTTGTAGTATGTTTTATGTTAGTTTGTAGTATGTTTCTATGTTGTTTCTATGTAGTATGTAGTATGTTTCTGTTTGTTCTCTTTTTAGTTTCTAATATGCATTCATAAGGGTTTTTTCTGCCTAAAATAGCATAATATGTGCCCCAGGGTACTAAAAATCTTGCTCTTAAAAATAGTGACTAACGAGTATCCGAGATCAGAAATCAAGGTGAGCAAATACAGAAAAACTCTCGAACTTCAGTGTTTGGAGTTCTGTGGTTGAAATGGTGACAGTCTTTGCTTCTTTTTATAATGACGATTTTTTTTTAAACAGTTTTACTTCAAAACTAATTTAATTACTTCAGTAAACTGATGACGCATAAAATAACATTTGTGAAGACATTTAATCTGGGTTATTAAGGAGATTGGTTAAACTTCTTATGTAAGCAAAACAAAAGTTGAAAATTTGGAAAAGCTGGCAGACAAATATGGCACAAAAGTAAGCTTCTTACAAAATGGCTGACTTAGAAAAGTCCAGTATTTGAGTTGAAAAAGTGAAATTTTTATGATTAGTACCTTGATACAGAATCTTGGCTTGATTGATTTGTTCGAGTTTTTCCTTCAAATTATTTGATTCTCCGCACCTTGTACACTTGATTGTTGCCTCAGTATCCTTTCCACAAATTATATTTCTGCACTTTGAGCAGCTAGAAGTAAAGAATTCATGGGGCCACACAGGCCCCATGAGTAAGACAAAATGAGAAAATGTAACACATTAAAGAAAAATATGGTAATCCACTGCCAGTGGAAAAGAAGAAAGCCAAAATATTGTCGTCGAGAGTTCCGCTTAGCCATCCTCAGTGCTAAAAGAAGACCAAAAAGTAGATAAAGTCCAAGAGAAAATACAAAAACATGCCTCGAAACACAAAATAAAAGAAAAGAAGCACTTTCTCAAGTACCAGTTAAAGTTTCTTTTGTGAATCACTTTTTCTTCAATTTTTGCAGTAACTATGACTGTTACGACTGGTTTATCGTCCTATATGTTCAACTGCCGATAACCAAAGAGTTTGTGGTAACGAACTGTAAGTAAGGAATAACGCGGCTTAATAAACAAAACTCTAAAAAAAAACAAGTTTTGATACCGAAAGAGATATATCAAAAGAATTGGCTTGTTATGCTGATTCCAAATATATAAATTTCATTAAGTTTAGTATCACAAATCAAAGGCTACGAGCCTGAGAAAATTTGCCTGATTTTCCAAAAAAGGGGGAAACACCCCCTAAAAGACAAAGAATCTTAACGAAAATCACACCATCAGATTCAACGTATCAGAGAACCGTATTTCAGAGGTTTCAACCCCCTATCTGCAAAAATGTGAAATTTTCTAATTTTGCCGGAAGAAAGATCACCGGGGATATCGGGTTAGGGCTCATTAGAACGAAAATTAAAAGTTGTAGCGCCCTTTTTAAGTGACCAAAAGGATTGGAGGGCAACTAAGCATCCTCCTCGCGATCAAAATTTTGAGATAGTCATTTTGTTCAGCATCATTGAAAGGCCCAATAGCTGTGCCTTTGGATGTAACATGCCCCCCCCCCGCACAGCTCCAGGGGAAGGGTCTATTTTATAAAATTTGCCCATTGTTTACGCATAGTATTTGTTATTGGGAAGTATGCATGCATTTTCGGGTGGGGGGACGAATTTTCTGCTGGGGATTTTCCAGGGGGAGAAATAGCTTCGTGCTTTTGCTTGTTTCCAGGGGGGAATTTTCCAATGGGGAGGGAATTTTCCAGTGGGTGAAATTTTTAATGCGCAGTGCTTTAAAAAAAAGCAAGTAGTCCTCCTTTGATGTAGTAAGCCACTCTATACTGTGAAAAATAGCTTCAAGGCACTGGACGCACCCATTCCCATGTTTAAAAACCACTTCTTAGACCTAGACTAGATCTTAGACTTAGATCTTAGATCTAGTTCTTAGACCTAGAATATTCTACCTCTTCAGCTAACTATTGACTGCCTTCTAAGGGCTTCAAGTCAAGCCTAACCTAACCTAACTCAATCGTTCCCAGGAAGATTACCTTTTCCATCATTCGAAATAACCAAAAAAACATATTCAATTATTTACCTTAGGATTCCGAAAAAACATAGGGATTTTAAACAAAAGTTCTATTACTTGGAGATAAAAAGGGTCGTTTGGTTTTAATCATACTCTGTATGAATGCAAAATGTAAAAATTAAAAAGACAACTTTTTACAATATTTATTTTTCTAAAAATTACTTTTCCAAGCCTTTGCCCCCCTCCTCTTCCCTGGGAAAAATACTTATGAAACCTTTGCATTTCTCTTGTACCTTTGCAACATGTGGATTAACAAATTCACTACCGCGATCCGTTTGAATTTTTTTATATGAATCCTGTTCGAGAATACTTTCAATGGCCTGAGCAACTTCAACACCTCTCTTTGATCGCAATGGAATTGCATATGGATAGCGACTAAAAACACTGATTGCAAGTAGAATGTACTTGTACGGTGTATTGTGACGTCTTAGAAGCTCATCTAGAGTCAGGAGATCTGCTTGCATTATATGCAATGGGTAAAAGGCTTTAGTTTTTCGATATTGATTGGCACGAAGTCTATGATTTCTATGCAGAGTGTAACTTGATTCATTTTGTAGATAGTCTTGTACACTTTTAGTGTGAACACCAGTGACTTTGGAAAGAGTGGTGGGGGAACTTAAACTCCCTGCCTCACCAATATTTTCATAAACACCTTTCAGAACTTCAACCATTTTGAATGTAAGTACGTTGTGTAATGTCCGCTACCCTTTTGTATACTGGCTGTTGGTGGTGGTGGTGGTGACGTTGGCTTGATGCGTCTTCGCTTTTGTCTAGCTATCAGCGGCGTGCTAGTATTTTCCAAAATTGATTTAAAATCTTCTTCTTCTTCATATTTTAATGGTGTCAATGTTGTTGATGATGCATGTTCATTTAATTTTTTTAGAATTTGTCTATTGCCAATAAGACTTTTGGGGAAGTTTAATGTATTTAGAAAGTTGTATAGATGAGCGTCAAATGATAATAGTCCTTTACGATTTGTAACCATGTCATAGATTAAATCAAGTAGATTATAGCTCTTGCCCTGAATTATAATCCCTTTCCCATTGCTCTCAACTTGAATATGACCACTTTCCAAGAGATAGGTTAGGAGTCGTTTACTTTGTTCACAATATGAGTGGGGCATTAGATTTCCAATTTTCAATACAATTGAATCCAATTCCTCCTTTTTTAATTGTGTTCCAGCAGACTCTTGAGAAGATGATTCTTTTTTGTGATCAATACCAGCAGCAGTGAGCTTCGACCGATAGGACTTGTGTTTGTCCACTCGGCGAAGTGCATCTTGAAGTAAAAGCAGTTTTTTACCATCCTCAATATTTTCATTGTCAAGGAATTTACTCAGATTGTTCTCAAAGTGTTCCACGGGTGAGAGAGCAAGTTCTATTGGAGTCAATTTATAGGGTTTTGCCATTTTCACTAGAGAAAACTGTTTACTAGTCCTGCAATTATTGGCAGTAAAAGTGTGAAAAAGCTGCCGCCTGCCTGAAGAAGTCGTTTCTTTTTAAAATTCTTTCCTTTCTTTTCAGAGGCCAATGTACGTACAATGGAACGATGTTGATTTGCCTGTTGCTTAACTACTTCTGGCAGTTGAACATTACCCTCGGTCAAATTTAAACAAAGTTCAGATATTAGATTAATGAAATCATTGTCAATACCATGTTTGAGTATTGCTTTCCTAAGCTGAGGTTTTGAAGTGCTTAGAACTGAAAACAAATGTCTATTTTCATGTAGTTTCTTCAGTGTCATGATAGCGACTAATAGGTCTTTTTAGTGTTCACGGGGAGATATACTGTAATTTCATTGTCGGAAATATCTGTGACTACACGCAGATCCTCGGCTGTATTTTGATTAAGATCCAATAGGATATAACCGTGGGGTTTATTAGTTGCCTGATTGTATGCTGAGAGCAGAAATTTAGGGGCACCTGGATAGATTTGTTTATTGAGTGTTATTAGCGAGCTAGAATGACGAACAACTCTGTAGATGATATAATAGGTGCAGTTCAAAGCAAGTGTTCGCATACGTTTGCTCTGATGAAAGAGATTGTGTAGAACCAGAGTAACGGAAATCTGTTCATGATGAGAGCGAACAGTGAACAATTGCAGCATTTCCTGGGACCATTGTTCAATAGATTCAGCGAGATCGTAAATGATCAGCCAAGAGTTTGGTTCAATAATGTTGAAAACATCAAGTCCCTGTATGAATTGTATCTGCACCAAATCCGTGGTGGCAGCAATCGCTTTTATTTTATCGTATGACTCCTGCCAAATACTGTAACAATAGTATATTTTTTTCGGCTTTTCCACAAACATTTTATCACAATTTTTAATTATTTTAGTTAAGAGTGTTGTTTTGCCCGACATTGAGGGCCCACACAGAAACGATCTGAATGGTGTTTTAAATTGATACATGTTCCCTTCAACAGTTCACTCGGACAACTAACTGTAGACCATAATTGTCTATTGACTAAATAATTTCCCTACTACACCGTTCAAGAATAATAAGAAGAAGACGAATAAAGAATCATATTTTCTTTTATTATATACATAAAAAAGTAACAATACTTAAAAAAAACAAAAAACATTAAACATGAAAAAAGACTTTTTTTAAGTTTATTTATAATAAAAAAAATACAACATTTATATAGGCACACAGAGAAAAAAAACACTTGAATACTTTTTTTGTTTATTTATAGAAAAAAATACAACATTACATTAAAGCACTTGAAAAAAAATATCATTTTTTTTTTTGAATGAAACATTTACAAAAAAATCTGCTCTAAGTAAAAAAAAACTTTGATAGTGGCGGTGCGCCCTCCGCTGGCGGCCGCCCCCCCCCCCCTCCCTGGGCCGCGAGCCCCTTCCCCCCCCCCCCCCCCCAAAGGCCGCGAGGCCCCCCCAAAGGTTTTAGGAAATAATTTACAGGACTTTATTTAAACCGAGACTTTCCCTATGGGTAACACATTCGGCCCGGTCTGAAGTTAAATAGTGTCCACGGGGGAGGGTAGTCACACCATCTTGACAAACATAGACCTTGTCGGAAATGGTAATCATGGCAATTTTTTTCTACATTTACAGTAAAGTTCCTGTATTTGAGAGAACGAATTGCCAGCAATTTGGCTCGTGGAATTGTATTTTGAACAATACAATTCCTATAAATGTCCATGTCGAAATTCTTATCCACATAGCGCGTGGGTACTCCTTTGCAACGTTTCTTGATTTCCTCGTCGTGCGTCTGTATAAAGTACACCTTCGGACTTACAAACATACCACGGGAAATCAAGTCGCTTCCTGTTTCTGATTTAAAAAATAAAAGCTGATTTGGTGCCCGACGTTTCACTAGCTCTGGGTAAAGACCACCCCAATTGGTGTAGTCCATCCGCGAGCTGATAATTTCACCGTGCGCCAAATCATCAATTAGATTTGGGGTTTTTACTTTTAACAGTAGAGAATCCGTGTCCCCGTAGCAGACCTCTACTTGCTCCTTTTCCGGCCACTGTACCCTAGCCACATTGTAGTAGAATTCTAACATGAGCTTTTTAGAGATCTCCAAGATCGCACTGCCTGCAGCAATATTTTTATTCAGGACAATGCTTCTTTTTTTCCTATTCAATAGTACCATGTCTGGGCCAATGATTGTGAAGGAAGTGTAATTTGGATCGGCAATAATTCGAGCACATTGTTCGGGATCGGTCATGACGTCACAACGATTCCTATTGCGAACACTCTCACACATTTTGCCGAAAGCTGAATTCAAAATGAGCTTATAAATTTCTTTTTCGGCTTTCGCTTGTGCTTCAGAACGTTTCTTGACAAAAGTGTCAACAAACGTTTTCAGATAGGGTTTTTGACTAAACTGGAGTGCTCTGTGAACCTTTGTGACGTTGAAACCATTGTTGCACATCCATTTTAAAGCTACATGATGTACAACTATGTTTTTTTTCGGCAGAAGGTCAGCAGTAAGTTTTTGTTTTGAAGGTGTCCAATGCAATTCGTCCTCCTCGACTAAACGCCTATTGCGAGGACTCAAAGAGTCCTTAGTCACAGGTCTATTGATGCACGGGAAAACAAAATCCTTTACTGAATCGTGAAGCTCGACTGGTATCTCCCCATCAATTTCAAAAAACCCTCCAACCGGCCCATTCTCCTCAACACTGTCAATGTTGGGGAAATGGGGAGCTTGAGGGTCATTGAGCCATTTATAGTCACCGCAAGGTAGCGCATAATGGGACATGGCCGAGGGGTAGAGAGAATTCATATCAAGGAAAACTGCAACCGATTTTGTCCCCGTCTTCTCTCCTGTTGGATCAGTTTCCAAGATACGATCCCCGTGAAAAACAAAACCACCCCTCATTGACCTTTCTATGAACAGATGCTGATCAATGTCTGTGATTAGCCCAATTTTTTCCCCACTAATTTTTAGGATGAGGTCCATCACCAGATGAGGAGATGAAAAATAATAGCCCAAATCAAGATTAAATTCCTCATAGATTTTGTCCGTATTTTTACACATAATTTCTAACAGAGTTAACACGTCACTCGACAAATACAGCTTTCAGTAGTCAAACCCATTTTTACACCCTCCCTCTGCCCAAACTTTTTTAGCAAAACTGTATTCATCGGGGGTGCAACTACGATCGTGAAGACTATCGTAAAACGATTCAATCGAAGGAATAGTTTCCTCGGCGAATCTCGACATGGAACAATAATAGTCATAAGGATATATGCCCTTGACCGTCAACAAATCATATAAATCATTTGGAAATTGTTGCTTGAGAAGGGGGAAAGCATTGCAACCGTCATCGTTTTTTTGCACCTGAATTAATTCGCTCAATGATTTGGGGAAAAAACTGTAGGAATCTAAAAAGCGAATTTCATTCGTGTACTCAACGTCGGCATCAACAAATTTCCACATAAATTCCAAAACAAGCAACATTTCCGATGATTTAGGTATGATTTTGTAGGAAAAGCTGTCTATCACCCATACATCATCCACTGTTCCATTTCTTTGAAGATGCGCCAATGCTGGTAGCACATACTTCAGATCGTAGTTAGAGTTATGTATAAAAACCGGAAAAAAAGTTGCTGTTTAATTTTTAAATTACATGAATTGTGAGCCCACCCTCGAAAGTTACTTTTTCCCGTTGAATTGGGATCAATAAGGTGGTCGTGATCCTGAACCGCGTCTTTTGGGGCAAGAGCACCCCTACAAACCCAGCAAATCGTCCCCTTTTCTAGCGCCAGTTGCTCTTTATCTGACAATGTCATTGGGTAGTTGGTGTGACGTAGTCGTGAAATTACGCCGTTTGCTGTTTTTATTAAAGATACCAATAACTTTTCCATGCTACCCTCCTCATCCATAGCCAAAAAAACTCTTCCAACTGCATTTTATTGTCGGAATCACGAGGGGCGTGTGCGTAGGAACACGCAACTAGTTTGTGTTCTTTGACTGTATTTGGCCTTGGTGGGTCTGATACCTCAACCAGTCTTGTTTCACAATCCAAACACACTTTATCAACTTATAGCAGGGAATTTTGGAAATTTTTAAATTGTAAAGTGTCTTTGCCTTCTGCCGGCATTTCAATTCTTTGATTCCCATGAATTTTGCAATGCCCCAGGTGGTCTGAGAATGTTCGCTCAGATCTAAATGAGGAAAGGCACATGGGGCAATAGAGACGTTCCCCTTTCTTCACACCTTGGGATAGGAGTCGACTTATTGCTGTAACGGGGAAAAAATGACCATAGGAATTTACATCTTTGGGAGGTTCGTAAATAACCCAAACCCAATTTTTAACATTATCCACCATCGGTGTCCTCACTGAATACAAAACTCCTTTTTTATTTGGTTTCTTTCCCCCATCTACAAATTCAGTGTCATACTGGAGAACAACCACCCCCAACCCAAGATTTTCATTTGCTTTTTCAAATATGCTTATTTCTTTCAAGGACACAGGATACTTCCCTTCTAAACAATCAAAATTTACTTTAGGGAAATTTTTCCGCAGTTACGTGCAAGTCCGTCGAGATTTTTCATTGTTGAATCTTTGTTTAATGTTTTATGGGCTGCTGCTAAAAATGCATATTTAAAGCATTGCAGCCCCGTGTCAAAATTGAAGCCCTGAACCCCTTTGGTAGCCGACAAATCCATTTTATTTTTAGATTACCCGCTCCTCCCCTTAAAATAAAGTTTTTTTAAATCTACTGAGATTCAGATCCATGTGTTCAATGGATAAAATGGTGGACCCACTTCCCCTCTCATTAAACGTGTCCAAAGTTGATATCAATTTATTTACCCAGTTGAAAAAGTTGTCCTCAAATTCGTTTAGACCAGGGTAAAAAGTCTGGTTGCCAGTTGAAAAATGAAAACAAAAAATATCCCCGGATGTTCCCTTTTGTAAATAAACTTTTTGATTCACTGATGCTTTAACTCCCCCTTGACCCCCCCAATTCTGAATCTGAATCTCAATTTGTGCTCGAATTCTGTCGATGTAGCTATGGAGAACATTCACAGGGTCAGTTAAAATAATGCTCCCGTTTTCCTCGGGAGGGTTAAAATCTACCCTATATATTTGTATGTGACTTAGAGCAGACTCTAACAAATAAAATTCACGCAATTCCGGGGACATATCACTATTTTCATGTCCTGTACCTATTTGTACAGGATTCAATTCACTAATAGTAAAACTATTGTCAAAAGTGTTTTCGGAAAAATTAGGCCCAACAATTTGCATAAGACTGTCCATTTCTTCAGCTGTAAATTGAAAATCCAGGGGGATATCAAATAACGTACCTTCACTAACATCATCCGGCGAGAGGGGGCAATTACCCATGATACTTTGAAGTCCCAGGCCAGGGAAGGCAGAAGTTTTCACAGCTTCCCCCTGAAACTAGAAAATGAATGGATTAAGTTTTTTTTCTTTGACGAAAGTTTTATCACAATTATAACAGACTTTTTTATAAAATTTTTTTTTTTGGCTTATAGCATTATTTATCAAACAAATGCATAATAAAATTACAAATTTTTGCTTATAGCATTATTTACAAAACAATGTATAATAAATTACAAATTTTGTTAATAACACACGCACACACGCGCACACACTCACACACACTCACACGCACACACACACACACACACACACACACACACACACACCACACACACACACACACACACACACACACACACACACACACATACACACACACACACACACACACACACACACGCAAACACACACACACACACACACGCACACACACTGACACACACACACACGCGTACACACACACACGCACACACACACACACGCACACACACACACACACAAACACACGCACACACACGCCCATACACACAAACGCTGAAATATTCTTACGGGTTGAAATTGCGTTTCTAACCCCTTAGGCTATATTCCATTAGCCTATAACGTGCTGCGGAAACAGCGTCAGATAGAAATGCGCTGAAGTCAGATAGAAACGTGCTGCGGAAACAAATTATGCGATGTCTGAATTTCTACTTCAAAAATTCTTAATTTTCTCATAACATTTGACGGGTTAAAATACAATTCGGTTGATATGTAGTGAAGCATTTGAATTATCGGATATATAGAAAAATAAGCGGCACATGTATCGCTCACACACACACACACACTCCTTCAAATTGACTTGGGAAAAAGAATCATTAGCGAGAAATAATATTTGAAAACTCACTTTCAAATTTGCAACTTGCATGTCGAGAGCTGTAGGGGCCTCATCATTCACGCATTGCATTGGTCGTGAAGTGCCTGGCAATGTTTGATAGGGGGTGAGCCCAGAGGCTTGTGCAGAGCTGACACTGGCTTGAGAGGCTCCTGGCTGGTCCAGCGAACTTGTATTGGAGCTAGCATATCTGATGATTGATGGTCTTGCAGCTTGCATCGATGTGATATCACCCCATCTTGGTCTCTTTTCGGAGGGAGGGTGATCGCATGAATCCACCTCAACATCCTTAAAAAAGAAGAAAAATTAAGTAATGAAATAATAAGCCCTCTTTTACAGATAAATTGCCCTCTAAAGTTTATTCTGGTGTTTGTAGCACTCTATGTCTTAGCACTTTAGAAATATTTAAAAAGCTTCTTAAGTAAAATTTGGAAAATTTTGAGTTTGGAGGGAAGGGAAGGAGGGAAGTGTGATTTCAAAACATCTTCCCATAATATAATTTGACCCATAAAGTCAATTCTGATGTTTGTAGTGCTATAACTATTAGCACTTTAGAAATATTTAAAAAAGCTTTTAAAGTAAAATTTTGAGTTTGGGGGGGAAGGGGGATTTCAAAAAATCTCCCCATAATATAATTTGACCTATAAAGTCAATTCTGATGTTTGTAGTGCTCTATGTCTTAAAGCTTTACAAATATTTAAAAAAGCTTCTGAAGTAGAATTTTGGAAAATTTTGAGTTTGGAGGGAAGGGGGATTTCAAAAACATCTCCCCATAATATAATTTGACCCATAAAGTCAATTCTGATGTTTGTAGTGCTTTAACTATTAGCACTTTAGAAATATTTAAAAAGCTTTTAAAATAAAATTTTTGAAAATTTTGAGTTTGGAGGGAAGGGGGATTTTAAAACCCTCTTCCCGTGATATAATTTGACCTATAAAGTCGATTCTGAAACTTGTAGCGCCCAGTCTATTAGTGCTTTAGAATGCCTGCTACTTTTTACAAATCAATATTTTTCTGCTCAAATGTTCCTTCGCGTACATACATTCATCATACTGAACAGCCTTGGGGTCCTAGTATGCTACCTAGGCTGGAATATGCTTTAAACAATTACTAGCTTAATAAATACATCTTTCAAAATTTCACTTTGAAGGATGAAGATCACAGAAACAGGTTTCAATTCATGACAATGAGCCAAGATATTACCTACTAAGCTTTGGAAATTTCTGCATTGTTAAGAGGATTAGACATAGATACTTTTAGAGTGGAAACTCTATTTTTGATAATTTGAAAAGCCACAGTTTGAACGAAATAACTAAAACTAAAGAATTATGATCGTAACACAGCAATTGAGGAGTGGGTTTTTGTTTTACATAATAGAAAAAAGCATACTTAGCGTTTTCTATCGAATATACTCATTATATTTTAAGATTTTATATTGTTGGAGGGGAGGGGGGCTAAGTCCCCCTGAACTTTGAATTTACTAGTAAAACGATTTTTTTTTAGCATTTTCAAAAGAGATATCTACTCTAATTAACCGACCTTTGTGATTCGAACAAAATTCAAACTTTAGTGTAAAGATCATGATATTGAGGAGGGGGGGGGCGACCTTTCATATCTGCCGAAACTAATATGGAAATTCTATTTTAATTTTTTATATACAATGGGCCAAAATCAAAGTGAACCTGCCTCTCTTTTTGAATATTTACTAAAATTGAAATACATGGACTGTTTAATATTTAAAAGAAGGAAGCTTTTTAAAAGAGGTAACAACACGGTGAAAAAAAAAGCGTAAGGAAGGAAATCCTTCCTTAACTTAATGGCGAGACAAAAAATAGATTTCTTGTTATTATAATGAGAAAATTTTACTCACCAGAAGTCGCTTAAAAGATTCCATATCTATGTAAATGATTACAAAAATATTGATACTAGTAGATTGAATGAACTATTCAAACTGTAGAAAATTCTAATCTGAAACTTGAATATATACAAAAATAATTGAATATATTGGCAGCTAAACAAGACCCACCGGTTTTACCCTAAAAGACATGTATATCATGAAGTAGAAATCTAGTCTACGTAAATTATGTCAGAAAAACTTGTCCTTCATAACATATTATGCAAGGTCCTAACTAGCACAAGATGGAGGAACATAAAAGGCCCCAAATAGCACAGGAAGGAACGTAAAGACCCCAAATCTATAGGTACATGCTCTGGAAAGGCACCATGGAACGTAAAGGCCGCAAATAACACAGGATGGAACGTAAAGGCCGAGAATAGCATAGGAAGGAACATAAAGGCCGAGAATAGCATAGGAAGGAACATAAAGGCCGAGAATAGCATAGGAAGGAATATAAAAGCCGTAAAGTATAACCTTGCACTCTACTCTCAAGTTTACGCTGTGTAAAATTCAAGAACACATCGGTTTTTTCGTTAGTTTCTTCTTTTCTTTAGACATAAATTTGGGCTATATATTTGCATATTAGGAGGGGGAGGGGTCAGTTATAGCGGGTCTGCATGCGAAATGTGTTTGGCACAATTATTCTGCATATAAGATGGATAGATAAGTGTATTTTAAAGCATAATATACGGCCATGGACACGGTAAAATAACATAAATGAAAGGCACAAATAACATAAAGTTTGATCAGCGATCATCATAAAACACTTAAATGAAACACTACATTTACCTAATAATAGTACTTAATACTTGGGAAAAACGGTCATTGAAAAAAAAAACACTTAACACTTGGAAAAAACACTTAAACGAAACATTACATTTACTTTACACTGGAATTTTTTTATTTTTTTTTTTAGTTAACAAAATTTCCAGATAACTCGCTATTCTTCTGTAATTTTTTAGTGGCCATATACCCAGAAATAATTGTTTTCTGACTTCAAAACTATCCAAATACTTACCATCCACCCCCCCCCCCTTATGTGCAAATATATATTTGCACAAATATATAGCCCAGAGACAAAATTTGGGCTATATATTTGCACATTAGGGGGGGGGGTAAAGTAGGTACAACTATTCTGCATGCTATGAAGTAAGAATTGTTTTATGACTTCAAACTATCCAAATACTTTACCCCCCCCCCTTATGTGCAAATATATAGCCCAAATTATGTATTTTCCATATATTCTGTCACTTGTCTTTGTCTTGTCTCGTGCTAAGCTGGAAAAAACTAACGAAGAAATCAGTTTTTTTCTAGAATTTTACACAGCGTAAACTTGAGCGAGTTGCCCATAATACACAAGATCCAAAACTCCTTCCCCCTACGGAAATTAAAAAAAAACTTAAATAAAATTTTCAAATTTAGAAAGCCTTCTTTTCCACGGGGGGGGGGGGGTATTTACCGGTGGTAAAGTATTTGGACAGTTTGAAGTCAGAAAAAAATCCAGTATAAAGTAAATGTAATGTTTCATTTAAGTGTTTTTTCCAAGTGTTATGGTTTTTTTTTTTCATTTAAGTGTTTTATGATGATCTCTGATCAAAATTTATGTTATTTGTGCCTTTCATTAATATTAGTTTACTGTGTTCATGACCGTATATTTGGCTTTAATATACACTTATTTATCTATCTATCTAATATGCAGAATAATTGTAACAAACACATTTTGCATACAGACCCGCTATACTCCCCCCCCCCCTAATGTTCAAATCTATAACCCAAATTTATTTCTAAAGTAACGAAGAAACTAACGAAAAAAAACGGTTTTTTTCTCGAATTTTACACAGCGTTAACTTGAGTGAGTGGCTCATAATACACAAGTTCCGAAATTCCTTCCCCCAATGGAAATTAAAAAAATAAGACTCAAATAAAATTCTAAAATTTGGAAAGCCTAATTTTCCACGGAGGAGGGGGGGTATTTCCCGCGGGGGGGGGGGGGGGGGGGTAAACGCTTAGAACCATTAAATAAGTAACCTAACCTAGGTACCTATTTTTGCCCCTTCAACCCCCAAAAAATAAAGTTTAAGCATTTTTTACCGAGCGAGCAATACCTCACAAGGCAGCGGAAACCTGTTTTTCATTAGAATTTCATTAGATTCTAGAATTGGTTCCTCGCGTGTTTTCTGGATTCTTAATAAGTACCGATATAAGTTTAGAGCCGCTCCGAAAAAGTTTCTTTCGGACCCTATTTTCAGGTGAACAAATATTTCTTATAGACATAAAATCCAATCAGAAATATTTTCGCCCTTTTTTCTGCCCCATTTTTTTCAGTGGGTGGGGGGGGGGGGTTAGTTCTCCCACTCTGTTTTTATATTAGGATGCCTTTGTGGTGCCATATTAGAGCGTTAGTTCCCTCACTCTTTTTGTATATTAAGGTGCCTTCGGCCCAGGAAGCTACGGATATAAGTGCCAAGCCATTCTTGCCCAAAACCTATTTTTTTGTGCAATAGGGTCCCCTTAGCCTAGAATCATACATGAGTAAGTTTCAAGCCGTTCGGAAACCAAAGTTTTTTTTTAGCTCTTTTTTGGCCTGATTTTTAGATAAGCAATAGTTCCTTCCTTTTTTTGCATTTAAGTTGAAAGTGCCCCCATTAGGGACAGCTTCAAGCCAATCGTAAAAACAGTTTTGTGGTGTGTTTTGGACGACCTGTGCCCCGAACCCAGTTTTCTGTACATTAGTTTCCCCTTGGCCCAGGGACTTTCATTGTAAGCTTCAGACTAATCAAGGACAAAAAGTTTTTGGTCTATTTCCCTAACATCCTCAATCTTCCAGTAAATAAGAATAATCCTCTTGGCCCAGGAAACAAACCCTGTAAGTGTCAAGCTGAAAGGAAGACGGAGATCAAGCGTTCCCTCCTTTTAGACCACCTATAAATCCACCTGTAAGCAATGGCAACTTAAATAACTTATGGTCCTGGGCCCCCAGGCAGCTTTACCACAAGTTTTTAGCTATTACAAAAATGTTTCCTATTCAAATTAAATGGCCCTTGTGTTTCAGGAGTCGTTCTTAAAAAATTGGGATAAATAGTCAAACTTTGGCGTAAAGAGCAAGGTATTGAGGAGGATGCAACCACTCCATATGCGGAATAATTTCTCTTCGTTTTGAGTTTTAATGTTGCTCCTTACTTTCAGTTGAATAAACTTTTTTTTTGTCTAATTTCTGATATTTTTTCAAAATAATGCCGGTAAATCTGTCTCACCCTTTATGAAAAGTACCCTCCCTTCACAGGAAACTCCTCCGTAGAAAGCTCCTCTCATGAAAAATACACGCGGCTTAAAATTCCTTCCGGACAACTCGATCTTCGCTGAAAATCCCTTCCCCCCATCCGTAGAATTTCTTGCAGACGATTCAGCCTGAAAAATTATTCTTAGCATACTCTCATTTGAAAAAAAAACTTTAAGATCTAATCGTTTTTCTGATCACTCCGGAAATCCCCCTTCCATGGAATTTTGTGTCGGAAATCGAAACAAGCTGAAAATTTCCCCCGGACAATTCCCCTTGAATATATTCGCATGCAAAATTGAGTTGGCAAAGAGAAAGTAAGACAAATAAAAGAATTTCATATAGGAATTCCGTCAAATCCCCCCGGTGTAAAATTTCCCTTGAAAGCTCACCCCTGGGAATTTTATTCCCCATGGAAAATTATCCCCGTGGAAACCCGCCCTAAGCAAAAAAAAAACAAGCAAAAAATGTCAGTATACTTCCCAATAACAAATACTATACATAAACAATGGGCCAATTTATATCTTAAAAACCTATCCCAATGGCCCTGGGGGGGGGGGGGTCATGTTATCTTCAAAGACATAGTTTTGTGGAGCAAAACGGCTCAACAAAATCTCAAAATTTTTATCGAACAATTTCTGGGAAAAAATAGGTGTGATAGGGGGGCTAGTTGCCTTCCAGTCTTTTTGATCACTTGAAAAGACCACCAGAACTTTTAATTCCCGTCCAAATAAGCCTTTTCCCGATGTTCTAGGACAATTGGTTCAATAAGATCACTCCTGGAAAAAAAAGTAAATACGCATCCGTGATCTTTCTTCTGGCAAACAATACAAAATTCAATTTTTTTTGCAGATAGCTTGAAACCTCAACAGTAGGGTTCTCTGATAAGCTGAATCTGAGGGTGTGGCTTACAAGAAAATTCTTGATTTTTAGGGTTTTCCCCCTTTTCGAAAATCAGTTAAATTATATCATGCTCGTAGCCTTCTATATGTAAAATTAAGCTTTATGAATATTAAATTTTTGGAATCAGCATAATAAACCAATTCTTTTAAATATATCTATTGATTTCAAAATTCCGTTTTTAATAATTTTGGTTACTATTGAGCCGTGTCGCTCCTTACTTACAGTTCATGACCGCGAACTGTTTAATCAGTATAATTTTCAAAGCCACTTTTACTACCTGCTGGTGAAAATACTAAGCACCTTTTACAATGTAATATTACTGCTCATAATAATAATAATAACTCACTGCAGCACCAAGCTGCTTGAGGCCAACACAGCTACGCACGCTCCTCCCCCTTCTGAATCCATTTAAGGCCTGCCTCTTTACACTCTCCCAAAAAGTTCCTGTTTCCCTTAAATTCTTCCTTACAACCTCCACCAACCTCATTCGGGGAGAACCTGCTTTTCGTTTGGCCCTAGAGGGTTGGTGGAAAAGAACGATCGGTACTTGTCTAGAATCCGGCTAGCACGCGAGAATTGTATTGCGAAGATCAGATAGGCATTACCCGGAAATTCATATGAGACGCTGTATAAACAAAGGGTTTCTCACTTCGGGAACTATATTTAAACTTTAGTTTTTTGGGGTTTGGGGGGACTAAAAGTAACTAGGTTGGGTTAGGTTTGGTTAGGTTAGGTTACGTATTTAATATATGCTATGCTTTACCCCCACCCACCTAATGTGCAAATATATAGCCAAAATTGGTTTCTGAATTGTTATATTTTCATCCAATTTTGTTTTATTTCATTAACATTAACGAAACTTCACTTCTTGCGTGCTTACCGGATTCTAGACAAGTACCGAACAATCCTTGGAAATCAACCGACAGTACTGTCTGTATTTTTTTCTTTTTGTGTTTCTTTTCTTGTTTAGTTGTTTGTTTTCGCTCTTTCTTTAAGCGGATAGCTTTTTTTGTAAACTTTCAATAGCTGTTGCTAGAAATTTCAATATCTGATTATTCATTTGTAGCTCGAGTTTATAAGATGTGTTTGGGGAAAAGGTGGGCGTGATAGGGTGAATAGTTGCCCTCCAGTCACTTTCGACTATTAAAAAGGGCACTAGCCCTTTGAATTTCCAATCGAATGAGTCCTTTTTGAAGTTTCTACAACAAACTTTCTATAAAACCCTTATATGCCCCAAGGGCATAACTTACAACCTCTGCCCTGAGGGCTGTGGGGGGAGTGTCCTCCCCAAAAACATAATTTCAATCTGGAAATCAATTATGTAGAACAAAATAGCTATTTCAAAATTTTGAGATAGCTATTTTATAAAATTTTGAGAAAAATTATTCTTAGCATACTCTCATTTGAAAAACAAACTTTAAGATCTAATCATTTTTTGATCACTCCGGAAATCCCCCGGAGCATGTCAAATGTACAATATCGTGCGTGTCTTACAGATAATATTAAATAAAAAAAAACAAGTTTTTTTAACTGAAAGTAGGCTAAGGAACGACGCTAAAACTTAAACGAACAGAAATTATTCCGTATATGAAAGGGGCTGTCCCCTTCTCAACTCCTCGCTCTTTACACTAAAAATTTCATTTAAAAAAAAAAATAGAGTTGTGAGAAAGTCAAACTTTAGCGTAAAGAGCGAGGCGTTGAGGAGGGGACAGCCCCTTTCATATACGGAATAATTTCTGTTCATTTTAAGTTTTAACGTCGTTCCTTACTTTAAGTTAAAAGCACTTTTTTTTTAATTTAATTTTTGAACATTTTTGAATTAATGCAGGTTTTGATTTTTGCTCACCGTATATATATATATATATATATATATATATATATATATATATATATATATATATATATATATATATATATATAATATATATATATATATATATATATATATATATATATATATATATATATATATATATAATATATATATATATATATATATATATATATATATATATATATATATATATGTATATATATATATATATATATATATATATATATATATATATTATATATATATATATATATTATATATATATATATATATATATATATATATATATATATATATATATATATATATATATAATATATATATATATATATATATATATATATATATATATATATATATATATATATATATATATATATATAATATATATATATATATATATATATATATATATATATATGAATAGAGATGACATGGCGCTGACACAAGTGAATATCAAACAACTAGGAATTAGATGGCGGGCCAGAAAACAGATTTAGAAAACAAATAAAAAACGGATCTAATTTGCCTAGAAAAAGATTGAGATGACTAAGACGCGTTCTGCAGAAGAAGGATGATTTTTGATATGCAAATAAATGAAGAACACTTTTCTCGGCCACAATTTTAATTTTTTTTTCCTGATATTCGCCCGAAGATGAAATACTTGACTTTGCCGAAAAGGTGTAAGAGCCATGTTTTATGAGAACAGTAAATTAGGTATCCTCACATACTAGGGCTTATCATTATTATTTACATGTATAATTGTGCATCAGCACAGTTATAGCACAATTATCAGCACAATTGGATTTTTGTTTGAATGGGGAAAGTGGGCTTGAACCTCAAAAATAGTAATTTTACCCCAAAATTATTTAGCTCTCCGTTTTCCAAGATATGAATAAAGAAATGCATAGGGAGGGGCGAAGGTCACTCTCAAATTCCCCTTCCTTCCAAAGAATATATTTATGCCGTGCCCGTAATACAGATTCTGGGGAATGATAACGCCCATGTTATTGCAGGCAATATTTTTGTGTGTGATACAAAAGACTACGTTTGCATTTTGGCAGGAATAAAAGTGTGTTGTAAAATCCGGAACGTATGAAACAACTATTTCCTCCAATATCTTGCCATATTTACTAACCAGGCACATCTAAAAACCAATATAGTAAAAAAAAAACTTCCTTAAGTACTAAGCTTAACTTCCTTGTTCATAAATTAATTACTTTCTAACTTTAATTACTAACTTACCTACTAACTAACATATATATATATAGAGTTGTGAGAAAGTCAAACTTTGTGTGAGAAAGTCGTTCCTTACTTTAAGTTAAAAGCACTTTTTTTTTAATTTAATTTTGAACATTTTTGAATTAATGCAGGTTTTGATTTTTGCTCACCGTATATATATATATATATATATATATATATATATATATATATATATATATATATATATATATAATATATATATATATATATATATATATATATATATATATATATATATAATATATATATATATATATATATATATATATATATATATATATATATATATTATGGTACCAAATTGCTCATTTTTTAATTTTTAACAGTGATTTTCACGTGGTTTGGCAAAATTAGCTCCAACTCTCCCCCCCCCCCACAGAATTTTGACAAAATTGCGCCACTGCGTAAGAAGGGAACCTAGACCCCTTGAATTATCTAATTTTTTCGCGAATTACTTCGTATTCAAATTATAAATTTGATTTTTTTTTTGCTATACTGAAGATTGATTGTATGAAAAATTTGTGTGTGTATTTAAGGGATCACTGCGTTACTACAGGGATCAGTTAAAAATGGAATATTGGACCAGAATCCCCTCATAGACTAGGATATATGGTGCTTCTTAGAATTTCTTATTCAAATTATAAGATAAATTTTTTTGTCATTATTATTGGGCCACCCCAGTATTTATGTGTTATAGAGACCACAGCAAAGAAGTGAAGTTAGGTTAATCATAATGAAATATACCAAAATATGATGAAAATGTAATACTCTAATAACAAAATTATGGAAACTACAACAGAGAATTATCGAAAGCAGGCCACCCAGAATTCATTATATTAAATAACCTAACCAACCTGACCTAAACACCTCTATATATTAAATACTTAATTAAAATTTAACTGCTTAGATACCGTTTATCTAGTTCAAGTTAAGCTGATTATCTCCGAGTTGACACAGTAATCCGGTTTCATTACAGATCAAGAACAACAGAGTGGTCGCTATAACACGTAAGTGCCCCCGCCCCCAAAATTCCTGTATACATCTATTTCCTGGTATATATATATATATATATATATATATATATATATATATATATATATATATATATATATATATTATATATATATATATATATATATATATATATATATATATATATATATATATATATATATATATATATATATATATAATATATATATATATATATATATATATATATATATATATATACTATGAGCAATTTGGAGCTAAAAATGAGCAATTTGGTACCATTAAGGTACTATACAGTACTATAAAAGTACTATTAAAGTTGCTGTATAGTACTATAAAGGTAAATATAAACTAAAAAAAACTGATCCATTTCTGTTGATGCTTAAACTATGCAGGTTTATCTTACTTTTGACAAGATTTTGAAGAAACTAAATTTTAGCTTTGGGGGACTGGGGAGAGGGGCAAACGAGGTCCAGGAGTGGCAATTAGCATATTGAACAGCTTTTCAAGTATATTAATGAAACATTTATTAATTAAAATATATTTCAGATTTAATATATATTTCAAATATAACATGTATCTCGGATATAATTAAGATTTTTTCAGGATGTATTAATTAAATGAGATATAACCAATTAATCTAGCCACGAACATGGTTTTATGTATCTGAATCTTTTATGGTGTTATTTGCCTGAATATAGAACAAAAATATGGCCTATTCGTCAAACTGATCAGTTGAGTAGAGATGACATGGCGCTGACACAAGTGAATATCAAACAACTGGGAATTAGATGGCGGGCCAGAAAACAGATTTAGAAAACAAATAAAAAACGGATCTAATTTGCCTAGAAAAAGATTGAGATGACTAAGACGCGTTCTGAAGAAGAAGGAAGACATATTGTAAAAGATTTTACTTTCCGGTCAACCATCTAGGGTCAAACGGAAAGCAGGTCATTCCCGAATGGGGTTGAAGGAGGCCGTAAGATAGGCTTTAAGGGAAAATAAAACTTCTTGGAAGGGTGTGAAGAGGGAAGCTTTTTATAGATTGGTATGGAGAAGGAGCATAAGTAGCTGTGTTTGTGTCAGGTGACTTGGTACCACTCTGAGCTGCTAGTGCAATACCAAAAAAAAAAAATCATTTTTTTGGCCATCATAGTATGCTTGTTTAAATCAGTGGCGTATTTTCGTCAAAAATCTGGGGGGAGGGGGGTAAAATTGGAGCCAATTTTTATAAATCAAATGAAAATGAAAGTGAAAACTGAAAAACGAGCCATATATTACTATAAAGGCAAAAATATACTAAAGAAAACTGACCTGTTTCTCTGGATACTTGAATTATGCAGGCTTATCTTAGTTTTGACAAGATTTTTGCAGAAACTAAATTTCAGCTGGGGGGGAATGAGGTCTAGGAGGGTGAAAACTTGGGTCTGGAGGGGGAAGTTGTCCCCTGCCCAATAGAAAGCTACGGCCCTGGTTTCATTGCGTATAAAGTATTATAGAAATTATCTTTCCTGTTAACAAAAATAACGTTCATAAGCCATTTAAGCCAACAATACCTTTGTATTCCTCCTCAGTATTACTTTGTTTAAACTCTTTAGTTCTTCCCAAAGATTTAGAGTCATCTTTTATAACTTGATCCCATTGGACCATAAGCCAGGAAGTAATATTATCTCATTACAGAAGCACTTTAATATAACAGATTGCGATAACCTTCTAAGATCCATGAACCCAGCCATAACTTTGATTTTATATATCTGAAGCTTTTATGCTGCTATTTGCTCAAAAATAAAGCCTATTTATTATAATGTTCAGTAAAATTGGTACTGCAGTAGCGAACGCAAAATAATGAATAGGACTCAGAGTCGTTCAAACGAGGGGGGGGGGGGGGCAACTTGGTCAGATTTCCCTGTCGCGGCAGCTTGGGGAGGGTACCACGCCTGGGGGTTGCCCACTTTGATCAAATTTGTCAGTTTGATTCTGCTTTTTTTCTTATGTTTGGATTCGGAGGGGGGATGTAATTAATTTTATCCCGGGCACCCCCAAACTAAGTAACGGCTTTGGTAGGAGTGGTGACTCTAATTATTGATGAACAAAATCCGTAAAATGTTAATGACTTTTGAAGAATAAGATGTATTAAACTCTATTAGCCACAGCCAAATAACTCAGCCGTAAATGTGGTTTCATATAGCTGAAACTTTTTTCTGTTAATTTTCTGATTAATGAACAGTTCTATATTATCAACATTCAAATTAAATTACAATATATTTTTTTAATACGGACTTTAATCTCCAGCAACATTTATTATAACTATTCCAAGTATTTGTAATGTCGTTCAGTATTATACCTTTTTTGCAAAATAAGGTGACGTCACACGACGCAGAAACGCACTACGGATGACGTCAATACAGGGCTCCCACGGCGTCAATAAATTTATTCATTAAATTCCTCACCACAAAGTCTGTCCCCCTTACGCAAGAATTTCAGCTTTTTGACTTTGCAGCAGTTTTTCATAGCAAATAATTGAATTAATCACACGTGCAGCTGAGAAAACAAACTTCTTAAGCATTTTTTCCTTTTAATAAACAAACTTTCTCGAAGTCGTGGGCCTATCCAAATCATTTCCCTACGTTAGAAAATGGTAGTATGCTGTTTTTCATTAAAAAAATTATTGTGTAATTTTCGAGGAAAATTTACTGATAAATAAGTAAATACAATATGTACAATTACAGTTCGTTTAACAAGGTTACTCCGTACAAGAGGGGGCCTGCAGGGTATTGAGTGGGCTTACTCCCTCTGTACCCCGCTCTTTACACTAAAGTTTGACCTTTTGTCCCTAAAAAAGCTTCTTATTAGAATCAGAAACTTTATCAAAAGTTCGAAATAAAGCTTTAGCGTGAAGAGAGGGGTGTTTAGGAGGGGTAGGCCCATTTATATACGGAATCGTTTCGGTTCGTTTTAAGTTTTAATGTTGTTCCTCACTTTCAGTTGGAAAAAAATGTTTTGTTTAATAGCATATAAGGAAGATAGTTTTACCCACATCAATTACTCAGTCTGAAATGTGTTGCATACTTCGGTGAGAACCAGACTAAAATATCTGGTAAACTGTGAGTTCTGAGGAGGTTTGGAGTTGCATATAGAGAATAAGAGGCAGATGAGCCCCAGGACTGGAGGGAACACTCCCTCCGAGGTACAAATGGAGACGCACTAGCTTCTTGCCAGTTATGGCATCCACATTTGACTCAGCTCGCCAAGTGGCCTAGTCAGTGGAACGGGTATTTTTACAGTTATTCAGATTTCCAAGATAGGAAGTAGATAAGACCATAGAACATAGGGGGGACACCATTGGAAATTTCATCAGAAATTTTTTTCAGAATGTTTTACATTAAAGAAAAATCCAATTCAAAATTGAATGGAAGTGTTTAGGTTGCAACCTTGAGGCGAAGATAAGCTTTTTAGTAACCATGTTGAAAAGATGGCTACTATATGTCGGTTCGTAGTAATGTGATCAGGGGCGGATCCAGGATTTTTTGTAGGGGGGGGGGGCGCAAAATAGGTTGATCCGATAAACGTACGTTGGGAGCAAGTTTAATTAACACAAACTTGCGTTAATTAAGTAAATTACACTACTTTAGACTATTTTAGGAAGGTGCTCGCCCCGCTGGATCCGGCACTGAATGTGATTATGAGAAGCTCCATAAGGTTCTGTGTAAGATGTTAAAATTCGTAGGTACATGGTATTTATGAACAAGGAAGTTAGTAATTAAGGTTAGTAAGTTAGTAATTTAGTAAGTAAGTAAAGTAAGTAAGTAAGTAAAGTAAGTAAGTTAGTAAGTAAGTTAGTAAGTAAAGTAAGTAAGTTAGTTAGTAGGTAAGTTAGTAATTAAAGTTAGAAAGTAATTAATTTATGAACAAGGAAGTTAAGCTTAGTACTTAAGGAAGTTTTTTTTTACTATATTGGTTTTTAGATGTGCCTGGTTAGTAAATATGGCAAGATACTGGAGGAAATAGTTGTTTCATACATTCCGGATTTTACACCACACTTTTATTCCTGCCAAAATGCAAACGTAGTCTTTTGTATCACACACAAAAATATTGCCTGCAATAACATGGGCGTTATCATTCCCCAGAATCTGTATTACGGGCACGGCATAAATATATTGTTTGGAAGGAAGGGGGATTTGAGAGTGACCTTCGCCCCTCCCCATGCATTTCTATATTCATATCTTGGAAAACGGAGAGCTAAATAATTTTGGGGTAAAATTACTATTTTTGAGGTTCAAGCCCACTTTCCCCATTCAAAAAAAAATCCAATTGTGCTGATAATTGTGCTATAACTGTGCTGATGCACAATTATACATGTAAATAATAATGATAAGCCCTAGTATGTGAGGATACCTAATTTACTGTTCTCATAAAACATGGCTCTTACACCTTTTCGGCAAAGTCAAGTATTTCATCTTCGGGCGAATATCAGGAAATAAAATTAAAATTGTGGCCGAGAAAAGTATTCTTCATTTATTTGCATATCAAAAATCATCCTTCTTCTGCAGAACGCGTCTTAGTCATCTCAATCTTTTTCTAGGCAAATTAGATCCGTTTTTTATTTGTTTTCTAAATCTGTTTTCTGGCCCGCCATCTAATTCCCAGTTGTTTGATATTCACTTGTGTCAGCGCCATGTCATCTCTATTCATATATATATATATATATATATATATATATATATATATATATATATATATATATATAATATATATATATATATAATATATATATATATATATATATATATATATATATATATATATATATATATATATTATATATATATATATATATATATATATATATATATATATATATAGATATATATATATATATATATATATATATATATATATATATATATATTATATATATATATATATATATATATATATTATATATATATATATATATATATATATAATATATATATATATATATATATATATATATATATATATATATATATATATATATATATATATATATATATATATATATATATATATATATATATATTATATATATATATATATATATATATATATATATATATATATATATATATATATATATATATTTCCGTATATGAAAGGGGCTGTCCCCTCCTCAACGCCTCGCTCTTTACGCTAAAGTTTGACTTTCTCACAACTCTATTTTTTTTTTTTAATGAAATTTTTAGTGCAAAGAGCGAGGAGTTGAGAAGGGGACAGCCCCTTTCATATACGGAATAATTTCTGTTCGTTTTAAGTTTTAGCGTCGTTCCTTAGCCTACTTCCAGTTAAAAAAACTTGTTTTTTTTTATTTAATATTATCTGTAAGACACGCACGATATTGTACATTTGACATGCTCCGGGGGGATTTCCGGAGTGATCAAAAAATGATTAGATCTTAAAGTTTGTTTTTCAAATGAGAGTATGCTAAGAATAATTTTTCTCAAAATTTTATAAAATAGCTATCTCAAAATTTTGAAATAGCTATTTTGTTCTACATAATTGATTTCCAGATTGAAATTATGTTTTTGGGGAGGACACTCCCCCCACAGCCCTCAGGGCAGAGGTTGTAAGCTATGCCCTTGGGGCATATAAGGGTTTTATAGAAAGCTTTGTTGTAGAAACTTCAAAAAGGACTCATTCGATTGGAAATTCAAAGGGCTAGTGCCCTTTTTAATAGTTGAAAGTGACTGGAGGGCAACTATTCACCCTATCACGCCCACCTTTTCCCCAAACACATCTTATAAACTCGAGCTACAAATGAATAATCAGATATTGAAATTTCTAGCAACATCTATTGAAAGTTTACAAAAAAAGCTATCCGCTTAAAGAAAGAGCGAAAACAAACAACTAAACAAGAAAAGAAACACAAAAAGAAAAAAATACAGACAGTACTGTCGGTTGATTTCCAAAGATTGTTCGGTACTTGTCTAGAATCCGGTAAGCACGCAAGAAGTGAAGTTTCGTTAATGTTAATGAAATAAAACAAAATTGGATGAAAATATAATAATTCAGAAACCAATTTTGGCTATATATTTGCACATTAGGTGGGTGGGGGTAAAGCATAGCATATATTAAATACGTAACCTAACCAAACCAAACCTAACCCAACCTAGTTACTTTTAGTCCCCCCAAACCCCAAAAAACTAAAGTTTAAATATAGTTCCCGAAGTGAGAAACCCTTTGTTTATACAGCGTCTCATATGAATTTCCGGGTAATGCCTAGCTGATCATCGCAATACAGTTCTCGCGTGCTAGCCGGATTCTAGACAAGTACCGATCGTTCTTTTCCGCCAACCATCTAGGGCCAAACGAAAAGCAGGTCCTCCCCGAATGAGGTTGGTGGAGGTTGTAAGGAAGAATTTAAGGGAAACAGGAACTTTTTGGGAGAGTGTAAAGAGGCAGGCCTTAAATGGATTCAAAAGGGGGAGGAGCGTGCGTAGCTGTGTTGGCCTCATGCAGCTTGGTGCTGCAGTGAGTTATTATTATTATTATGAGCAGTAATTTAATTTCAAATTAAATTACTGTAATTAATTAAAAAATTTAATATTCATAAAGCTTAATTTTACATATAAAAGGCTACGAGCAAGAGATAATTTAAGTGATTTTCGAAAAGGGGGAAAACCCTAAAAATCAAGAATTTTCATGTAAGCCACACCCTCAGATTCAGCGTATCAGAGAACCCTACTGTTGAGGTTTCAAGCTATCTGCAAAAAAAATAGAATTTTGTATTGTTTGCCAGAAGAAAGATCACGGATGCGTATTTACTTTTTTTTCCAGGAGTGATCTTATTGAACCAATTGTCCTAAAACATCGGGAAAAGGCTTATTTGGACGGGAATTAAAAGTTCTGGTGGTCTTTTCAAGTGATCAAAAAGACTGGAAGGCAACTAACCCCCCTATCACACCTATTTTTTCCCAGAAATTGTTCGATAAAAATTTTGAGATTTTGTTGAGCCGTTTTGCTCTGCAAAACTATGTCTTTGAAGATAACATGACCCCCCCCCCCAGGGCCATTGGGATAGGTTTTTAAGATATAAAATTGGCCCATTGTTTATGTATAGTATTTGTTATTGGGAAGTATACTGACATTTTTTGCTTGTTTTTTTTTTGCTTAGGGTGGGTTTCCACGGGGATAATTTTCCATGGGGAATAAAATTCCCAGGGGTGAGCTTTCAAGGGAAATTTTACACCGGGGGGATTTGACGGAATTCCTATATGAAATTCTTTTTATTTGTCTTACTTTCTCTTTGCCAACTCAATTTTGTATGCGAATATATTCCAGGGGAATTGTCCGGGGGAAATTTTCAGCTTGTTTCGATTTCCGATACAAAATTCCATGGAAGGGGGGATTTCCGGAGTGATCAGAAAAACGATTAGATCTTAAAGTATTTTTTTTCAAATGAGAGTATGCTAAGAATAATTTTTCAGGCTGAATCGTCTGCAAGAAATTCTACGGATGGGGGGAAGGGATTTTCAGCGAAGATCGAGTTGTCCGGAAGGAATTTTAAGCCGCGTGTATTTTTCATGAGAGGAGCTTTCTACGGAGGAGTTTCCTGTGAAGGGAGGGTACTTTTCATAAAGGGTGAGACAGATTTACCGGCATTATTTTGAAAAAATATCAGAAATTAGACAAAAAAAAGTTTATTCAACTGAAAGTAAGGAGCAACATTAAAACTCAAAACGAAGAGAAATTATTCCGCATATGGAGTGGTTGCATCCTCCTCAATACCTTGCTCTTTACGCCAAAGTTTGACTATTTATCCCAATTTTTTAAGAACGACTCCTGAAACACAAGGGCCATTTAATTTGAATAGGAAACATTTTTTTAATAGCTAAAAACTTGTGCTAAAGCTGCCTGGGGGCCCAGGACCATAAGTTATTTAAGTTGCCATTGCTTACAGGTGGATTTATAGGTGGTCTAAAAGGAGGGAACGCTTGATCTCGGTTTTCCTTTCAGCTTGACACTTACAGGGTTTGTTTCCTGGGCCAAAAGGATTATTCTTATTTACTGGAAGATTGAGGATGTTAGGGAAATAGACCAAAAACTTTTTGTCCTTGATTAGTCTGAAGCTTACAACTGAAAGTCCCTGGGCCAAGGGGAAACTAATGTACAGAAAACTGGGTTCGGGGCACAGGTCGTCCAAAACACACCACAAAACTGTTTTTACGATTGGCTTGAAGCTGTCCCAAATGGGGGCACTTTCAACTTAAATGCAAAAAAAAAGGAAGGAACTATTGCTTATCTAAAAATCAGGCCAAAAAAGAGCTAAAAAAAAAACTTTGGTTTCCGAACGGCTTGAAACTTACTCATGTATGATTCTAGGCTAAGAGGACCCTATTGCACAAAAAATAGGTTTTGGGCAAGAATGGCTTGGCACTTATATCCGTAGCTTCCTGGGCCGAAGGCACCTTAATATACAAAAAGAGTGAGGGAACTAACGCCCTAATATGGCACCACAAAGGCATCCTAATATAAAAACAGAGTGGGAGAACTAACCCCCCCACCCACTGAAAAAAATGGGGCAGAAAAAAGGGCGAAAATATTTCTGATTGGATTTTATGTCTATAAGAAATATTTGTTCACCTGAAAATAGGGTCCGAAAGAAACTTTTTCGGAGCGGCTCTAAACTTATATCGGTACTTATTAAGAATCCAAAAAACACGCGAGGAACCGATTCTAGAATCTAATGAAATTCTAATGAAAAACAGGTTTCCGCTGCCTTGTGAGGTATTGCTCGCTCGGTAAAAAATGCTTAAACTTTATTTTTTGGGGGTTGAAGGGGCAAAAATAGGTACCTAGGTTAGGTTACTTATTTAATGGTTCTAAGCGTTTACCCCCCCCCCACGGAAAATACCCCTCCCCCCTCCTCCGTGGAAAATTAGGCTTTCCAAATTTTAGAATTTTATTTGAGTCTTATTTTTTTAATTTCCATTGGGGGAAGGAATTTCGGAACTTGTGTATTATGAGCCACTCACTCAAGTTTACGCTGTGTAAAATTCGAGAACAAACCGGTTTTTTCGTTAGTTTCTTCGTTACTTTAAAAATAAATTTGGGTTATAGATTTGAACATTGGGGGGGGGGGGAGTATAGCGGGTCTGTATGCAAAATGTGTTTGTTACAATTATTCTGCATATTAGATAGATAGATAAATAAGTGTATATTAAAGCCAAATATACGGCTATGAACACAGTAAACTAATATTAATGAAAGGCACAAATAACATAAATTTTGATCAGAGATCATCATAAAACACTTAAATGAAAAAAAACCATAACACTTGGAAAAAACACTTAAATGAAACATTACATTTACTTTATACTGGATTTTTTTCTGACTTCAAACTGTCCAAATACTTTACCACCGGTAAATACCCCCCCCCCCGTGGAAAAGAAGGCTTTCTAAATTTGAAAATTTTATTTAAGTTTTTTTTAATTTCCGTAGGGGGAAGGAGTTTTGGATCTTGTGTATTATGGGCAACTCGCTCAAGTTTACGCTGTGTAAAATTAAAAAAAAAAAACTGGTTTCTTCGTCAGTTTTTTCCAGCTTAGCACGAGACAAGACAAAGACAAGTGACAGAATATATGGAAAATACATAATTTGGGCTATATATTTGCACATAAGGGGGGGGGGGTAAAGTATTTGGATAGTTTGAAGTCATAAAACAATTCTTACTTCATAACATGCAGAATAGTTGTACCTACTTTACCCCCCCCCCCTAATGTGCAAATATATAGCCCAAATTTTGTCTCTGGGCTATATATTTACATATAGGGGGGGGGGGGGGTGGATGGTAAGTATTTGGATAGTTTGAAGTCAGAAAAAAATTCTTTCTGGGTATATGGCCACTAAAAAATTACAGAAGAATAGCGAGGTATCTGGAAATTTTGTTAACTAAAAAAAAAATAAAAAAATTCCAGTGTAAAGTAAATGTAATGTTTCATTTAAGTGTTTTTTCCAATTGTTATGTTTTTTTTTTCAATGACCGTTTTTCCCAAGTATTAAGTACTATTATTAGGTAAATGTAGTGTTTCATTTAAGTGTTTTATGATGATCGCTGATCAAACTTTATGTTATTTGTGCCTTTCATTTATGTTATTTTACCGTGTCAATGGCCGTATATTATGCTTTAAAATACACTTATCTATCCATCTAATATGCAGAATAATTTTGCCAAACACATTTCGCATGCAGACCCGCTATAATTGACCCCTTCCCCTCCTAATATGCAAATATATAGCCCAAATTTATGTCTAAAGAAAAGAAGAAACTAACGAAAAAACCGATGTGTTCTTGAATTTTACACAGTGTAAACTTGAGTGAGTGGCTCATAATACACAAGTTCCAAAATTCCTTCCCCCAATGGAAATTAAAAAAAATAAAACTCAAATAAAATTCTCAAATTTGGAAAGCCTAATTTTCCACGGGGGGGATATTTTCCGAGGGGGGGGGGGGTAATCAACGGGAGGGGTAAACACCAGCCACCGTTTCTTTGCACCCACCCCCCCCCCCCCCCCAAAAAAAAAAAAAAGTTTAAATATTGTAAACGCAGTGATAAATCACTGTTTGCAATCCTCGGCATAGGAATTGTCCATTGAAAGAAATCTGTTTGACCAGTTTCTTTAGCATGTCAAATGTACAATATCGCGCGTGTCTTACAGATAAGACACGTTAAAACTTAAAACGAACAGAAATTATTCCGTATATGAAAGGGGCTGTCACCTCCTCAACGCCTCGCTCTTTAAAATAAAAGTTTTTATTTAAAAAAAAAATAGAGTTGTGAAAAAGTCAAACTTTAGCGTAAAGAGCGAGGCGTTGAGGAGGGGACAGCCCCTTTCATATACAGAATAATTTCTGTTCGTTTTAATTTTAACGTCGTTCCTTACTTTCAGTTAAAAAAAACTTTTTTTTTTCATTTAATTTTTGAACATTTTTGAATTAATGCAGGTAAAAAATTTATCTTATAATTTGAATAAGAAATTCTAAGAAGCACCATATATCCTAGTCTATGAGGGGATTCTGGTCCAATATTCCATTTTTAACTGATCCCTGTAGTAACGCAATGCTTACTTAAATACACACACAAATTTTTCATACAATCAATCTTCAGTATAGCAAAAAAAATCAAATTTATAATTTGAATACGAAGTAATTCGCGAAAAAATTAGATAATTAAAGGGGTCTAGGTCCCCTTCTTACGCAGTGGCGCAATTTTGTCAAAATTCTGTGGGGGGGGAGAGTTGGAGCTAATTTTGCCAAACCATGTGAAAATCACTGTTAAAAATTAAAAAATGAGCAATTTGGTACCATTAAGGTACTATACAGTACTATAAAAGTACTATTAAAGTTGCTGTATAGTACTATAAAGGTAAATATAAACTAAAAAAAACTGATCCGTTTCTGCTGACTGCTTGAACTATGCAGGTTTATCATACTTTTGACAAGATTTTGAAGAAACTAAATTTCAGCTTTGGGGGACTGGGGAAAGGGGCAAACGAGGTCCAGGAGTGGCAATTAGCATATTGAATAGCTTTTCAAGTATATTAATTAAACATTTATTGATTAAAATATATTTCAGATTTAATATATATTTCAAATATAACACGTATCTTGGATATAATTAAGATTTTTTCAGGATGTATTAATTAAATGAGATATAACCAATTAATCTAGCCACGAAAGTGGCTTTATGTATCTGAATCTTTTATGGTGTTATTTGCCTGAATATAGAACAAAAATACGGCCTATTCGTCAAACTGATCAGTTGAGTAGAGATGACATGGCGCTGACGCAAGTGAATATCAAACAACTGGGAATTAGATGGCGGGCCAGAAAACAGATTTAGAAAACAAATAAAAAACGGATCTAATTTGCCCAGAAAAAGATTGAGATGACTAAGACGCGTTCTGCAGAAGAAGGAAGACATATTGTAAAAGATTTTACTTTCCGGTCAACCATCTAGGGTCAAACGGAAAGCAGGTCATTCCCGAATGGGGTTGAAGGAGGCCGTAAGATAGGCTTTAAGGGAAAATAAAACTTCTTGGAAGGGTGTGAAGAGGGAAGCTTTTTATAGATTGGTATGGAGAAGGAGCATAAGTTGCTGTGTTTGTGTCAGGTGACTTGGTACCACTCTGAGCTGCTAGTGCAATACCAAAAAAAAATTTCATTTTTTTGGCCATCATAGTATGCTTGTTTAAATCAGTGGCGTATTTTCGTCAAAAATCTGGGGGGAGGGGGGTAAAGTTGGAGCCAATTTTTATAAATCAAATGAAAATGAAAGTGAAAACTGAAAAACGAGCCATATATTATCATAAAGGCAAAAATATACTAAAGAAAACTGACCTGTTTCTCTGGATACTTGAATTATGCAGGCTTATCTTAGTTTTGACAAGATTTTTGCAGAAACTAAATTTCAGCTGGGGGGGAATGAGGTCTAGGAGGGGGGGGGGGGCAACTGGGTCAGATTTTCCTGTCGCGACAGCTTGGGGAGGGTACCACGCCTGGGGGTTGCCCACTTTGATCAAATTTGTCAGTTTGATTCTGCTTTTTTTCTTATGTTTGGATACGGAGGGGGGATGTAATTAATTTTACCCCGGGCACCCCCAAACCTAGTAACGGCTCTGGTAGGAGTGGTGACTCTAATTATTGATGAACAAAATCCGTAAAATGTTAATGACTTTTGAAGAAAAAGATGTATTAAACTCTATTAGCCACAGCCAAATAACTCAGCCATAAATGTGGTTTCATATAGCTGAAACTTTTTCTGTTAATTTTCTGATTAATGAACAGTTCTATATTATCAACATTCAAATTAAATTACAATATATTTTTTTAATACGGACTTTAATCTCCAGCAACATTTATTATAACTATTCCAAGTATTTGTAATGTCGTTCAGTATTATACCTTTTTTGCAAAATAAGGTGACGTCACACGACGCAGAAACGCACTACGGATGACGTCAATACAGGGCTCCCACGGCGTCAATAAATTTATTCATTAAATTCCTCACCACAAAGTCTGTCCCCCTTACGCAAGAATTTCAGCTTTTTGACTTTGCAGCAGTTTTTCATAGCAAATAATTGAATTAATCACACGTGCAGCTGAGAAAACAAACTTCTTAAGCATTTTTTCCTTTTAATAAACAAACTTTCTCGAAGTCGTGGGCCTATCCAAATCATTTCCCTACGTTAGAAAATGGTAGTATGCTGACCTTCATTAAAAAAATTATTGTGTAATTTTCGAGGAAAATTTACTGATAAATAAGTAAATACAATATGTACAATTACTGTTCGTTTAACAAGGTTACTCCGTACAAGAGGGGGCCTGCAGGGTGTTGAGTGGGCTTACTCCCTCTATACCCCGCTCTTTACACTAAAGTTTGACCTTTTGTCCCTAAAAAAGCTTCTTATTAGAATCAGAAACTTTTTCAAAAGTTCGAAATAAAGCTTTAGCGTGAAGAGAGGGGTGTTTAGGAGGGGTAGGCCCATTTATATACGGAATCGTTTCGGTTCGTTTTAAGTTTTAATGTTGTTCCTCACTTTCAGTTGGAAAAAAATATTTTCGTTTAATAGCATATAAGGAACATAGTTTTACCCACCCCAATTACTCAGTCTGAAATGTGTTGCATACTTCGGTGAGAACCAGACTAAAATATCTGGTAAACTGTGAGCTCTGAAGAGGTTTGGAGTTGCACATAGAGAATAAGAGGCAGATGAGCCCTAGGACTGGAGGGAACACTCCCTCCAAGGTACAAATGGAGACGCACTAGCTTCTTGCCAGTTATGGCATCCATATTTGACTCAGCTCGCCAAATGGCCTAGTCAGTGGAACGGGTATTTTTACAGTTATTCAGATTTCCAAGATAGGAAATAGATAAGACCATAGAACATAGGGGGGACACCTTTGGAAAATTCATCAGAAATTTTTTTCACAATGTTTTACATTAAAGAAAAATCCAATTCAAAATTGAATGGAAGTGTTTAGGTTGCAACCTTGAGGCGAAGATAAGCTTTTTAGTAACCATGTTGAAAAGATGGCTACCATATGTAGGTTCGTAGTAATGTGATCAGGGGCGGATCCAGGATTTTTTGTAGGGGGGGGGGCGCAAAATAGGTTGATCCGATAAACATGTGTTGGGAGCAAGTTTAATTAACACAAACTTGCGTTAATTAAGTAAATTACACTACTTTAGACTATTTTAGGAAGGTGCTCACCCCGCTGGATCCGGCACTGAATGTGATTATGAGAAGCTCCATAAGGTTCTGTGTAAGATGTTAAAATTCGTAGGTACATGGTATTTATGAACAAGGAAGTTCTTGTAGTTCAGAGTCAGAGGAATAAAAAAAAGGCTGGGAAATTTGGCGCAGTCACAGATTGGGCACTTACAGAAAATTTTACGGGCTAAGGAGCTGGCTTAGTAATTAAGGAAGTTTTTTTTTACTATATTGGTTTTTAGATGTGCCTGGTTAGTAAATATGGCAAGATATTGGAGGAAATAGTTGTTTCATACGTTCCGGATTTTAAAACACACTTTTATTCCTGCCAAAATGCAAACGTAGTCTTTTGTATCACACACAAAAATATTGCCTGCAATAACATGGGCGTTATCATTCCCCAGAATCTGTATTACGGGCACGGCATAAATATATTCTTGGGAAGGAAGGGGGATTTGAGAGTGACCTTCGCCCCTCCCCATGCATTTCTATATTCATATCTTGGAAAACGGACAGCTAAATAATTTTGGGGTAAAATTACTATTTTTGAGGTTCAAGCCCACTTTCCCCATTCAAACAAAAATCCAATTGCGCTGATAATTGTGCTGATGCACAATTATGCATGTAAATAATAATGATAAGCCCTAGTATGTGAGGATACCTAATTTACCGTTTCCATAAAACATGGCTCTTACACCTTTTCGGCAAAGTCAAGTATTTCATCTTCGGGCGAATATCAGGGAAAAAAAAAATTAAAATTGTGGCTGAGAAAAGTGTTCTTCATTTATTTGCATATCAAAAATCATCCTTCTTCTGCAGAACGCGTCTTAGTCATCTCAATCTTTTTCTAGGCAAATTAGATCCGTTTTTTATTTTTTTTTTCTAAATCCGTTTTCTGTGCCGACATCTAATTCCCAGTTGTTTGATATTCACTTGTGTCAGCGCCATGTCATCTCTATTCAACTGATCAGTTTGACGAATAGGCCGTATTTTTGTTCTATATTCAGGCAAATAACACCATAAAAGATTCAGATACATAAAACCATGTTCGTGGCTAGATTAATTGGTTATATCTCATTTAATTAATACATCCTGAAAAAATCTTAATTATATCCGAGATACATATTATATTTGAAATATATATTAAATCTGAAATATATTTTAATTAATAAATGTTTAATTAATATACTTGAAAAGCTACTCAATATGCTAATTGCCACTCCTTGACCTCGTTTGCCCCTCTCCCCAGTCCCCCAAAGCTGAAATTTAGTTTCTTCAAAATCTTGTCAAAAGTAAGATAAACCTGCATAGTTTAAGCATCAACAGAGATGGGTCAGTTTTCTTTGGTTTATATTTACCTTTATAGTACTATAAAGCAACTTTAATAGTACTTTTATAGTACTGTATAGTACCTTTATGGTACCAAATTGCTCATTTTTTAATTTTTAACAGTGATTTTCACGTGATTTGGCAAAATTAGCTCCAACTCTCCCCCCCCACAGAATTGTGACAAAATTGCGCCACTGCGTAAGAAGGGGACCTAGACCCCTTGAATTATCTAATTTTTTCACGAATTACTTCGTATTCAAATTATAAATTTGATTTTTTTGCTATACTGAAGATTGATTGTGTGAACAATTTTTGTGTGTATTTAAGTAAGCATTGCGTTACTACAGGGATCAGTTAAAAATGGAATATTGGACCAGAATCCCCTCATAGACTAGGATATATGGTGCTTCTTTGAATTTCTTATTCCAATTATAAGATAAATTTTTTTGTCATTATTATTGGGCCACCCCAGCATTTATGTGTTATAGAGTACAACCAAAGAAGTGAAGTTAGGTTAATCATAATGAAATATATCAAAATATGATGAAAATGTAATACTCTAATAACAAAATTATGGAAACTACAACAGAGAATTATCGAAAGCAGGCCACCCAGAATTCATTATATTAAATAACCTAACCAACCTGACCTAAACACCTCTATATATTAAATACTTAATTAAAATTTACCTGCTTAGATACCGTTTATCTCGCTCAAGTTAAGCTGATTATCTCCGAGTTGATACAGTAATCCGGTTTCATTACACTACTACTACTACTAACAACTCATCGCAGCACCAAGCCGCCTGAGGCCAACACAGCTACGCACGCTCCTCCTCCACCCCAAACTATTCAAAGCCTCCCTTTTTACACCCGCCCACGAAGTTCCCATTTCCTTTAAATCTTTCTTTATGACGTCCTCCCACCCCAGACGGGGACGACCTGCTTTCCGTTTAGCCCTAGATGGTTGGCCGAAAAGAACAATCTTCGGCAATCTGTCCTCCTTCATCCGCACAACATGCCCTAACCACCTCAACCTTTCTTTCATTATAGACCTAGAAAGCGGTATTGAACCACATTTTTCGTATAGCCTATTGTTTGAAATACGGTCAGTCAGCCGGGTACCCAGAACAATCCTTAAGCAATTTCTCTGGAAAACATCTAGCAAATCTTCATCCGCTTTTCGGAGCGTCCATGCTTCAGAGCCATATTTGACCACTGTCATCACTGTAGCTTCTAAGATTCTAATCTTGGTTTGCAGACTTATCTTCCTATTCTTCCAGACTTTTTTTAACTGTGAAAAAACACCCTGAGCCTTGGCTATTCTATTTTTAACATCTTCACTGCTCAAACCATCTTTACTAATAATACTACCAAGGTAAGTGAAACTGCCCACCTGATCAATCTTTTCATTACCCAACGTCACCTTTTCATCTTCACTTATTCCTAGCCTTAGTGACTTAGTCTTCCTAACATTAATTTTCAAACCAATACTAGCACCCTGAACTCGCAAAACCTCTAAAACTTCATTCATTTTGCTCACACTTTCATCTAGGATGCTTAAATCATCAGTATAATCCAAGTCCAGGAGACTTTTTCCTCCCCATTTGATTCCGTGGTCTCCCATTGCCTTTCCTGTGCTCCTTAAAACAAAGTCCATCAAAATAATCCATATAAAGGGGGATAGAACACAACCCTGCTTAACTCCTGATTACAGCTGGATACAAAACCAGCTGCTAACCTCATTTCCTACCTTAACCACAGCAGTGTTATTCTCGTACATAGCACTAATCACTTTAATGTATTTGTCTGGTATACCATACAAGGATAAAACCTTTACTAAAGCTCCTCTATCAACAGAATCGAACGCTTGCTCATAATCTATAAAACTGAGGACCAAAGGTGTTTGAAAACTTAGGCACTTCTCAATTATTAACCTAAGAGTGAAAATTTGGTCAACACATCCTCTACCTTTTCTAAAACCGCACTGCTCTTCTCTTAAAACTTTGTCTACGGCATCTCTCAGTCTAAAAAGTATCATATTACTAAGCAATTTGCTACCTACAGAGACCAGACTAATGCCTCGATAATTACCACACTCACTTTTATCACCTTTCTTATAAAGTGGCTTAATTAAGGTTTTCCTAAAATCGTTAGGTACTTCCCTTTTTCAAAAACCATATTCATAATCTTCAATAACTTATTTCTAACCTCAGAGCCACCATATTTAAGAAACTCATTTACTACCCTATCAGCACCTGGAGCCTTATTATTCTTTAATCCTTTTAGTACTGTTTCTAATTCCTCCTCACAAAACAAATCTTCCTTCACATCCAAGGTATCACAAACTTTTTCATTTTCCTCTATATTTTTTCCTGCAACTCTATCTCGGTTAAGCAAATTCTCAAAATGTTCGGCCCATCTCGCTTTAGCTTTTGCCTTATCGCTAATTGCCACCCATTCCTATCTTTAACTGGGACAAGTCCGGATTGACTACTACCTCTCAATTTGTTAACGTGCCAGTACAATATTTTACTATTATGCCGTCTAGCTGCATCTTCTAAATCCTCGGCAATTTTATCCATGGCCTCCACTTCACACCTCCTTAGTTCATATTTCATTGCTTTCTCCACTTTCTTTACATTTCTTTTGTTTTCATGTGATCTATCACTCAGATAATTCTTGTACAAGTCCTTTCTCCTTTCTATTAAACTTAAAGCTTTTTCACTAATATTCTTAGCTGCAATTCTAGCTTTCGTCCCTAATACACCTTCAGCAACTTCACAAATTATTTTTCTAAAATTATTCCAACCATCTTCCACATTATCAAATTTTAAACTCTCAAGTTTATTATTCAACTTTTCCTGGAAAGTTTCTCTCAAATTCTCATCCTGGAGTCTACTAACATCATAACTTCCCGGGAGGTAATTACCCTTCCGATATTTCAGCTTTAAATTAACCCTTGACACTACTAGATGGTGATCTTTACTTTTAACATCAATAACAGCACTCCTATATACCCTAGTATCTTGTATTGATCCTGCCAGTCTTCGGTTTACTATAACATAATCAATAAGGTTTGCTGTCTTACCATCACGTGAATACCATGTTAGCTTATGAGCCATTTTATGACCAAACACCGTATTGGTTATAACTAGATTGTTATACCTACAAAATTGCAAAAGTCTGTATCCATTACTGTTTTCTTTTCCTACACCAAATTTACCTAAGCTGGGATACCATCTATCCTTATTTCTACCAACCTGGGCGTTAAAATCTCCCAGCAATAACATCATGATTCTACCTGGGACCTTGTCTATTTGCTCCTGTAACTGTAAGTAAAATTCATCTGAGTCACTAGTATCTCCATCAGTCGGTTCTACAGGGGCGTATACTACTATAACTGATACCTTGAACTTTCTAGTCATAAAATGAGCAATTAGTATTCTATTATTAATACCTTCCCAGCCTAAACAAGACTTAGCAGCTTCCTTATTCATCATGAGCCCTACTCCCTGTCTATGTAACCCATCCTTCCTGCCTGAGTAAACAAATTCTATATCACCTAATTTCATGCTTCCTACCCCTGGGATATGAGTTTCTGAAACTCCTAATAAATCCAGTTCGAATCGTCTGAATTCGTCAGTCAAAATGTCGATACGATGGTCATTTTTTAACGTCGTAACATTCCAAGTTCCAATTTTCATGTTCTTTAAATCATTGAAATTTTTTTCGCCTCAGGAAAAGCAATGATCCCGGATACCAGTGCAGGACGGGGATCACATATCTTCTCAAGTCTACACCGAAGTGCTTAAGCCGGCTTAGAACCGGACAGCAAGAAGTCCCTGGGGCCTCCATGAATGGAGGCTTTGTGCAATCCTGGGCCCATCTTGGTCACAACATGGTTGTCAGCGCTTGGCGATGCTCTTCTATCAACAAGAGTCGAAATCCTGCACAGACAATCGCAAGCCAATTACAGGTCAAGAACAACAGTGTGGTCGCTATAACACGTAAGTGCCGCCGCCCCAAAAATTCCTGTATACATCTATTTCCTGGTATATATATACATACATAAAGTCAAAACCTGCATTTATTCAAAAATGTTGAAAAATTAAATTTTAAAAAAAGTTTTTTTTAACTTAAAGTAAGGAACGACGTTAGAACTTAAAATGAACAGAAATTATTCCGTATATGAAAGGGGCAGTCCCCTCCTCAACGCCTCGCTCTTTACGCTAAAGTTTGACTTTCTCACAACTCTAATTTTTTTTAAATGAAATTTTTAGTGTAAAGAGCGAGGCGTTGAGGAGGGGACAGCCCCTTTCATATACAGAATAATTTCTGTTCGTTTTAAGTTTTAGCGTCGTTCCTTAGCCTACTTTCAGTTAAAAAAACTTGTTTTTTATTTAATATTATCTGTAAGACACGCGCGATATTGTACATTTGACATGCTCCGGGGGGATTTCCGGAGTGATCAAAAAATGATTAGATCTTAAAGTTTGTTTTTCAAATGAGAGTATGCTAAGAATAATTTTTCTAAAATTTTTATAAAATAGCTATCTCAAAATTTTGAAACAACAGAATCGAACGCTTGGTCATAATCTATAAAACTGAGGGCCAAAGTTGTTTGATAACTCAATCACTTTTCAATTATTAACCTAAGAGTGAATGTAAAGACCAAATTTTCATTCTTAGACTAATAATTGACAAGTGCCTGAGTTTTCAAACACCTTTGGTCCTCATTTTTTTAGATTATGAGCAAGCGTTCGATTCTGATGATAGAAGAGCTTTGGTAAAGGTTTTATCCTTGTATGTATACCAGAAAAATACATTAAAGTGATTAGCGCAATGTACGAGAATAACGCTGCTGCGGATAAGGTAGGAAATGAGGTTAGCAACTGGTTTTGTATTAAATCAGGAATTAAGCAGGGTTGTGTTCTATCCCCCTTTATATGGATTATTTTGATGGACTTTGTCTTAAGGAGTACAGGAAAGGCAATGGGAGACCACGGATTTAAATGGGGAGGAAAAAGACTCCTGGACTTGGATTATGCTGATGATTTAAGCATCCTAGATGAAAGTGTGAGCAAAATGAATAACGCTTTAGAGGTTTTGCGAGTTCAGGGGTCTAGAATTGGTTCGAAAATTAATGTTAGGAAGACTAAGTCACTGAGGCTAGGAATAAGTGAAGATGAAAAGGTGACGTTGGGTAATGAAAAGATTAATCAGGTGGGCAGCTTCACTTACCTTGGTAGTATTATTAGTAAGGATGGTGGGAGCAGTGAAGATGTTAAAAATAGAATAGCCAAGAATCAGGGTGTTTTTTTACAGTTAAAAAAAGTCTGGATGAATAGGAAGATAAGTTTGCAAACCAAGATTAGAATATTAGAAGCTACAGTGATGACAGTGGTCAAATATGGCTCTGAAGCATGGACGCTCCGAAAAGCTGATGAAGATTTGCAAGATGTTTTCCAGAGAAATTGCTTAAGGATTGTTCTGGGTACCCGGCTGACTGACCGCATAGCCAAGAATCAGGGTGTTTTTTTACAGTTAAAAAAAGTCTGGATGAATAGGAAGATAAGTTTGCAAACCAAGATTAGAATATTAGAAGCTACAGTGATGACAGTGGTCAAATATGGCTCTGAAGCATGGACGCTCCGAAAAGCTGATGAAGATTTGCAAGATGTTTTCCAGAGAAATTGCTTAAGGATTGTTCTGGGTACCCGGCTGACTGACCGCATTTCAAACAATAGGATATATGAAAAATGTGGTTCAATACCGCTCTCTAGGGCTATAATGAAAGAAAGGATGAGGTGGTTAGGGCACGTCGTGCGGATGAAGGATGACAGAGTGCCGAAGATTTTTCTTTTCGGCCAACCATCTAGGGCTAAACAGAAAGCAGGTCGTCCCCGTCTAGGCTGGGAGGACGTCATAAAGATAGATTTAAAGGAAATGGGAACTTCGTGGGCGGGTGTAAAGAGGGAGGGTTTGAATAGATTGGGGTGGAGGAGGAGCTGTGTTGGCCTCACACAGCTACGTGTGAGGCCAAAAAACCTTGTTTTTTTTCATTTAATTTTTAAAGGTTTATGAATTCATCCAGGTTTTGGCTTTGGTTCATTATATATGAATAATTAAAAACAAAATTTACATATTAATTTCACTTTTATTTGGTTAAATGGCTTTCTCGAAAGTTGTTTAATTTTATTGACGAACGTTTGTATTAGTAATAAATATACGTAACTTACGAATTAACATACATAACGAACTTCTATACTCATATATTTTTAATACGTCTATTAGGGGGCTCGCCCCCTAGTCAATACCTCGCTCTGTACTCTAAAGTTCAAATTTTGTTCCAACTCTATAAAAATGACCGCTTAATCACAAAGGCCGTTAATTAGAATAAATAGCTCTTATGAAAGTACTAAAAAATCTTTGGCTTACAGAGCGAGGTATTGACTAGGGGCGAACCCAATCATATACGTAATAATTTTTGTTCGTTTTAAGTTTTGATGTTGCTTGCTCCTTACTTTCAGCTGAAAAACTTTTTTTATATAAATTCTGATCGTTCTTTAAATAGCGCTGGGAAATCCGGTGGCCCCTTCATAGCAATGTCCCTTCCCCCCTGAAAACTTAATCCATCGAAAGATCCTCCCCCATAATCCCCCATCCAACCCCCCTCCCCCATTACCAGAACCCCGACCCCCCCGAAAACGTCTCTATACTTCCCAATAATCAATACTATATGTATTAATTAAAAAAAAACTTTTTCCACAAAATAAGTTTTTCAAATAAAAGTAAAGAACTCAAAAATGAGCAAAAATAAAATCAAATCATCTACCAAGGGTGAAACCACCACAAATCAGCATCGATGAATAAATGAAACGAACAGAAATTACAATAAATAACCGAGTCAAACTCAAAACGAGCAGAAATTAACATAAGTTGGGCTCAAAACCCCTGTGCCTTCCCAAGGCCAGAACATAATTTGCACTTTACTGAAAAAATATAAATGTTTATACTTTTATAGCTTTAATAAATCAAATAATATTAACATTTTGATTGCTAAATATCAGTATATGTATATTAAATTGACAATGCACATTCATTCTTGTTTTGCAGAACAATTTTCACCGTTATCAAGCTACTGATTCATAAGAGTTCATGCATTTCATGGAGAAATACTCCATGAACACGAAAACCCAAAAGGACCAAAAAGCGCTTCTTTTATTCTTGGAGTTCAACTGGCCATTCTCTTCCTATTCTTTATTCTTCAATGAAGTACGAAAAGTATTTCATTGGGGTCACCATTGTCAAAAACCATACGGACAAAACTTACAGCTACTTAGCTAGAATTAAATAAAAAAAAACAAGTTTTTTTCAACTGAAAGTAAGGAGCAACATTAAAACTTAAAACGAACAGACATTATTGCGTGTATGAAGGAGATTGCCCCTTCCTCAACCCCACACTTTTTACGCTAAAGTTTCTTAGAACTTTTAAAAAAGCTTCCTTTCGCTCTGATTGAACAACCCTTGTGATTAAGAAGTCTTTCTAACCCTCTCGCGGACGACTTTCGAAATTTTTCGGAATTTCATTTTGAAGACACTTTTTCCAGACCGAAAAACAGCGTAGATTTCAGATATTTATTCAGAAAAGACATAACAAATTAAAAACTGTCAGTTTTGAAACTGTCCTTATTTGTGGACCATGTCCATTACGAACGCGGGTAAAAACATTCAAAGCATTCAGGGCAAGCAGGATTTTTCTCAGTTTTTACATTCGAAACGTGTTTTAAGTTTACAAATCTGCTCGTAGCACCTCGATACGTTTTTCTTTTTGAATTTCAACGGCCAATTCCCTGTCATTCCATCCAATCTGACTTCTTTTTAGACTGACAGGGTCAAAATCCGCTTTGGAAGAAGCAAACAACCTGAACACCCAAGACTGGTGCGTATCCTAACCATGGCCTTGTTCGGAAGTGACATTGCGACAGACGCTTTGAATTCCAGAAGGTCAGATTTGGTTCCAGGCACAAGTTTGCGATGAATAATCCAGGAATTGACAATAGTAACGTCAATAAAATAATGAAATACTCGCATATACCACCTCTTGTTCCTAAAATCATTCTTATAGTGTGATGTGAGAGAGTCCAGCCATGCTTTTTTTTTACTCTTTGACAGAGAATGGTCATTCAACGCCTACTTTCTTATTCTTCAAGCTACTCCATCCCTTTACAACATCAACCGGATGGTATCCAGTGTATGAGGAGCATAAGGCAACAAGGTTGTTGTATTTTCACCACAACACATTGATGCCTTCCGCTGACGTTCCATATGAGGCAGATCCTCGGTCTTTTTCTTTTTCAATTCTTGCTCTCCGACCAGTTTGTCCGCAGCGTCGCCAAGTCTGTTTGCACGCAGTGTACCGACGCTGTAAATATTTTCTGTTACTAACGTTTCTACGAGAGGGATTGAAGTGAAGAAGTTGTAATGCTTGTCTCCGTTGCTTTGTTCCTTGCTTGTGAAATGCAGGCATGGATTTTTTTGAAACGCTTGCTAGATATATAGTTGGTTACAAGCGGTAGTTGCAAAGACCTGGACCAATAACTCGCCAGTCTTGGATAACGAATGTGGCTCATCACCAAAAAACAGCCAAGATAGATGTGGACTTCAGCAGCGGTAACACCAAGCTCATAGCCATTTTTCCTCATAGCGTAGCAATTAGATTCGTGGACTATCATCTCCAGGATTTCAGAAGTTATCAATGCTTCTAAATAGTCAGCAGCGGCTACCCCCTCGTTTAGATTTAAGAGGACGCTGTGCTCAACTTTAAAAAGGGATTCAATTAATCCAATAGGGTTTTTCACGCCTACTTTCCATAGCCTCACTGGCTTCACTTTAGTTTTCCTGGCAAAACTGTTTATTGATGGCGTAGAATTGTCGCTCCTGACCGTGTAACAGCTCTCTGTTGGCATGGTTGACATATAAGCAGCTGGTTGCTTACTAGAATAAGTTCTTATCCTTTTTGATGAACGTGCTGGCTCTACGTCATTTGATTCGCTTTCAGATACATCCTCGGCACTCGGTTGAGTAATTACGCTGTGACTGAAGAAAGTGTCTGCAATTTAAGAAGAGACCAAGTTGGGTTTCGACCGTCTTCACGTTTTTGCAACATAGGTGACGCTAATGTGTCCTTTTTCTGAAGCTACTTTTGCTTTTCACCGCAAGCAGGTTGCAAGTTAATACATCAAATAGAGCTGTTTAAAGGCTCATTTAAAAGGGTATTTTTTTTTAAACTAGTCTTTGTTTATAAATCTAAATTAATAACCCTATAAAAAGGACCATATTGCACCCTAAAAGTGTATTCTGGGTGTCATTTTTGGAATGGAATGGCTGGGCTTGGGCACTGAAACATCTTGAGGAGCTGCTTAAGGGTCAATTTAAAGCTTACTTTTATATTTAACTGTTAGATATAAGAATGAAAAGGTGCTATGATAATCTCGATGGCTTAAAATCCTGATTCTGAAGTTTACAATACTCCTTTTTTAATAGTCACCCTCTCACTAACCGTTAATATTATTCATAAATTCCAGTCAATTTTTATAATTTCGACTAGATAATACCATCATAAAGTGGCATATACGACCCTAAAAAGTGCACTTCGGTTAATCTCCATTTTTTCAATGAAAATACCAGAAAGGGCCCTTTTCCACCGACAATGATCCAAAAAAGTATTTTCCAAAATACAGCATTGATATTTTCGAGAACCAATGGGAATAGGCACTCTCTTTTCCCTCCAGTGCCACCAATAGAACTAGCATGCAGGCAACATAGTAGAGTGACTTTTAAAGGTTTAATTCAAAGCTATTGATCATTTCAGTTATTGACCATTAAAGATTATTTAATGAAGCTTAAAAATCCCCATATGGCAGCCAGCTACAAGAAAATACCCTCCACAGCTTAAAATACCCACCCCCCCCCCCCACCCCAAGGAAATTTTCCCTCCGTGGTTTGCTGGTTTTCAGTCACTATCGACTTATAAAAAATGGCTAGAACCCTCAATTTCTGACGTAATGATCCCCCTCCAAAGTGTTTCTGGCCATGAGGTGGAGGTGAGAATAAGAAAGGGGCAGTCTCCCTCCTAAGTAGAAAAAATATGCTCATTTTGGGGTTTAATGTTACTCTTTACTTTCATATTAACAGCACAGACCAGACATATTCCCAGAGATCTTGTGGTATTAAATATAATTTTAACATTTTTGATGCATTTTTTAACGCTTTTTTACCCTTCCCCCAAAAACATCCCCCCAAACAAAAGTCTGGGAAATGGCTCTTGGGATTATGTGTCAATTTCTACCTCCACCTTCCCCTTGTCTCACCATTAGAACTAATTCAGTATTTATCTGAAGACTCAAAGAGAGTTGGGATGTTATGGCATTAAAATGCTCCCTTTGAGGCATATTCTTCCTTGCCTAACTATAAAAGGATCAGAAAACCCCATTGTAGAGGTTTAAAGCTCTTTTATGCAAATGTTTGGAATTGTAAAACAACAGGAAATTTACCCAAGGCAGTGTAATTTGTTTAGACTTTAAGAATATTTTGGCTAGCTAGGGAGAGAGGGATATACCTCAAAGGGTGTATTTTAATGCCAAAACATCCTATCTGTCATTGAACCTTCAGATAAATACAGAATTAGTTTGAAGGGCGAGACAAGAGAGGTGGAGGTAGAAATTGATACACAAACTTCAAGCCCGTATCCAGGACTTTTATTTTCTTTTCTTTTGGGGAGGGGGTACAAAAATACATTAGAAATGTGAAATAGATGTATAGTCCCTCTTGATTTCTGTGAATATTTCTGGTCTGCACTATTATTATGAAAGTAAAGAGTAACATTAAACCCCAAAATGATCATAATTTATTCTGAATAGGAGGGGGAATGCCCTTTTTCTATCCCCACCTCTGCTTCTTGGTCGTAAAACTTTGGAGGATGCTCATTCGATCAGAAATTGAGAGCCTTTTTTATAGGTCGAAAATAATTGGAGACCAGCCTGCAAAAACTTGTTTTTTTTTATTAATAAATAACATTTAAACTCAAAACGAGCAGAAATTAATATGAGTAGGGTTCAGAACCCGTATACTGTCTAAAAGCAAGAATATAGTTTGTGCTTTACTGAAAAATTCAAATGAATTTACTGAAAAAAGTAGGCATTGCTAGTTTAATATACATATACTGATATTGATTCCTTAAAATCTTAATTAATTTTTGGTTTCTTAGAGTTATAATAGTAAATCATTTAAAAGAATTTTTTTCAGTAAAGCACAAATTATATTCTGGCTTTTAGAAAGTATAGGTGTTTTTAACCCTACTCATATTGATTTCCGATCGTTTTCAGTTTGACTATGTTATTTCTTTTAATTTCTGTTCGTTTTGAGTTTCATTTATTTATTGATACTGATTTGTGGGAGTTGTCTGCTTGGTAGATCATTTGATTCTGTTTTTGTTCATTTTTGGCATAATGGAGTTCTTTTCTTCTTTTTTTTGAAAAACTTATTTTGTGGAGAAAGTTTATTTTTTAGTTAATTTCTGTTCGTTTTATATTGACTAAGTCTTTTTCAGGGAAAAAGAAAATAGCAGTTTGAATCTTTCCGGTTTTCCTTTAAGAAATCTTCCTTAGGTTGATCTGCTATTTATATGCTGAAAAAAATTTTTCACCAATCTTTAACAACATAAACTCTTTTGAAAATCATGACACAAATAGTAGCGTTTAATTCAGCCATATACATCCTCTACTTTACCTGATAAACAAAAGATAACACCATTCCCAAAAAATTATATTTATGCTCTTTCACAGCTTGGATGCGATTATACTCTTTTGATTTAGTAAAATTTTAAGAGCGGAAGTAGTAATAATTTGAACTTAAAATTGTTTTAACTTATTAAAAATTTGAACTTATTACCCTCAGTCGTTCTTGGTATATTGCTGAGATGTCCTATTGGCAATCAGAATACAAACAGTTCGTTTGGATTTAATTTTAAAGCAATATTTAGTTTTTAAGTATAATGGACAAACTACATAACTGTGGGGTTGACCTACCCGATAACCCTAAAGATGTAATTACTAGACCATTCAGCTATGCTGAACAAAATACGGGTCTTAAAGTTTTGTTGGAAGTGTCTGGAAAATCATTAGCTAAAGAGCAGGGTTGATTGCCATCCAATCACTTTAGACTCTCAAGAGGAAACTATAAATTTTATTTTTCAATCAAATTAGCTCCTTTAAAATGTTAAATAAAAAAAACAAGTTTTTTTAACTGAAAGTAAGGAGCGACATTAAAACTTAAACGAACAGAAATTATCCCGTATATGAAAGGGAATGTCCCCTCCTCAACGTCTCACTCTTTACATTAAAGTTTGACTCTGTCTCACAAATTTGTTTTTTAAACAATAAAAAACTTTAGCGTAAAGAGCGAGGCGTTCAGGAGGGGACAGCCTCTTTCATATACGGAATAATTTCTGTTCGTTTTAAGTTTTAATGTTACTCCGTACATTGAGTTAAAAAAAGTTTTTTTTTATTTAATTAAACAAAAAAATTGTATACATGCAGATTTTCAAAAGAGCATATAAGCAATATCATAGGTAGCACCACTCTATAAATGCTAGAAATATCATTGAAACTTATAAAGGAGCTAATTTGATTCAAAATTAAAATATTTAGTGCCCATTCTTAGAATAAAAAAAGACTGGAAGGCAAGCAGCCTTTCTCTCAATCCTTCCACTCTTTTTTAAATAAATTTGTCAATTTGACCAGTTATTGGCTCCTGTGTCACACCCCCCGCAAAGATTTTGCTTACTGGCACCCTTTCAATATTGCCCCCCCCCGCCGCTACAGAATTTGCTCTAGATCTATCCCTGTATTGTAGCGTAATAATTCCCATTTAAAGCTGCGTGGAAAAGGCCGAGGAAAAGCCTGTCTTGATGAATAACATGCCTTCAAAGATATTCACCCAAGAATTTCTTACAAAATAGAAATTTTCAAGAGAATAATGTTTGCTTTGCAGATTTGAGAGTTGATTAACTAAATGCAAGATCAAAAAAGACAAATTCTGTTGCTACGTGCTTATTTCTATGCAGAACCTTGTGATTTCATCGCTAAAGCCTGAATTATATATATAGATGTATATATTATTTCAAACAAAACCTGATATATTATTTCAAACAAAACCAAACAAATCTCAAACAAAAACTGGAAAAGCTGAAATATAAAATCACAAATCTACAATGAGTAGATCTTTAACAACTACACTGTCTTCTCCAGGATCAATGCGTGAAACGCGACCCAACTTCCTCACGCAATCTTCATTCAACTTGATTTCCTTGGCCATATGTTCCATTTGTTCATGCAAAAATGCCAGTGAATCCAAAAATTGAAGAGAGAAATCTCGTTGTCTCCTTTATCAAACAATAGGGGAAAAAAAATTTACGCTTCCCGCAAACATAACTTCAGAACGAAAAGAAAATTTGATAAGAACATAACATGATTTAAATTAAATAAAGAAGAATTGAGAAGAAAAAAAAAAAAAAAAAAAAAAAAAAAAAAAAAAAAAAAAAAAAAAAAACATACATAACTTAACTATCGACTCACAAAGATAGGGATCTTTTTGATTTTATTTTTCATTTTGTTACTTTCTCTCCTCTCTGAGTTTCAATTGGGTTCTCAGATTAGTAATTTTTCCGAATCCCTTCTTGAGAATACTGGTTTTTAGGTTTCAAATGGCCCAAAACAGAAAAAATTCGTCTTGGGGTAATTTTCAAAATACAAATTATTACCAAGCAAAGTGGAAACATTTGATGGAAACTTGTAATATTCTTTGAGCAGTTATCCTTACAAAACCAAATATTAGTACTTCCTTACCCTGGGTGAAAATATCTTGAATGCTGTTAGTCTTAGATCCCCCCCCTCTTAAAGCAAAGATTTATCTTTGGAAGCATTACTTCTAGTTTAATATTGTTGCTAATCACCAATTCTTTTCGATAGGAGGAATCAGTAAGTGAAGCACGTTTGAAGAAACTTGAAGAAGACTTGGCTTTAGCAGATGAAGGCCATCAACGACTTTTAAAGGAAAAAATGGCACTAGAAGAGAAGGTATCCGATTTAAGTCAGGCACTTCCAGAGGCGCAGCATGCAACTGCTACGCAGCAAGAGCTGAGAACTAAGTGCGAACAGGAATTGATATCAACGAAAAAGACCCTTGAGGAAGAGGAAGACAAACAAAGTGAAGAGCTGGCAGCAAGATCAGTAAGTGAAGCACGTTTGAAGAAACTTGAAGAAGACTTGGCTTTAGCAGATGAAGGCCATCAACGACTTTTAAAGGAAAAAATGGCACTAGAAGAGAAGGTATCCGATTTAAGTCAGGCACTTCCAGAGGCGCAGCATGCAACTGCTACGCAGCAAGAGCTGAGAACTAAGTGCGAACAGGAATTGATATCAACGAAAAAGACCCTTGAGGAAGAGGAAGACAAACAAAGTAAAGAGCTGGCAGCAAGATCAGTAAGTGAAGCACGTTTGAAGAAACTTGAAGAAGACTTGGCTTTAGCAGATGAAGGCCATCAACGACTTTTAAAGGAAAAAATGGCACTAGAAGAGAAGGTATCCGATTTAAGTCAGGCACTTCCAGAGGCGCAGCATGCAACTGCTACGCAGCAAGAGCTGAGAACTAAGTGCGAACAGGAATTGATATCAACGAAAAAGACCCTTGAGGAAGAGGAAGACAAACAAAGTGAAGAGCTGGCAGCAAGATCAGTAAGTGAAGCACGTTTGAAGAATCTTGAAGAAGACTTGGCTTTAGCAGATGAAGGCCATCAACGACTTTTAAAGGAAAAAATGGCACTAGAAGAGAAGGTATCCGATTTAAGTCAGGCACTTCCAGAGGCGCAGCATGCAACTGCTACGCAGCAAGAGCTGAGAACTAAGTGCGAACAGGAATTGATATCAACGAAAAAGACCCTTGAGGAAGAGGAAGACAAACAAAGTGAAGAGCTGGCATTTTTGCATGAACAAATGGAACATATGGCCAAGGAAATCAAGTTGAATGAAGATTGCGTGAGGAAGTTGGGTCGCGTTCACGCATTGATCCTGGAGAAGACAGTGTAGTTGTTAAAGATCTACTCATTGTAGATTTGTGATTTTATATTTCTGCCAAATTGAATTATCAAAGTGAATCAAAGTGAATTATAAAGAAGACAAACAAAGTGAATTATAACTTTCAATTTCCAATTAAATGAGCACTTTAGGAAGTTTATACGAGCATCCCTTCCATAACAACCATATATGCCCCCAGGGCATAACTTACAACGCCTACCCCAGGGCCCGGGGGGGCTGTGTTGACACCGGAGTTTTTTGTTATCAGAACTTGAACTATTTTTAACATTATGTCTATCTCAAATTTTTATCTGATGCATTTACGCCGTAGAGGAGGGGGGGGGGGCTAGTTGCCCTCCGATATCTTTTGACTCTTAAAAAGTGAACAAGAACTTTCAATTTCCAGTCAAATGAGCCCTCTCCAAAGTTTATATGAGCATCCCATCCATAAGAACTATATATACTCCTAGAGCATTACCCATAACGCCAGCCTCCACGGCCTGGGCGGTTCCGTCGACACAGAAATTTTTTCTTATCTGACTTTTGAACTATTTTTAACGAAATGGGTTTTATAAAAATTTTATCGGATGGGCTTGGGTAAAAAGGGTGTGTGTGGGGGGGCTAGTTGCCCTCGGATATCTTTTGACTCTTCAAAATTGAACTAGAACTTTCAATTTCTTATCAAATGAGCCCCCTCTGAAGTTTATAAGAGCATCCCTTTCATAAGAACTACTTACGCCCCCAGGACAACACTTACAACGCCTATCCCCCTGCTCTGGGGGGCGTTGAATTAGTAAGTGAATCACCATCACTATACATATATAAAAAGAAATTGAAAAAGATGGTCCTTTCAGCCTACAGTAGCGGGGATTGATGGTATTATTGATTTATTTATAAATTGTTAAGTAAATCCCATCCCTATCTCCGTGAGTCGATAGTTAAGTTATGTATGTTTTTTTTTTTTTTTTTTTTTTTTTTTTTTTTTTTTTTTTTTTTTTTTTTTTCTCAATTCTTCTTTATTTAATTTAAATCATGTTATGTTCTTATCAAATTTTCTTTTCGTTCTGAAGTTATGTTTGCGGGAAGTGTAAATTTTTTTTCCCCTATTGTTTGATAAAGGAGACATTACGAGATTCCTCTCTTCTCCTTTGTGTAAAATTTATGTATGTGTTTTTGGTAAATAAAGTAAAGTCAAGTGTAAAGTATACCTTCTATTGGAACCATATATATCCCCAGAGTATAACTTACAACGCCTGTCTCTGTCTCTGTCGCCTGATTCTGTCTTCTTTATAATTCACTTTGATAATTCAATTTGGCAGAAATATAAAATCACAAATCTACAATGAGTAGATCTTTAACAACTACACTGTCTTCTCCAGGATCAATGCGTGAACGCGACCCAACTTCCTCACGCAATCTTCATTCAACTTGATTTCCTTGGCCATATGTTCCATTTGTTCATGCAAAAATGCCAGCTCTTCACTTTGTTTGTCTTCCTCTTCCTCAAGGGTCTTTTTCGTTGATATCACTTCCTGTTCGCACTTAGTTCTCAGCTCTTGTTGCGTAGCAGTTGCATGCTGCGCCTCTGGAAGTGCCTGACTTAAATCGGATACCTTCTCTTCTAGTGCCATTTTTTCCTTTAAAAGTCGTTGATGGCCTTCATCTGCTAAAGCCAAGTCTTCTTCAAGTTTCTTCAAACGTGCTTCACTTACTGATTCCTCCTATCGAAAAGAATTGGTGATTAGCAACAATATTAAACTAGAAGTAATGCTTCCAAAGATAAATCTTTGCTTTAAGAGGGGGGGGGGGGAGGATCTAAGACTAACAGCATTCAAGATATTTTCAACCCAGGGTAAGGAAGTACTAATATTTGGTTTTGTAAGGATAAATGAAAGATCTTAAGCCGAACTGGCCAGCCATGACAAAAAACCAACAAAGAGAAAAATCTCTAAAAAAAAAACAAACAAACGAGACTGTGGCCAGTGGAGAGAAAAGAAAACAACAGAAACAAAGCAACGCGGATATTTCGCCTGTATACAAACAAGGCGTCTTCAGCACGAAAGAAGAACAAGATAAAAAAAAACAAGATAAAACTAAAAACCAATAAAACCACCACCAAAAAAAAACAAAAATGTACAATCGGCGCAAACTGATCCACGTAGGGAAAAGATGCTAATATAGAGTTACTTCAGTGAGGACACCAGAGTAACTGAGGAAAAATAAAAAAATTGTAAATTACATTAATTATTCAGTTGCGAAATAATCCTTTTGTTAGCTATTACTGAAGCAAGTCGTTTTGGTCTAGCAGGTAAAATAGTCCCCTGGTGATTATTTAAAATCTTTACTCCCTTATTAACTGTTGATTCACTCTTTAGAAGGTTATCATAAATTGGGTCAATATTTAAATTACCCGTATCCCTGTTTATGGAAAGGTTAGCAAACATATGTTTTTTAATTTCTATGGCTTCCCTGGCCCATTGGGTGTACTCCTTATCATTAGAAATAGCCAAGGCTTCATCAAATTTTACAAAATGATCTAGTTGAAGCCAAATATGCTCTGCTAAAGCTGAAACGAAAGTTTCTGGAGGCTTGCTTAATTGTAGGGTTTTTTCTATTGAATTTCGGTGTTCAATAAACCTTTCAACAAATTGTTGGTGAGTCCTACCAATATAGAACTTCCCACAAGAACACGGAATTTTATACACCCCACTTACTAAATTTCCCCGAGTTAAATCCTTACCAGAACTAAAAAAACTACCCATTGGCCTCAGCGATTGGAAACATGTATCAATACCAAATTTACGTAAAACCCGTGAAAGTTTCTCCCCCAAACCAGGTACATATGGTAATGAAATGAAGCTTTTTGATACAACTAAATCTAAAGACTGAGAAACCTCAATAACCCTACTATTATGTTTAACCCGTCTATTTTCAATTATTTTATCAATGAACTTAATTGGATAACTATTACAAAACAAAATATCCCTCAAGTATAACAATTCCGAATCCAGAAATTCCTGGGAACAAATTCTAAAAGCTCTATCCACTAGTGAAATTACAACCCCCCTTTTCACCGACATAGGGTGGCAAGAATGAAAATTTAAATACCTATCATTGTGCGTTGGTTTTCTGTAAATCGAGAAAAGTAAATGGAGATCCCTTTTAATTAATAAAATATCAAGAAAAGGTAATTTATTATTATCCTCAAACTCAACTGTAAATTTAATATTATTATCAAAACTATTTAAATGCTTACAAAATAGGTCTAAGGAGTCCAATCCATGTTTCCAAACGCACACCACATCATCCATGAACCTACCCCAAAAGCAAGGGGAGATTCTAAAACTGTTTATAGCGGAGGTTTCAATGGCATCTATGAATAGATTTGCCAATAAAGAAGAAAGAGAAGCCCCCATAGGTAACCCAAAAATTTGTCTATAAAACTCCCCTCGAAAACCAAAATAAAAAGAAAATTCATTTACCAGAATAATTAGTCTCATAATGACATCAATATCCAAACTAGCTAACGTCACATCCTGTATTAAATCAAAGTGTTTTTATAATTTACTTTTTAAAATATCCTCGCACCTTTTTAAATCACAATTTGAATACATGGACACAACATCAAAACTGCAAAGAATTGAACTCTTCTCAAGCGTGAAATTTCGCAATTTATTAGTAAGATCAGTCGAATTTTTTAAATATGATTTTTGTGTTCCCAAAAGTGGACGCAAAGCTACCGACAACCATTTTCCTAATTTTGAAACAGGTGACAGAAAAGTTGACACAATGGGGCGGAGGGGGGATCCAGTCTTATGAATCTTAGGTAGACCATAGATCTTGGGTGCCGAACAACCCCTAGGATAATATTTGTTATAAAACTGTGGGGTAATGTGAAAATTATTTTTCATTGACTCTAATTCCTTTCTTGTTGATTTTACATATTTATCTGTAGGATCAAAATCAAGTTTTTTGTATGTAATAGTGTCCGAAATAATGGAATTCATTTGATTATTATAATCTTCAGTGTTCATAATTACGATCGTGTTTCCCTTATCAGCTCTGGTGATAGTTAGTAATTTATCCTTTTTCAAATCAGAAAGGATTTTGATGTCATTTTTTTGTGAAATGTCTTTACCAATTAAGTTCATATTAAAGGTGTTTAGTTTTCTTACGATCTCAGCTCTGAGTTCTTGAGGAGTATCAACCTTATCTATAGAAGCCATAATTCCTGACTCCACCTTTGAAATTATTTTTGAATAGGGGACTGGTGTTGGTAAACAAAACTTAGAACCCTTCGACAAAACGGCCTCCTGTTGAATATTAAGAGGCTTAGAAGACAAATTCTTAATTGCTGGACCCAGACAATGACGAGGATAAAAAACATCTGAATCTTGGAAATTCTCAAACAAAAGTTTATTAAACTTGTCAACCAAACGAACCTTGGACAAATGAAAATCATGGCGAAAAGATCTAATGGCCATTTCCTTAATTCGTATAAAAATGTCAGATGGAAGGTTATTTCTTAAAAAGTTTTCAACAGAATTTAAGTCCTTAGACAGTTGAAAACGTCTCTGTTTTTGTTCATAAATTACGTGATTTAAAGCTATTAGGCTTAATTTATTTTTTAATTTTGTTTCATTTTCAGTTCCAAAATGGGTACATATTTTAAAAGATTTCGGAATCACTGATTCCTTCTTGCAATTTTTTAAGAAAATTTGTTGATTTAATAGATTTGCATGTTTTTTAACTAAAGACAAATAATAATTGACAGAAGCGGCTAATTGTTGCCCGTACAATTGACGAATGATTTTTTGATTTTTATGCTGATTTTTATGATGATTTTTATGCAAAAAATGTACTTTGATTTTTTAACTTCTTTTATGCTGTAATTCAAAGCCTTACGCGTGTTCATTTGAAGAAAACTTAAAGTGAGTGTATTAGGCATTCCAAGATTTCAGGAAAAAGAGTTAGAGAGGAATTTTAAATATGGATAAATAAAATACCAAAAATATTTACTCTTTTTTTTCGAATATCAATACATGAACTGCATTGGCAAAACTGTTGTAAGTTTTAACGTCGTTCCTTACTTTCAGTTAAAAAAACTTTTTTTTTTTAAATTTATGTTTAAGAACGAATATGCACTGTATGTTAGCACGCTCTTTAAAACATAGATTTTATTTAACTAGTTTTCTTAAAGTTTTAGACCATTTGAAAATTTTAGAATTTAAATTTTATAATTTTGTGTGACTTTTTGATACGATGCTGTGATTTCGCGGCCCTTAATGACATATATAGACCAGTGTTGTCAACGCTTTGAATCTAAATGTACCGGTTTTCCGAATAAGATTGCACCGTAAGAGGTTAATATGCACCATCTGAACACCAGGATAAAAATTGGCCAAAACATGAAGAAAAATTCGGATAAACTAAAACTTGAACATATATCCGAGTAAGAAAGGAGCAAGTAAAACTTGTAGTCAGGGAAACTTGTATTGTATCAAAAAATTTCGAAATCTTCCACATTGTATAAGGACCTCTAAATTTTACCAAAAACGGTACAATTGTACCGTTTCGGCAATGCTGATATAGGCACTTTGCAGTGAAAAAATCTATGTTGTTTCGGTAAAAAAGGAAAATTAATGTCGTTTCTACGGTACACAAGTTGAATGGCCTTAGATTTAAAGCTTGGACAACAGCTTATAAATTTTGGGACTCAAGTAAATATGAAGGTACTTAAAATATGAGATACGGATGTGACGGTAGGCAATCTCAGTGTCATGAAAATTAATAAATTAATATACATAATAGGATAGTACGAACATTGAATGAGTACTAACGCCCTTAGTACTTTTGAAAACTGTTTCAATAGTTGAAACAAAAGTCAAAATATAGATAAAAAACATCTGGGAGCAAATATTCTTTGACTTACTTGCTCCCTTTCCCATAAAAAGCCAAAATGCAAAGTCACAGGAAAAGAAATTGAGGCTACAGTGCCTCTCTGGTAGCAAAGAAAAGTGCAGGAAAAACTCCTAAAGATACTTGGGCACCACAAGTAGTAAGCTATTATCCTGGCTTTTGATGGCTTTATATCCCAAAACTGGAAAACTGTCGCCCCAATTTTAGATCCCAAGAGGGTGGATCCAGCTAAGGACGACCCAATTTTAGTGAAAGCCCTTTATAAAGGTATTAGAATTTTGTCCATTCGAATAAGTTCAATCTCTGGCTTGAGGCGACCATCATTATGAATAACAACTAATTTTCCCCAAAAATTAGAAAAATGTTATCTCGATTTTAGACTCCTATGAGCATTATCCTTGGTAACTTAGATCTTATTTTATGCATAACATTTTACAGATCATTATAAATTTCAACTGCCTTTCAAATGAGCCTTCATCCTAGCTTGGTTCGATTATTCCAGTGGGAACAAACACCAAAATCACCAGAAAAACATACTGATAATCACGCATATATTTTAAACATTATCAGAAAAAACAAGAATGTTAATATATCTTTATGGATATGGCGTTAAAACTTAAACCCAAGGGATAAGAGTTGTTTAGATAAAATACATTTGTTGGTTTAATTCTCTTTAAGATTATAGCTTTTTTTCTTGGTAGCTCCTCTTTTACTGTGAGTATGAAAATATATTTGTGCTACCAGTGAAGAGGGTTTCTGCTAGTGTGATTGTAATCAACCTTATATGACACCCCAAGTAAAGTAAAATTCATTAAAACGACAAAGGTTAAGAAGAAAAGCAATGCTATATAGAACTTACTAAAAATACAAGCAGCAACACACAAAATGGTATCTTTCTTCATCGTTACTACAAATTGAACTGTGAAAATATACTGTAGTTCAACTTTATATCCCTTTGACTTTTTAACTAATTAATTTTAAATCACGTACACGAATTAGTCAAGCCTCACATTTCAGGAAACATTTAAGCAACCGTGATTTCATTTTTCTTTTATTAAATAAATTAATTTTTGCCTTCCTAGTTTTTCAAACAATAATTTTTTTAGAATTCAGGCTTTAGTGATGAAATCACAATTTTCTGCATAGAAATAAGCACGTAGCAACAGAATTCGTCTTTTATGATCTTGCATTTAGTTAATCAACTCTCAAATCTGCAAAGCAAACATTATTCTCTTGAAAATTTCTATTTTGTAAAAAAATTCTTGGGCGAATATCTTTGAAGGCATGTTATTCATCAAGACAGGCTTTTCCTCGGCCTTTTCCACGCATCTTTAGATGGGAATTATTACGCTACAATACAGGGATGGATCTAGAGCAAATTCTGTAGCGGCGGGGGGGGACAATATTGAAAGGGGCCCCCACGCCCCTTCTTCCCAAAATGCATCCTATAAAAATTTTGAGATAGCCATTAAGTTAAAAATTGCTCAAACGTCAGGTAGCAGAAACTCAGGTGTCCTCACATCCCCCAAGGGCCCGGGGGCAGGCGTTGTAAGTTATGCCCTGGGGCATATATTGTTCGTTTGAAAGGGAACTCGTATAAACTTCAGAGAGGGCTCATTTGATTGGATATTGAAAGTTCGAGCTCAATTTTTAATAGTCAAAAGAGATCCGAGGGCAGCTAGCCCCCCCCACGCCTTCTTTTTCAAAACCCATCTGATGAAAATTTTGAGATAGAAATTTTGTTAAAAATCGTTCAAAGGTCGTATAAGAAAAAAATCCGGTGTCAATAGAACCCCCCAGGGCACAGGGAAAGGCGTTCTAAGTTATGCCCTAAGGGCATGTATGGTTCTTATGAAAGGGATGCTCGTATAAACTTCATAGAGGGCTCATTTAATTGGAAATTGAAAGTTCCAGTTCACTTTTTAAGAGTAAAGAGAGTTTAAACTAGCCCCCCCCCCCGCCAACGCTCTTTTTCCCCAAACCCGTCAGCTACAAATTTTGAGATAGCCAGTGTTTTGGAATTTTTTCAAAAATTATATAACAAAAACACCCCCCAGAGCCGGGGGGATAGGCGTTGTAAGTGTTGTCCTGGGGGCGTAAGTAGTTCTTATGAAAGGGATGCTCTTATAAACTTCAGAGGGGGCTCATTTGATAAGAAATTGAAAGTTCTAGTTCAATTTTGAAGAGTCAAAAGATATCCGAGGGCAACTAGCCCCCCCCACACACACCCTTTTTACCCAAGCCCATCCGATAAAATTTTTATAAAACCCATTTCGTTAAAAATAGTTCAAAAGTCAGATAAGAAAAATTTCTGTGTCGACGGAACCGGCCAGGGCGTGGAGGCTGGCGTTATGGGTAATGCTCTAGGAGTATATATAGTTCTTATGGATGGGATGCTCATATAAACTTTGGAGAGGGCTCATTTGACTGGAAATTGAAAGTTCCTGTTCACTTTTTAAGAGTCAAAAGATATCGGAGGGCAACTAGCCCCCCCCTCTCCTCTACGGCGTAAATGCATCAGATAAAAATTTTGAGATAGACATAATGTTAAAAATAGTTCAAGTTCTGATAACAAAAAACTCCGGTGTCAACACAGCCCCCCAGGGCCCTGGGGTAGGCGTTGTAAGTTATGCCCTGGGGGCATATATGGTTGTTATGGAAGGGATGCTCGTATAAACTTCCTAAAGGGCTCATTTAATTGGAAATTGAAAGTTATAATTCACTTTTTAAGAGTCAAAAGTGATTGGAGGGCAGCTAGGCTCCCCCACACTCCATTAATTTTTTTCCCAGAGGCACTTCATGTAGAAGGGTTCGTCGTATAAACTTCAAAGGGGGCTCATTCGATTGGAAATCTGAAGATCAGAGGGTAACTGCCCCCCCCCCCCCCCCCGAATTTGAGGTAGTCATTTTGTTAAAAATAGTTCAAAGATCATATAACAAAAACTCCTTTACGTATGGTCCTTTCGTTAAAAATAGTTCAAAGGTCAGATAAGAAAAACTCCTGTGTCGATACAACCCCCCCCCCCAGGGCCGGGGCAGGAATTGTAAGTATTGCTCTGGGAGGATATATGGTTCTTATGGAAGGTATGCTCGTATAAACTTCAGAGAGGGTTCATTTGAATGGATATTAAAAGCTGTAGTTCATTTTCTCAGAGTAAAAAAAAGATCGGAGGGCAACTAGCCCCTCCCGCCCTCCACTCCCTTGGGTGTATCGGATGGAAAAACCTATCCGATAAAAATTTTATGTGACCATTTTCTTAATAACAGTTCAACCATCAGATATTAAAACTCCAGGGTCGACACAACCCCCCAGGGCCCAGAGACAGGCGTTGTAAGTTATACTCTGGGGATATATATGGTTCCAATAGAAGGGATACTTTACACTTGACTTTACTTTATTTAACAAAAACATATACATAAATTTTACACAAAGGAGAAGAGAGGAATCTCGTAATGTCTCCTTTATCAAACAATAGGGAAAAAAAATTTACACTTCCCGCAAACATAACTTCAGAACGAAAAGAAAATTTGATAAGAACATAACATGATTTAAATTAAATAAAGAAGAATTGAGAAAAAAAAAAAAACAAAAAACAAAACAAAAAAACATACATATTTTAACTATCGACTCACGGAGATAGGGATGGGATTTACTTAACAATTTATAAATAAATCAATAATACCATCAATCCCCGCTACTGTAGGCTGAAAGGACCATCTTTTTCAATTTCTTTTTATATATGTATAGTGATGGTGATTCACTTACTAATTCAAATAACTTATATTTATTCGCAATATGAGGAATTTGATATCTTAAACTTAGTCTGGATCTCTCAATTTTAACAAACGGGAAAAGAAACTTAATCCTAGCTCTTGATAAATGGCTATGTTTATTTTCAACCAAAAGTTTCATACTATTGAAAAAATTATCTTTATGTTGAATTTTCAAAAACCATATGCCCAAATTTAGGTGCAAAATTTGTTGTAAATCCAAAGAAATAGAAAAGATGTTTTAATTTCAGATAATTCCTCTGTCTTCCTAGGGTGTGCTAAAAAATGGTCCAGAATTCTTATTGATTTATTTTGAACAACTTGGAGTCCTCGTAAATGTGAAGGGAAAGTCAGCATCCAAACAGTCGGACAATACTGGAAATAACAATCAATTAATGAAAAATATAAAGTTCTAATGATTTGGTATGGAAACAGAAACTTTAATCTATGCAAACAACCGAGATTCCTGGACACTGTTGCTTTAAGTTTACTAATATGCATTTTAAACGACAGAGTTGAATCAATATAAATACCTAAATACTCGTATAAGTACTAACTTCGTATAAACTTCATTAGGACTCATTTGATTGAAAATAGAAAGTTCTAGTTCACTTTTAAAGAGTCAAAAGAAACCGAAGCCTAATCTTGTCCCCCCAAGCCCTTTTTCCCAAACCCATCCAATAAAAATATTGAGACAGCAATTTAGTTAAAAATAGTTCAAACATCAGATAAAAAAAAGTCCGAGGTTGACACAAACCCATTTTTTCACTTTGATATTGTTACTTAGATATCAGTTTTGATACTTTTAAGTTTGATTTTGAAATAAGGAAGTTTTAAAAACTTGAAATTTTTTGCAATCAAAAACGAACAAAAATTAATTAAAAAAACTTTCCAAAAAATAAGTTTTTCAAAGAAAAGTAAAGGCCATTTTAAACTTAAGCTCAGCAGATATAAATACCTTTTTAAAATTCCAACTCAAAACGACCAGAAATTACTATTAAAGAATAAATCAAACCCAAAACGAACAGAAATTAAATAAACAATCATAGCAAAAACATGCAACAAGTAATAATATAAATGAATAAACAGATCTTAAAGCGAGTAATGCTTAGATTGAATATGAAAATCAAGCTTAAGACGAAAAAAAATATTTTCTTATTGAAGTACGACCGAAACTTAAAACGAACAGAAATTAAATAAACAATCAATCCAAACAAACATATAATAGATATTAATGTAAATTAATAAATAAATCTTAAATAGTGAAATAATAGTGAAATTTAAATTGAATATGCAAATCAAGCTTGAAAAGAACAAAAATCCCTACAAACAAGAGTTTGGGTATGACCTCCTTCTCTCATTGTAAAATTCTAAAACCTACTGCGTCATCGGCACTTTACTGAAAACTATATGCGTCTTGAACAGTCTTGGAAAGTATAAACAACATCAAAATGAATATTCGATGTATAATGATATTAATTGTTGAAAGATCCACAGTTCAAGAATTTATTTCACTGTAATTATATTTTTATTTTCAATGCTGTAAGAACAGGAAAAGAAAATATTTGTAATATAATCCGTTTTCAGTTAAGCGCCAATGACGCAGTAGGCTTTTGAATTTTCTTTACAGTTAGGAATGGAGGCAGTATCAAAACACTTGTTTGTAGGGGAACTATATTCGTCTTTAACAACTTTAAAAAGACCTAATAAATTAACTTGAATATTTGATGGATAATGATACTAATTGCTGAAAGCTCATCAGTTCAAAATGTTACTATAATTTTATTGTTTATTTTCAATATTAAGTACAAAAAAAAAAATATTTGTCATAAAATTGGTTTTCAGTAAAGCGCCAATGACGCAGTAGGTTTTAGACTTCTACAGTGAGAGAAGGAGGTCATACCCAAACTCTTGTTTGTGGTGATTTTTGTTCGTTTCAAGCTTGATTTGCAAATTCAATTTAAGTTTCACTCGTTTTAAGATTTATTTATTAATTTACATTAATATCTTTTGTATTTTTGTTTGCATTGATTGTTTATTTAATTTCTGTTCGATTTAAGTTTCATTTATGCTTCAATAGGAAAATATTTTTTTCGCCTTAAGCTTGATTTTCATATTCAATCTAAGCATTACTCGTTTTAAGATCTATTTATTCATTTATATTATTACTTGTTGTATGTTTTTGCTATGATTGTTTATTTAATTTCTGTTCGTTTGGGTTTCATTTATTCTTTAATAGTAATTTCTGGTCGTTTTGAGTTTCAATTTTAAAAGGTATTTGTATTTGCTGAGCTTAAGTTTAATTTGGCCTTTACTTTTCTTTGAAAAACTTATTTTTCGGAAAGTTTTTTTTTTGTTAATACTTTGAAAAGAGCTATTTGTTCAAATTAAACGGTCTTTGTGATTCAGGGGTCATTTCTAAGGAATTGGAACAGAATCCAAACTTTAGTGTTATGAACGAGGTATTAACAAGGGGGCAAACCCCCTCATATACGTAATAATTTCTGTTCGTTTTAAGTTTTAATGTTGCTCCTTACTTTCAGTTAAGAAAACTTGCTTTTTATTATTTAATACATACATATGAGAGTTAGGGGATAGGAGAGTTTACATGTTTGTCGGGTAAGAACCCAAGTTTAATTGATTATATTTTAGTTGATGGCTGTCTCTTGTCGTGCGGTACGGATTTTGATGTTCTGAAAATAGTTGGCTCCGACCATTTGCCATTGCTGTTAGAGATCAGAGTGTAAGATCGTCGACGGAAAAATAAGGTTATATATAAGGTTTTGGAAAAAAGCGTACTAGATTTAAGAAAAAATTCAAAATAGAGAGAGAGTAGTAGATATTTATGATGAAGATTTATTTAAGGTTAATGTAGGAAACGAAAATTTGGAGAAAGAGACGAAGAAGGTTATTGGGTTAGTTGATGTGGGCAAAGTAAGTGAAACAGTATGCAATTTAGAAGAATCGCTGAGGCAGATATGCGAACTACGGAAAGAGAAGAAATCGAAGAAAAATTTTTCTTTACGAGCGTGAGAGTCTTCGACTCATTGTACAAGAGAGCCTAAGGAAAGTACGCTCATCCCAACCGCAAGAAATAGAGAATAATTTAAGAATTTACAGAGAGAATAGAAAGCGGTATAAGAAGATGATAAGAGAGAAAAAACAATACGAAGCAGCGAAGAAAGAAAAAGAACTTATTTAACAATTCAGGGAAAAAGATACACATCAATTCTGGAAAGCTGTACATAGGTCGCTAAAGGGAGAGGCACACAAGACAGGTCACTGAGCAAAGGAAGGCTCAGCAACCCTCCTCTTTACTAGTTGATCCGCAATTGTACATAACTGCATGCAATTTTATTCAAAACAAATATTTAACTTGACCATTTATTTGTATGAACTACGTTAATCTTAAAGTACAAATTCCTTGGTACAGTCTGGCTGGGGGCTGGGGGCTTCAATATATAGCTTTTTGACAACATTAAATCTTTTGGATATCTTGGAATTTTCGAGTTTTTTGCCACTCAGTTTTATGCCATAAAATATCAGTAAGCGCCACTTTCTGTTCCACAATATCTTTGACTGCGTGAAAATAACTTTCACTGTCCGTACAATGGAGCCTTTATCAGATTGTCTAGTACTATTTATTTAACACGACAACCCAGTGAAAAAAAAAACAGCTAGCATCACTGAATCAAAATGCCACATTTTTGTAGCTAGGAGCTTGAAAATTCCGCCGAAAGATTTTCTGATATGCTGAGTTTGATCGTAAAAGTTTCCTCAAGGTAACTTGTATTTTTGGGGTAGTTTCCTCCTTTTTTTTAAATTGGGTAAATTTCCTCAGTTTCCTAGCTTCTAACGGGTAGCTTTAAATTTAATGAATTTTATGTATTTTAAATCACCACAAAAAGAAAAAAATAATTCTTTATGGACGTATTCCTTTTTTAAGAGTTTTGGCTACTATCAGTCAGTATTGTTCCATACATAGCTGGTTAAAATGAAGCATCAGTGTGCGTTTCTGTGTCTCTTTTCACTGGATAAAGGTTGTTTTGCTCTTCGTTGGCGTGATTTCTCACTATGACTTGTATTCGATTACCTTGGGCAGAAACTAAAGAAAAAAGTCGGGAAACTCAGATGTTTTCTGCTGGAAATGATACACCAACGCTATTTGGAGTTATTCAGAATGACAAAATCTTATACAGAGGGAAGTCGGCCTCTGGCTCGACTCCCGGATCTTACCTAGTGTGTTATTTCTCCAAAATATTGCATAGTTGTCACGCATATTTGCCTTCTTTTTTTTACATTTGGACGAATTTGACCATCCTTCAAAATGCATTTTCTAAATTTGAGACTGTGCCAAAAATTCCTGCTTGCCTGAAAGTCGACCAAGCAAGTCAGGTTTCACTTTTAACAGACCCCTTCAACGCTTCTTCTGTTCATATCGGCACTTGTGGCTGTTAGATCTTTATAGGAGTTCGGTTCTGCATGTCAAGACGCAAAAACTGCCTTTGTAATAGGTTAAGCAAACTTAAGCATACTATTCTTTTTGGATAAATTTAGAAAGTATTTTTTTTCCTAAGAAAAATTCAGCATGACATGTGTAAACAGACAGATGTTTTTTTTAGTCAAACATTACAGCTGGAATCCCCATGGTGCTGCTGTCAAATCTAATTTTAAATATACATCAATTAAAAAATATTAAATCGCACCAAATTTGTGGTTGAAATTATTGTTGTCAAATTTATATGCTCATTCGACAAAATTTCCTGCTTTATGACTAATATTAGCTTTTTTGATGCCACTGTCAGCTTGTAATTTCGAACCTTTCTAAATTACCCATCCCCCTGTGCCCTGAAAAAAATATTCAAAAACGCCTTTAGTTCTAATACTTTTGTTTTTGGTGTTATGTTAATAAATTTGTCCTGAGAGATTTTTCTTTCTCAAAATCGACACATTCAATTCAAAACCAAAAATATCTTCTTTTTCTAAATTTGTTGGCTCGTTTACATAGTCTGCTTAGCCTCTGAAAATCAAGATCGACTCTAATTTTTGGTAAAAATCAAAACACCAGTTTATCTGATAATCAGATCGTATATGGGCCTATCTTAGCGTTCAAATCCTTAAAGCATTTATAAGAAGTTCTAGTTGGCTCAAAATTCCAAATTTTCTGTTTTTTTACACCTGACGAAATAGGTGATAAAAATAACATTATTTAAATTTGTAAAAAAAAGTTAAGACAAAATAAAATTTAATAGCAAGTAAAAAAAAAATTAATAAGACAATGAACATGGAATGAACGACAATGATTCTTTTTTATTTTCTATTTTTATACAAATAGAAATAAAAGTTTGAAAATTTTGGCTTCCCACCTGGAAGTCATTTTTTACCTTTCTCCTTTTTTCCGTTGAAAAAAAACTTCTGAATGTGATGCTGGAAAGAGAGGACTCTTATGAGAATACGTAGATTTTTTCTAAACATTGTCTGTCTTAATTAAAATTTGTATTTGCAATTATATTTTAAATAAATACGTTCTGATAAGTTCTGAAACCACACTGGCTGTACATGGCGCTTTATAAAAGACGAAGAACATAAAGGGGAAACAATAATTACAAAATTGAAAGTTTTATTGTATTTTCATTTCATGTTAAATACAGACAGAAAGGCATAGCAAGTATTTAATGTGAAAATAAGCATTGGATCAACTTTATCTGACAGTTGCTGAAGTTTTCTGTAGCTACCCCCCCCCCCCCCGCCCTAACCGTAAAAAAAAATCAAGAAAATAATGCTATCTTCTTTGTTTTTGTTTTATTGTTTTTTCTTCTTTTTTGGTCCACTTTTCTGTAGGTTATCCTAGTTCCTTTTGAAAATTGATCTTAGCGCACTCTCTTCTACAGTTTTAAAGTGTGTAAACTTGCGATCCATGAATCAAACTGAAAAAAGTTGTTCCTTAGCAGAGTAACGATGATTGTATTTTTAGGTTAAGACACTGGAACATCGACTTGAAAATGGCAGAAAGAGCACGAAAAACGCCAAACACAAAACCAAAGCTTTGCCGCTTCGGGATAATCACAAAACCAAATCTGGAAGATATATAAAAAAGCCAAAGCTTTTAGACCTATAATTATATTAGAAAGATGTGTTAAAAGTGTATTAAAATTTATTTATTATTGACTTAAAACGATGTGTTAAAAATGGGCAAACGCAAAGCAAATTGCATTACAAATTTTGAACAAAAATAAGTCATATTGAAGCAATTCCCAAAAAATATTCCCATGCACTGGAATTAATGGCGTAAATTAAATAGAGCTGTAAGATACATTTTATGATTTCACTAATAACTCGAGTTAAGCAAATATATTAATTTAAACATTAAAGCACGTTTATTTATAATTCTAGTGTCTGAAAAACAGAAATTAAATTATCAAATCTAACAAAATACAAGGTAAAATATGGTAATCATTTCAAACAAATACAGCAAAAAGGTGATAGATCATCTCAAAAATCGACGATTGTCATTGACAACTCTGATTTGCAAAGCTGTTGACTATCAGTAGTTTTCAACAAAGAAATGTAACCTAAGCTGGTATTAGTTTAGTTAGGTGAATAGGATAATTTACACATAAAAGCAGAATATATCTTGTGATTGTACCTCATCCCCTTTAATAGCTCCTTTAAGCCATTTCAACTTTTAACTCCTTTAAGTCATTTCCCTTTAAGTCATTTCAAACATCAACAGCTAGAACTTGCTAGAATTTTGATTATGACTAGACTCTAACAAGAAGATGTAACCTAAGAAACTGCAAAGTCAAGTAAAATAAGTGAAATTACATGTGAGAACATAATATGTCTTAAGAGTGCACTCAATGGTTTACAATAACTCTGATTTTCTAAAATTGACTCTGATTAGTTTCAAACAAAGATATGTAACTTAAGAAAGCATTAATCAAATCAAGTAAATCCAATATAGCAGATATATTTGCAGAACATATGTTGTGATTCAGTGTTCTTATTCATTCTAGTAGAACATACAAATATTTTAAAGTTTTCATCAGCAACTCCCGAGCTGCTAAAATTTTGACTATCAGAAATGTAAATTGAGCAAGACAAGTATAGTAAATTACGTGTGAGAACAGAACATACCTTTTGAGTACAGCTCATGTTTTATGGATAACTTTTTCTTGCAAAAACTTTATTTGTAACTATTCTGAAGCAAGGAAGAGTAATATAAAAACAGCGTAAATCAACTCGAGTAAATTCGACAAATTACAAATGATTGCAGAATCATCAAAAACGTCTAAAAGTGTCACCAACACTCTGACTTGCTATAATATAGGTGACGAGCAGTCACAAACAAGGAATGTAACATCATAGAGGACTAAACAAATCAAGTACAGACAGTAAACTATATCTTATTATTGTTCCTATTTCAATATAATATATAAATCTCATGAAACACCAAATAATTGTCGACAAAATCTATGATTTGCGGCTGTGGGCAGAGTCAAACGAGAAAATACACCCTAATAAAGTGTTATTCATGCCAAATAAATACAGTTAATTTAATATAAAAGTAGACATCTTACTTAAGTCAGAAGTTTCCACCAATTACTGTGACTAACGTGTACTCTCTAAGATGTCAAAAAGAAGGAAATAAAGCCTAAGAGCTATTCAATTCAACCCAATAAGTATACACAATTATATTTTAGAGCAGAATAAATATTGTAATTTATATATGGATTTATGATCTCTAACTCTGACTTGCTTGATTTTGACTGTGAGTATGCGGTTAACTTCTTCTCACACAAAGAAGTTAACCGAAGAAACTGCTAGTCCAGTAAAGTAAATGTCACAAATTACATATAAGAGAGTATATCTTGTGAATGCACTTAATGTCGTTCGACTTTCAAACAGCTAAAAAAAAGACATTACCATGTCGGGGTATTCAATGTGCTATAAACCATTACAGCTTTTACTAATTCTCTAAAATTTAAACGGGAAGCTAAAATCTGGAACAGCAAGAACTGGAAAAAAAACTTTTAAAATACCCCTGTTATTAACCAACAGAAAAGATTTCAATTAAAAAGAAACAGAAATTTATGTTAAAACTGTATTTTCCCAAAAAAAATTTCCAAGGACAGTAAAGAGCTATATTAAAACCAAAGACGAGCAGAAATAAAAGCATTAAATAATTCAAACTTAAAACAAATAGAAATTACTATTGACGAATGAATGAGACCCAAACGAACAAAAACTAGATTTACGTTGCATAGGCCACCAGAAGTGTTGCAGCAACCCTTTCTCGGGTCTACACAAGGGTTTCAGCAGCAACAACACAAATCAGGAGCCTATGGAAGCCATTTAAAGATATTAATTAAAAAAACTTATCGAAAAATAAGTTTTTCAAAGAAAAGTAAAGGCCATTTTAAACTTAAGCTCAGCAGATACTAATACTTTTTAAAACCAAAGAAGTAAAGTTAGGTTAATCATAATGAAATATACCAAAATATGATGAAAATGTAATACTCTAATAACAAAATTATGGAAACTACAACAGAGAATTATCGAAAGCAGGCCACCCAGAATTCATTACATTAAATAACCTAACCAACCTGACCTAAACACCTCTATATATTAAATACTTAATTAAAATTTACCTGCTTAGATACCGTTTATCTCGCTCAAGTTAAGCTGATTATCTCCGAGTTGACAAAGTAATCCGGTTTCATTACAGATCAAGAACAACAGTGTGGTCGCTATAACACGTAAGTGCCGCCGCCCCAAAAATTCCTGTATACATCTATTTCCTGGTATATATATATATATATATATATATATATATATATATATATATATATATATATATATATATATATATATATATACGGTGAGCAAAAATCAAAACCTGCATTAATTCAAAAATGTTCAAAAATTAAATAAAAAAAAAAGTTTTTTTAACTTAAAGTAAGGAACGACGTTAAAACTTAAAATGAACAGAAATTATTCCGTATATGAAAGGGGCTGTCCCCTCCTCAACGCCTCGCTCTTTACGCTAAAGTTTGACTTTCTCACAACTCTATTTTTTTTTAAATGAAATTTTTAGTGTAAAGAGCGAGGCGTTGAGAAGGGGACAGCCCCTTTCATATACGGAATAATTTCTGTTCGTTTTAAGTTTTAGCGTCGTTCCTTAGCCTACTTTCAGTTAAAAAAAAACTTGTTTTTTTTTTATTTAATATTATCTGTAAGACACGCACGATATTGTACATTTGACATGCTCCGAGGGGATTTCCGAAGTGATCAAAAAACGATTAGATCTTAAAGTTTGTTTTTCAAAAAAACTTTAGCGTAAAGAGCGAGGCGTTGAGGAGGGGACAGCCCCCTTCATATACGGAATAATTTCTGTTCGTTTTAATTTTTAACGTCGTTCCTTACTTTCAGTTAAAAAAACTTGTTTTTTTTTATTTAATTAACATATAGCATTGGTTATTTGGAAGTATACAGACGTTTTCAGGGGAGATTTTTCCTGGTAGTGGGGGAGGGGGGTGGTTCGGGGGTTATGTGGGAGGATCTTTCCATGAAGGAAGTTTTCATGGGGGAAGGGACATTGCTATGAACGGGACGCCGGGCTTCCCAGCATTATTTAAAAAAAGATCAGAAATTTAATATAAAAAAACAAGTATTTCAACTGCAATAGCAGCAACATCGAAATTTCAAACGAACAGAAAATATTACATATATGATTGGGTTCACCCCTTAGTCAATACCTCGCTCTTTAAGCCAAAGATTTTTTAGTACTTTCATAAGAGCTATTTATTCTAATTAACGGCCTTTGTGATTAAGCGGTCATTTTTAAAGAATTGGAACAAAATTCGAACTTTCGCTTAAAGAGCAAGGTATTGACTAGAGGGCGAACCCCCTAATAAACAAATTAAAAATATATGAATATAGAAGTTCGTTACGTAAGTTAATTCGTAAGTTACGTATATTTATTACTAATAAAAACGTTCGTAAATAAAATTACACAAGTTTCGAGAAACCCATTTAACTAAATAAAAGTAAATTAATATGAAAATTTTGTTTTAATTATTCATGTACGGTGATCCAAGATCAAAACCTGCATTTATTCAAAAACGTTCAAAAATTAAATAAAAAAACAAGTTTTTTAAACTGAAAGTAAGGAGCGACATTAAAACTTAAAACGAACAGAAATTATTCCGTATATGAAAGGGACTGTCCCCTCCTCAACGCCTCGCTCTTTACGCTAAAGTTTGACTCTGTCTCACAACTTTATTTTTTAAAACAATAAAAAACTTTAGCGTAAAGAGCGAGGCGTTGAGGAGGGGACAGTCCCTTTCATATACGGAATAATTTCTGTTCGTTTTAAGTTTTAATGTCGCTCCTTACTTTCAGTTTAAAAAACTTGTTTTTTTTATTTAATAACTCTTAAAAGACGGATAATGCTTCAACTATACTAAAATAAAGAGAAAATTTTTAAACCCAAACATTTTTAGGAAAAGAGATCCGAAAAATTTCTCTCCTTTGCGTAACAATATTAAACAGGCTACGTAACAACAGCATAAATATTAAATCAAGAATAAATCCACTCGCCGAAGACAGTTATAAAGGACCTAGTCTGAACGAATTATATATTTAAATCTAAAAAGACTTTTCAGATGTGTCCAATTATCCATAAAAAATATTCTGTCCTAATCATATTTTCGACATTCTTAACGCAAATTTTTCTACTGGAAATGATTTATTAATTTATTTATGACGATCATAAAATTCGTAATTTCGTATTTTATAAATTCGATATTTGAATTCCCGAGGTAATGAAAAATCTATTCGGGGGCGTATCCGGATTTCTATTTCAAAAGGGTATATCTCTACGAGGGGAGGGTTCAACTAAGCAATAGGTTTTCAGAGTAATTAAATGTTCAAAAGTTACATGTTTAGAAGCACATTAAGAGTTCACAAGGCTCCTAAATCCGGTTTTATATTACAAAAATGTATTCGATGAAAACTTAGGGGGGAACCTTTAGTCTTCATTACCCAAGCAACAGCTGACAAGGCATAGAGTCAAGGCATGTACAAGGTACTGATCTTTTCGAAGAGAGCAGGGTGAAATTTGTCGAATCAAAATAGCTATATGAAAATAAAATATGACTATTACAGAGGGTGGATCTAAATAAGATATATATACACATACGCCAGTTCCTGAAAATAGACCCTTTGTTGATACCTAGGGAAAACAACAAAAAGCCGTTAACTCAATATCTACACAACGGTTGCCCCCCCCCTCAATCAGCACCCATGCATATAAGCTGATTCTTTCCAGGAGAGGGCAGCTTAAACCCACAAAAGGCGAACCATATGAAAAACATTATAAATTAGAGACAAATCGTGCATTTCCATATTTTATATAATAATTAAGAACATTAAGAACATTAATTTTGAGGGGGGCCAAAAACCCTTCCTTCCTCTGTGTTTGTTCCTGGTCCAGGTCAAACACTAATTTAAAGTCAAGCATCTCGTGTGGAAACTAGCCAAGGAAAGCGGAGGTCCCAAGTTTTTTCGCGGTGATAAAAATAATAATAAAACAAGTGGACAACAAGCATAACTATAAAATTGTGATCATAATTCTTAATTACGCTAATTAGGAGAAGCCAACCAATTTTTTTTCCAGTGTGCCCGCCAGTTTCTTTTAACGTCCCGGTATAAATTATCACAAATTCAAACACATCCTCATCCCAGTTTTGGTGGACTGAAGCGGTTGTAACGAACGAATCCATTACAAGATACCTGGGTAGAAAGGCCTATCAAATTATACTACCTGACTGGGGTGGGGATTTGTGTTCCTTTTTTTTGGGCAGTTCGAAGAGCGAAATTCTAAGTCATTAGCCCCCAAGGTGACACTAAAATTTAAAGCTAAAGGTTATTTCACCACAGAAAATACGGATTTCAGTTCCGAATTGAACTGAGGGGTCACCCACTTTCCATCGCCTGGTGTACATGACTTTTGAAAGCGGGCCCCTCGGGTTGACCTGAAAGAAACGCATTTCATGTAAAAAATTTCGATGATTGCCACTCTCAACAATAGTGTGCAAAAGGGCATGCAAAAAGACAAGGTGTACTGGAGGTATACCAGGCATGGCAGAAGTAGATTGTGCGTATGGAAATCTGACGGGGGTATAACAATCTCCATGTTATTTGCCTAGACATTCCATGGCAGCTTTCCATGGTTGATTACCAGACTGATTATGTCAATTGAATATGGAATTATACAAAACCTACCAGACAGGTTTCCGGGCCGACCAGACATGTTTCTGGGCCAACCAGACATGTTTCTGGGCCAACCAGACAAGTTTCTGGGCCTTTACGTTCCATAGCACCTTTCCATGGCAGATTACCAAACTAGTTAATTGGCAGTGTATAATGTAGTCAAGCATGTTTTTGAGAGTTTGAAAACCATAAAAAAGCATTAAAAATGGAGAGGGGACTCTTTGGGGGCCCCGGGGAGGGCATTTGGGGATCCGGGGACCCTTTGGGAGCCCGGGGGATCTTTTGGTACCGGGGGCTTCCTTCGGGGTTGGGGTGGGGCATGAGGACCCTTTGGGGTTGGGGTAGAGGATCTCACAACACTTTTCAAATGGAACTTGTGTATTATAACGATCACAGAGTTTCGCCCTCAAATTCTCTTCTAAAATCATCTATTAAATCATCTTTTAAAATGTCTCTAACTGTTTCGCCGAAATAATTCCATAAAATGTCTAAGACGCTTTCGCCCAAATAATCCCTAAACGTAATTTCAGCGTGTTCCTTTGTTTTTGGCATCTCTGCGCTGTCACATTTCAAATTATTAAGAAATCTTATTCCCGCGCTAAAACAATTCATCTCTAAGATCAAAACATTCACCCGGAAACAATTCTCTTGGTAGAACTCCAAAGACATTAATAGACATTCACTCGGAAACAATTCTCTTTAGAAACAACAAATTAATTCCCCTTTCGTTAATCAATAATTCCCCTTAGAAACAACAAATTAATTCCCCTTTCGTGTCAAATTAATCAATCATGACATCATCTGTCACGTGTGATCTAGACTTTGCCCTGGAAACAATTCTGGTTGAACTCCAAAGACATTAATTAACTTGACGTCATCTGTCACGTGTGATCCAAACTTTGCCCCGGAAACAATTCTGGTCGAACTCCAAAGACATTAATTAACTTGACGTCATCTGTCAGACATTAATTAACTTCCACGGAAACAACAAATACTCTTTCCTGGATCATAACATTTGCCTCGAGCTTACAACAACAAATACTGTTTCCTGACATCATAACATTCTTCCCTAGCATACAACAACAAATACTCTTTCCTAGATCATACGTTCTTCCCTAGTGGGTACTTGGCCAAAAACATACCTGGAGAAAGAGGTCATTGACCGATCACGCAATCATTCTCCCTAATGACTCTATGCCCATATTTGGTTCCCCGTCACGAGTCAATAAGGCATCTCTACTAACATCGGAAGAACTGCTAACGGTATGTGGCCGCTTTTGCAAGAGCTAGCAAAATTTGGAAATATCAACTGTATCTCAGATATACAGGTAATTATTTTCGATAGTTATTTTCATATTGTTCTAATGTTCAAAAATGTTATATTTAATAAATCCAAGGTTTATAACAATAAAAATCTTGCTTTTCAGTCGTTCAATCTTAATGACGAAAGGTTGAAGATGAAATACTGTAGAGCAGTTGTTCATTAATGTGTCCTTGAAGCAACTATCAAAAGAAGAATATTGTTATTTAAATGAGAGCAAATTTGTTGTTCAATTCTTAAACAAAACGAAAAAGGAAGTATTTATTCAATGTGTTATTTGTGTTTCCAATGCCACAAATAAACTGATATTTCTCTGCTTCTTGAATTGTAGGTTTTTATTGCCGTCCTTAAGCAAAACTAATTAGCAACGATTTTACTAATATTAGGTCCTTCAGCTTGCATAAATTTGTTAGTGAATTGCTCTGATAAATCAGAATGATTTTGGGAAAAAATTGTTGATACATTTTGAGCAGAAAATTAAAGAAATTCAAACAGAAGCATAAAACATATGAATTTCTTTAGTTGAAATATAAGTTTGGAATTCCCCATCTTGAACAAGATCGAACATTACATGTTTGCAAAGCAATAGGATAAGGAGTCTGGTATTTTAAAAAGGGCGTCTTTATATAAAAAAGTTGAAGATCACATTAATCCATTTTTTTCAGCTCACCCCCTCCTCATTAGTTATTACACAATAATCATGTTTTCCACAATTATTACTTTTGTAGAGGTTGAGGAGGTGGATAAATTTTGGCTCCACGCCCCTCCTTAGTTGTACTCTCGGTATCTGTTGCCTTTCTTTTTTTTATTTTTTTACATTTATGTGGCTCTATACCTGTTACCATTTTAACAGTATTGTATTAGGAAAAAGGATAAATGAGCGAGATTTATCACACTTACTTAGACTTGGGTGCGCCTGGGGCTGAAGGCACAAAGAAGAGTGACGGTTGACTTATACTTTGATCAATCCCAACTCAAAGGCCATTGCACATTCAGTAGACTTTCATGTCTTATCACTTCTTTCTGCAGGAATAGACGTAGTGTGTTGCGTTGTCTTCCAATTCTTGGCAGGCCAAGTGAAACTGAATACTATAAATCCTGAGGGAGGTTTCCTTTGTTCATATGGGACATATAGTCCCTGTATCCAGGGACATCCTGAGGCTCATTTTATTGGGGGGCGATCTTCGTAAATTTTACCGAATCGCTACCTGATTTGTGCCGAACTTTCTGCAAAAATTAAGAATTTTGCTAAATTTTGGCCGAATTTTTTGCCTTCGGTGAAAATTTTACCGAATGCCAAAAAATTTCGGGGGGCTCCCCCTCCCCCTCGGGACACCCATGCCTATATCTTTGTCTTCTAATTTTGATTTCATTGGTTGCAATTGGCTGTTTTGTGTCCAGAAACTCGTTGACAAAGGAAAGGTTTTGACCATTCTTCTTACTACATTTGGAACTCTCATAATCGACGCAGTGTTTAATCTGCATCATTTGCTAGACTCCATGATTCACATGCATAAATAAGTAAAGAGTGAATAATACTTCTAAATTAACGTGATTCTGAATTTTGAGAATAATTTCTGCATCTTTAAACATTGGAGACGCAGAGCTAGGAGAACTAAATCTGCATACACTATTTGCATGATGAGCTCTCTGCCATAGTTTCCATCTTGGGTCATTTTAATACCTGAATTGTATGAGCTCTTCAACATCCATGCCATTTGACTGGGTTCGTTCTACCAAAACAGCTGCAATTTTATTTGGCATACATAATTTGACATATTTTGTTTTCTCAAGATTTATTTACCGGCCCTTGGCGTGAAACTTTTCTGCTAGTTCATTCAAGTCATGTTGTACATCTACTTAGTAAGTGGCAGTGGGAGTAATATCTTCAACAAAATCTATCTCAGTTGGAATAAGCAGTCGAATGAAGAAGAAAAAGAAAAAAAAGAAACTGCTCATTATAGGTTCATATTGTCAAAAGTTAGTGGAAAGGGTTCAAATAGGGGTGGAAGTACTGGCGGCTGGTGGTTAAAGGTAATTTCCTTTTTAGGCCAAAGTCTCGGGATAATATATGTATTTCTATATACTTTTAAATTAAATTCCTGGATTGGGAAGGAACACCTTGGGTAAATCTTAATGAAGAACCCCTTGACAGGGTTTTACTTAAGTAAAGCACTGCATAACAAATGTACATAGTGTTCTTAGAATTTATCGGTTCTATAACTATAGGTTGGTGTCCGGTGTCTAGAGGCTGCTATTTTGGGTGCATATTACAACGTCTTGACGAATCTTGGAAGTCTTAAAGATGAAGAGAAGCGTAAAGCTGCTGAAAAAGAGATTCAAGGGATCGTTGATGCCGTCACTGAAGAACGTCAAAAAGTGTTGGACATCCTCGAATCAAGACGACCTGAATTGGGATCTCCTTAAGTTTCTTCCTTGGTACTGTGTTTGTTAAATAGCTTGATGGCGTAATTGAGAATTGTTATTGTTTAATACTCTTTCCTTCTTAGCTTAGATTTTGCTTTCTTTTTTATTTTTTTTAATCCAAGAATAAACAAATTTCACTCATGTGTAATCTCTTTCAAGCAGTTCGTGGTAACGAACTGTAAGTATGGAGCGACCCGGCTCAATGGTAACCGAAACTCTAAAAACCGGAACTTTGGTACCAATAGATACATCAAAAGAATCAGATTTAATTTTAATTTCAAATATACAAGTTTCATCAAGTTTAATCTTACCCATCAAAAGTTACGCGCCCGAGAAAATTTGGCTGATTTTCGAAAAAAGGGGGAACGACCCCCTAAAAGTTATAGAACCTTAATCAAATTCACACCATCATATTCAGCGTATCAGAGAACCCTACTGTAGAGGTTTCAAGCTCCTATCTACAAAAATGTGGAATTTTGCATTTTTTGCCAGAAGAAAGATCACGGGTGCGTGTTTATTTGTTTGTTTGTTTTGTTTTTTCCCCCAGGGGTAATCGTATTGACCCAGTGGTCCTAGAATATCGTAAAAGGGCTCATTGGAACGGAAATTAAAAGTTCTAGTGCCCTTTTTAAGTGACCAAAAAAATGGAGTGCAACTAGGCCCCCTCCCACGCTCATTTTTTTCTCAAAGTCACCCAATTAAAATTTTGAGATAGCCATTTTCTTTAGCATAGTCGAAAATCTAATAAATATGTCTTTTACGATGACTTAATCCCCCACAGTTCCCAGGGGAAGGGCTGCAAGTTATGAACTTTGCCCCTTGCTTGCATATTGTATTGGTTATTGGGAAGTATACAGACATTTTCAGGAAGAATTTTTTTTTGGTGGGGGGGGAGGGGGGCTGGAGGAGGGGGTTAATCGGGAGAATCTTTCCGTGGAGGATGTTTCTTTAGGGTAAGGGACATTTGTATGAAGGGGGTGCCGGATTTCCAAGCATTATTTAAAAAACGATCAGAAATTAAATTAAAAAAAAACAAGTTTTTTCAACTGAAAGTAAGAAGCAACATTAGAACTTAAAATGAACAGAAATTATTACGTATATGAGGGGGTTCTCCCCCAAGTCAATACCTCGCTCTTTACGCTACAGTTTTTTTTTAGTGCTTTCAAAGAGCTATCTATTCTAATTAAACGGCCTTTGTGATTCAGGGGTGTGTGAATTAAATTTTTTTTAACTTTTAACGTAAAGAGCGTGGTATTGACTAAGGGGAGAACCCCATCATATACGTAATAACATATACGTAATAAAAAAAAACAATAAAAAAAAACAAGCGATACGGCTCAATAGTAAGCGAAACTTTTAAAAACGGAACTTTGATGTCAATAAATGTATCAAAAGAATGGGCTTATAATGCTGATTCTAAATATACAAATTTTGTTAAGTTTAGTATTACTCATCAAAGGCTACGAGCCTGAGAAAACTTACCTGATTTTTTAAAGAGGGGGGAAACATCCCCTAAAAGTGAAAAAAATTTAATGAAAATCACTGTCAGATTTAGCGTATCAGAAAACCCTATAACATAGGTTTCAAGCTCATATCTGCAAAAATCTGCAACTTTGTATTTTTTTTTTCCATAAGAAAAATATACGACTATAGAAGTTCGTTACGTAAGTTAATTTGTAAATTACGTCAGAACCAAATTTAGAGACAGCCATTTAGCAAAAGAAAAGTAAAATTTTTATGCAAATTTTGTTTACTTATTCAATGACGGCGAGCCAAAATAAAAGCTGCATTAACTAAAAAACGATCAGAAATTAAATAAAAAAAACAAGTTTTTTAAAATGAAAGTTAGGAGTGACATTAAAACTTAAAACGAACAGAAATTATTCCATATATGAAAGGGGCTGTCCCCTCCTCAACGCCTCGTTCTTTACGCTAAAGTTTGACTGTCTCACAACATTATTTTTTAAAACAATAAAAAACTTTAGCGTAAAGAGAGAGGCGTTGAGGAGGGGACAGCCCCTTTCATATACGGAATAATTTCTGTTCGTTTTAAGTTTTAATGTCGCTCCTTACTTTCAGTTTAAAAAACTTGTTTTTTTTATTTAATATCTTTAAGATACCACCCTTTGAAATGATTTGGTTCACTGAGAAATAGCTAGAGTGCTTTTCATTGCAACAATTTATATCTGTACTTTTTCTATTTGATTATATATTTATCTTTTTGTAGCGGTATGTGATTAAAGTGCTAGAGCATATTGCCAAGCATGGTGCATTCAGACCAAGATCTATGGAGTTTCCAGTTCAGTTCATTTTTTTTCCATTTTCAAAATTCAATTTTATATGTCACAACGATGGTGAGCTTTTGAGACATATGAACTATGGTGCTTGTCACACGATGGTCATTATTTTTATTTTATTAATAAAAGTATTCGTAGGCTAAAGCTTTGAAGATGTTTCTTTCGTTTTTTCCCTGTTTTTTTTTCTACAAGTTGTCAACATGTATCACTGAAAATGAACTCGGGTTTTATATCTACGCACGTGCCATAGAATATTATTCTATAAAAAAAAAATAATAAATCAGTTTTCGGTTGTACTTTTTCGACATGATCAAATTTCTAATTAAATCAAAAAGGAAATTTGTAAGGAAACCATCTTTTCAATTAGTAAATAAAACATCTTGAAAAAATATTTGAAGGCTTAACAACAGCCACAACACTTATCGTACTATATGTTTTACATATACATATATTTTAGAATTTTTTTCTTATCAACTCAAATCAGATAATATTTTAAGAAGCTGCAGTTTCCAAGCACCAACAATTTTTTTATTATTCTTATCCCTTTTCGATTATTCTGTAATAAACAAATTAAATGGCAATTTCTTTGTGCATCCATCAGGAACGTTTTAGTACATTCATTGGCTACTTATTTAAACCTTCCTAGTAACAAAATAGCTGAGACACTCTTTTATTCAAGAACCAGTATAATCTATTTCTTAGCAGTGTAATTCCATGTAGATCCAAGTGCACTAAAACACAATCTAAGTTTGTCTTGGGCCAAATGCAGAATTTTAACTGGAGGACAAACATTTGCTTCCAACAGCGTTATTGCTTCTTGGAGTAGTGGTATTGCTTTTTTAATGTCCTTTGCGTCCATCTCTTTAAAAGCATCTGAAATTATATTGTCTCTCAAAATATTTAGCCGGGACACTTTGAATATGTTAGGTAGAACAGTTGATCGGGAAACTGAAACTCTAGGTCTGTTTTTATTTCCGGAAATATAAACTGACTTCGGTGTATTAATTGAAGCATTAGTATAACGGAATAAATCATTACCTAAGCCCGACTCTACCCTAATCTGAAAGTTGTTAGACTGAACTGGCAATGCTAGACTCCATCGTTAACCTCCTGAGACTTGAACACAGAAGCACTTTTCTTGTTTTGTGGATTTCTTTGTAATTAAATTAAAAAAAAAACATCATTAATGCTAATAAGCTGAAAAAAATCTGACCCTATAATTACAGCCCTGAAGGAAGTCCACAGGTGTGGACATTCGGTTCCTATCTAATTGAAAGTATAGAAACAAAAAAAAATCGTTTATTAAAAAAGATTTGTCAAATAAAACTTCACTCTTCCTAATTATTTTTTTTAAGTAAATGCTGTCTTTTTTTAATCAAAGACTAGTTGTGCACTGTGAACCCAACCATCTTAACTTTTTACAACATTCTGGCCGTCTGCGGGGAGTGGCATTTTCAAGCCACAGAATTCCTGTAAGCACAATGCTGCTTTTCCTTGTGGTGGAGGGACTTTTCATTTTTCATGCTTAAGACACGATTACCAGTTTCACCTGGGAATTCTTCCACTTTATAATCTTGACCTCATGACCCTTCCAGAATTGAGCAGAAACTCGACAACACAGAAACAAAGTTCGATGAGCTGTTTTGTATTACCAGAAACTTATGGGTCATTACACTTCAATTCGTAGAGCGCATTTTCTAGTGCGGCATCTACAAAATGATGAAACAGACTCACAGTCCACTTTTTTATACATATCTTGAAACGACAGTTTGTTTTGAAATCAGAAGATTGTTTTGAAATCTACTTTTCTAATTAAGAGCAAATTTCAATTAAAAATTTATGCAGAAAAAGCTTACAAAAGTAATTAAGCGACCAATCATTATTATATTTAACTAAAACGAAAATTCAGCAGGCTCCGAAGCCAATTAGTTTTAGCTTTCTAGATTACTCGCTTGGAACTCAGTGTCTGCAAACGAGGACAGGGTGATTTTTGAGGCTCCACAAGAGCCATATGTTCAAAGCTGTCTATGTGAAGTCTAGTTTAAATACAACACATTATTTTTGTTATTGCTTATTCATTACATTTCCATTTTTTTTTTTTATCTTTTTCCTCGCTTTTTTTAATCCCCAAATTGAGGGTTTTTAAGTTAGGGAAATAGGCACTTAAAGGCACAAAAGTCTTCTGAAAAAATTGTAGATAATATTTCAGGTACAAAGAACACACATTAAGGCACTCAAAACTCGGTTAGACATCCTTTGCAACAACAAAGTCTCTGTAAGGGAGCCACAGACGTGGACACCTAGTTTCAGGAGGTGAAAACAGCTCAGTCTGATTTGTGTAGATCTTCTAAAGAAAAGGATTTACCAATAGCCCAAAGGCTCCCAAGACTCCAGAGTATATGTTAATGTTTTGCACATTTATTTTGGAGTCTTTTGACTTGGCAGTCTATTATATTTTAAACAACTCAGAATAACCATAATAATGATAGTCAAAATTCATTGGGGTTTTAAATGTGTCAACAGCTTGAAAACTAAAAGCTAACAATAGCTTTATTAAAAAAAATACAAATGGTTGAGAAAAGTACTACCTATTCAATATACCTGCAACTAAAATAAGAGGTAAAAAAATATACCTTCGCTATAGGACCATCAAATGCCGGATATAGGAGTTGTCGTATGATTCAGGGAAAACAGAATGAAGAAAATCCGCAGTATCTTAGCGACTTCAGTAATCTTGAAGTCGCCATATCTTCTCTATTACCTACTATTACTCTATTCAAAGCGCAGTACATTATTTACTTACGTTGTTTAAAGTCAGCAAATTAGTGATTTTACCAACATTTACTTTGCAAAAACGTTCAAAATAAACAGTCAAATATATCAAAATACCAAATTTCCTGCAATATTTATGATTCGCTTGTTTCAACACGAGACCACTTGGTGGGAAGGTGGCGTCATTATATCTATCCCTTGTGATGATTTTTTTTTAAGTCTGTTAGTGTCTTATACGGGTTTTGATAGCAAGAATTCTACAATTTTTTTCTTAAATTTTTTTACGCCATCAAATCCTGTGTTTAGATCCCAAAATCTGAACGCAAACTTTGGCGCAGAATAAAAAAAAATCTTGACGCAAATTGTGAAGCAGAATCAAAACTTCGGTAAGAATTGATAAAACACAGCAAAATTGGTTAAATCGCTCACTCGTCAAAATTAGAAGTTTTCATTTTGTATTTTTTTCTTTTAGTGACTGACTGACCTCACAAGGCGGGGGGAGGGGAGTATATCCTCATGCGCGTCTTGATCGCTGTGAATATAGGTTACTAGTGTATTCTTCAGTGCAGCGGCATAGGGTATGTCTTGTCTTTATAATGTTTTTTTGCGAGCCATTCTGAATCTAGTATGAATAACTCCATAAAAGAAATAACGAAGAAAATCCCGAAAGAAGATTCATTGCTGGTCCTGATCTGAATACAGGTATCACATGTTGAAATGTTTTCAATGTTTATTTGGTGTCTGCTTACGGATTTAAGAATATACCTATATAATCTGTAATGCCCCGGTTACTCCCGGCCAATTACTTATCTCAAAACAATCGTGTGCGGCTATACAAATTGATGTTGAAGTAACTATTTTTCCGTTGTTCATTCAGTAATATGGTTTCTTATGTTTCTATTTGTGTTTGTTTCTGATAGTATTCGTTTCTATGTAATATGTTTTATATTGTAGTATTATATGTTGTTGTAGTATTATATTTTGTAGTATGTTTTATGTTAGTTTGTAGTATGTTTCTATGTTGTTTCTATGTAGTATGTAGTATGTTTCTGTTTGTTCTCTTTTTAGTTTCTAATATGCATTCATAAGGGTTTTGTCTGCCTAAAATAGGATAATATGTGCCCCAGGGTACTAAAAATCTTGCTCTTAAAAATAGTGACTAACGAGTATCCGAGATCAGAAATCAAGGTGGGCAAATACAGGAAAAACTCTCGAACTTCAGTGTTTGAACAGTTTTACTTCAAAACCGATTTAATTACTTCAGTAAACTGATGACGCATAAAATAACATTTGTGAAGATATTTAATCTGGGTTATTAAGGAGATTTGGTTAAACTTCTTATGTAAGCAAAACAAAAGTTGAAAATTTAGAAAAGCTGGCAGACAAATATGGCACAAAAGTAAGCTTCTTACAAAATGGCTGACTTAGAAAAGTCCAGTATTTGAGCTGAAAAAGTGAAATTTTTATGATTAGTACCTTGATACAGAATCTTGGCTTGATTGATTTGTTCGAGTTTTTCCTTCAAATTATTTGATTCTCCGCACCTTGTACACTTGATTGTTGCCTCAGTATCCTTTCCACAAATTATGTTTCTGCACTTTGAGCAGCTAGAAGTAAAGAATTCATGGGACCACACAGGCTGAGTAAGACAAAATGAGAAAACGTAACACATTAAAGAAAAATATGGTAATCCACAGCCAGTGGAAAAGAAGAAAGCCCAAATATTGTCGTCGAGAGTTCCGCTTAGCCATCCTCAGTGCTAAAAGAAGACCAAAAAGTAGATAAAGTCCAAGAGCAAATACAAAAACATGCCTCGAAACACAAAATAAAAGAAAAGAAGCACTTTCTCAAGTACCAGTTAAAGTTTCGTGTGTGAATCACTTTTTCTTCAATTTTTGCAGTAACTATGACTGTTACGACTGGTTTATTGTCCTATATGTTCAACTGCCGATAATCAAAGAGTTTGTGGTAACGAACTGTAAGTAAGGAATGACGCGGCTTAATAGTTATGCTGATTCCAAATATATAAGTTTCATTAAGTTTAGTGTCACAAATCAAAGGCTACGAGCCTGAGAGAATTTGCCTGATTTTCCAAAAAAGGGGGAAACACCCTCTTAAAGACAAAGAATCTTAACGAAAATCACACCATCAGATTCAACGTATCAGAGAACCTTATTTCAGAGGTTGTAACCCTCTATCTGCAAAAATGTGGAATTTTCTAATTTTGCCGGAAGAAAGATCACCTGGGATATCGAAAATTAAAATTTGTAGCACCCTTTTTAAGTGACCAAAAGGATTGGAGGGCAACTAAGCCTCCTCCCCGCCCTTTTTTCCAAAATCGCCCGATCAAAATTTTGAGATAGTCATTTTGTTCAGCATCGTTGAAAGGCCCAATAGCTGTGCCTTTGGATGTAACATGCCCCCCCCCCCCACACAGCTCCAGGGGAAGGGTCTATTTTATATAATTTGCCCATTGTTTACGCATAGTATTTGTTATTGGGAAGTATGCATACATTTTCGGGTGGGGGACGAATTTTCTGCTGGGGATTTTTCCAGGGGGAAATTTTCCAATGGGGAGGGAATTTTCCAGGGGGTGAAATTCAGAGGGGAAATTTTATGCTGGGGGAATTTGCCAGAATTCCTATACGAAATTCTTTGTAGAAGTCTTGCTTTCTCTTTTCCGTCTCAATTTGACGCGTGGAGTTGTTAAGGGTAATTGTCCGGGGTAAATTTTCACTGAGATTTAATTGTCTAGAGGATATTTCCGTGGGTAGGGGGATTTTTTCGTGAAGCTGCGGCCATATTTTCTGGCCTTATTTAAGAACGATCAGAAAATAAATGAAAAAACAAGTTTTTTCAGCTGAGAGTAAGCAGCAACATAAAAATTTCAAACGAACAGAAATTATTGGATGCATGAAGGGGGTTGCCCCCTCCTTAACACCTCGTTCTCTACGTGAAAGTTTGTATTATGTCCCAATTCTTTAAGAGCGACTCCTGAAACAAAATGGTCGTTTAATTAGAACAGTAAGAAGCTTTTTTAAAAATATTAAAAACACTTTAGTGTAAATACCGAGGTGTTGAGGAGGAGGCATCCCCCTTCATATAAATAATAATTTCAGTTAGTTTTAAGTTTTAATGTTGCTCCTAACTTTCAGTTGAAAAAACTAGTTTTTTTATTTAATACTATACTTAAAACTGTTTTCCTTAAGCCAGTAGTTTAGGTTGGTACCCCACCCCCTTGAATGCAAAATGTAAAAATTAAAAAGACAACTTTTTACAATATTTATTTTTTCAAAAATTACTTTTCCAAGCCTTTGCCCCCCTCTTCTTCCCTGGGAAAAGTACTTATGAAACCACGTTTGTTGGGAGTTGATATTGAGATAATAGCCGAAGATTATAGTTTAAGACAAAGAAATTCATACAGAGTATGATTAAAACCAAACGACCCTTTTTATCTCCAAGTAATGGAACTTTTATTTAAAATCCCTATGTTTTTTCGGAATCCCAAGGTAAATAATTGAATATGTTTTTTTGGTTATTTCGAATGATGGAAAAGGTAGTCTTCCTGGGAACGATTGAGTTAGGTTAGGTTAGGCTTGGAAGCCCTTAGAAGGCAGTCAATAGTTAGCTGAAGAGGTAGAATATTCTAGTTCTAAGAACTAGATCTAAGATCTAAGTCTAAGATCTAGTCTAGGTCTAAGAAGTGGTTTTTAAACATGGGAATGGGTGCGTCCAGTGCCTTGAAGCTATTTTTCACAGTATAGAGTGGCTTACTACATCAAAGGAGGACTAATTGCTTTTTTTAAAGCACTACGCTCTATATTAGGCCTGATTGATATTGATGGAAGGTTTTTGCAAGGAGAAGAAACACGAATCGCTGCCTGCGGGCATCCCCAATTTTCCCTTTGATTAATTTTGCAGTGCAAAACTAAACAAACGTTCAGTATCAGGTTAGATCATTTTAAACGAAGGAAATAGAAAAAGAAGGATATACAAAATACAAATATAAAGGATACCCAAGAGCCAAATCATATTAAGAGGATATTTTATGTAAAAGAAAAAGAAAATACAATACTTGAAGTCAAATTCACTTGGATTATTTGACAATTCAAACAATAGAATACAAATTTAGACATGGAATGGAACGCCAGATATACTAAACGAATATCGCACAAGAAGAAAAATTAAACTTCCACAAGGTTCATCCCCTACAAAGCAAGAAGAACTAAATGAACTTGAAGAACTTAATTAGTCTATTTTTAATCCAAAAAAGTCTTCAGTTGAACTTTAAACTTGAAACTAGCTTCAGTGGATTTTAGTTGAGTTCTTTTTCAGCAAAATAAACAGTCTTACATACAAACATTTCTATTTTGCTGGCTGTTGGGCTATACTGCTTTTCCTAGGTGATTGGATAGATGAGTAAGGTCAAGACCTTGTTCAAGTGCTTGTTTATCTCAATTGCTAAAGTAGGAAAACAGTTGTTTTCTTCTTCTTCTTTTTTTAACCAAATAATTACCTTTAATACATTATACAAACCTAATTCTTCGAATTTCTACTTCCAGCTCTCTGTAAGTTGGCCAATTATGGTAGCAGGCGTCACATTGGCAGTCAAACCAATATCTTCCATTTGTAGTTCTTTTTCTCTCCTTCAAAGATTTATGAGTAAAAAGAGGACCGTAGTTATCTAGGATTGGCTCTTTTGACGGAATTTTTCTAAGTGCTCTAATGACAAGCTTTGTGCCGAAGAAATACCTAAGTAAAAGAAAGTTGGTCATGCAACATTGGATTGTTCATGGGGCCAGATTTCCTGGCATTATTTAAAAAACGATCAAAAATTAAATGAAACAAGAAGTTTTTTCAACTGACAGTAAGGGGCAACATTAAAACTTCAAACGAACAGAAATTATTACGTACATGAAGGGGGTGCCGCCTCCTGAACACCTCGCTCTTTACGCTAAAGTTTGAATTCAGTCCCAATTCTTTAAGAACGAATCCTGAAACATTTGGGATTGTTTTTTGTCTCTTTATTAAAAACATACTATCGTTTCAGCAAAAAACTATTTGGTGTTATGAAACCCCCCCCCCCCCTTTTCTAAAAAAAAGTTCTATAGTTTGATTTCGGAGTTAATGACTTAGGCAAATAATTACACACAGGAAAATAATTTTCTACCACAGTTTCATAGCATCTATAGCAAATAAAAAAGGAGTCGAGAAGCAATCGCTAATCTTCTCATTTTTCCCCCCTTTATGACTAGACCTGCTAGCCGAAGGTACTACCAACGATCCTCTATATTTTAGAGATCCATTTTATAAAACCGATAAAACTAAAAAGCTCTCATGCACTACCGTAAAACTCAGCAAGTTTTCTTACCCCAATACGCTAGAAAACCAAAAGGGTTCAGTTTTATGTTTAAGCTTTGCAACATGATATCAGTTTTGGTGCATGTGAGTACGCCAGAGGATTGATCTTTGGATACCCTCTTTCCAGGAATCTTGAATTTTACACTCTTTTCCCAAAATTCTCTTACTTGCTATGCAATCGATCGGTATTTGTATTTTTCACAAATAGTCTTCTCCCTCAAATCCTGACTTTTCTCTGAAATAAATTCTTGCATTCGTGCCTATATCCTCAATTCGAATATTTATAAGTCCAAACTAGGGAAGCACTACTTTTATCATTTTTCATACCACTTTACAGACAAAAAACTGAAACACTTAGGATATTCAAAATTGCACGAAGTTTGCTCAGAAAAATAAATAAATTAAAATCCCAAAATAAATACAGTGCTCTCTTAGGCAAGATAAATATCTAAGTAAGGAGGTGGGGGGGGGGGGTTCTCCCCCAAATCTGATGACTTTACAGTGTATTTCTAATTTCTTATACTTTCTGTATAATTCAGATACAAAATTCAGTTTTTGTTTGTAATTTTTGCCACATTTACTTTTATTTAAGCTGTGTTCCAGAACTCAACTATCATTAATAACCGTTAATTATTATTTATTATCCTCTACCTAAAATGGCATTTAACAAGTTTAATGCCTAAAAAGATTATAATACATAAAAGGGGGATAAATTTAAGTATTTCTGCACCTAATAATAATATAGGTAGCTTATAATTTTGCGTTATCTGTTCTTTTTTGAACGCAAATAAACACGAATAATTATTTATCGTTACTAGTTGTTGACTTAATAATTACGGCGTTTTTCGTTATCCCATAAAATAATAAAACGTGCAATATGCCCTTTGGTTTGGAGAGTGACGGTATTCGTGTCTAGACACGAATCTAGAAGGTGACCTTGTTTAACGAGGTCTTTCCATCCTTGATGGGTTACCATTGATCTATTCCTATGTCTACGGTGGTATATCATGCCTCATTTAAACTACAATTTCATCATTATTACAAATAAATCCTGGTTGATCTACTTCATTGAAAACACATTAAGATCAATGGTACCTACATATCGAATAGGTAATGTCTCAAAATCTGTCACATCGCTGCAAAAAAAAAAGAAAAGAAAAAACATCGATCTACCTTGCAACGTTAGGATAACAGGAATGATTTAGCAATGAAGCTATCTGGTAGATCGCAAGTCCAACTGAATGTGTCTTTGCATTATTAAGTCCTTTGCCATTTATAAAAACAAGATCAGTGATCTCGTGGGCGTTGAATTGAAGAATCTGTAGATTTCTAAGAAGTAGTGAGCTGATAAGGAGTTCATCTTCATCTAAATCAGGCACTTCTGTGAAAAAATGGGGAAAAAATAAAATTGAAGTCTGTTCAAGTAGAAAGTATATAACTGAGTTTTTCATTACATTGACTTCTACAAAATCAACATTTATCCAAACTTCGTTATTTTTGGCAGGATATTGAGTTAAATTTATTTAATTGACTATTTTGATAGTCTCAGGTAAAACAAGTAATGAAAATCATAACGAATTTGAAGCAACATAATAAAAGAAAGTCACATTTATAAAAAGGCAAACAAAATTCAAAAAGTAAAAGGAAAACTAGTTTAGAAAGCTAAAACATCCGATTTCGATGGGAAAGCTCGCTGTAATAAATATTTATAATTTTAGCACTAGTTTTAGGTATCTGTAAAATAAAAAAAACAAGTTTTTTCAACTGAAAGTGAGGAGCAACATTAAAACTTAAAACGAACAGAAATTATTACGCATATAATGGGGATTATCCCCTCCTCGACACCTCACTCTTCACGCTAAATTTTTTTAGTACTTTTAAAAAAGCTTATGATTCTTCTAATTAAACGACCCTCGTGTTTCAGGAATCGTTCTTAAAGAATTGGGACAAAATTCAAACTTTAGCGTAAAGAGCGAGGTGTTGAGGTGGGGGCAACCCCCATCATATGCGTAATAATTTCTGGTCGTTTTAAGTTTTAATTTTGCTCCTTACTTTCGGTTAATTTCGCTTCACATAACACTAATTATAATATATTGCCATTAATAGTCATAATTGAACATGCATAGGTGTCAATAATTCTGATCAACAATAAAATTATTTTTGTTTACACTGAAATTCGGCTCCCGAATCAGGCCTGTTTTAATCTATTCCAATTTACCAACAGTTTTCACTATTGAAATCTTATAATCATTCAAAGCCATCTCTTCCTGATTTTTCGATTATAGTATTTTACAGGTAATTATTTGGCTAAAAAAAAGAAATAAAATAATAAATAAAACTGTCTTACTAATTTAGTAACGGAGATAAATGAGCACTTCGACAAGGTCTAGACCTTATTCATTCATCCAATCACCTAGGACAAAATAATTCAATAGCCAAAAAATCAATTCCAAAAGAGAGCAATTTAACATTAATAGATGTACGTCGTTGTCCAAAACCAAGCAAAAGCACCTTAAGTCAACAAAATCTTTGTGATTCTTACAAAATACGATTTTTTTGTGTTTTTTGGTGATTTGTTTTCTTATAACACATTTCATGCTTCCATGGCTGTTCTGAAAAAATGTCATGTTTCTAGCTTGAACTGCTTAGTCAAATTTCAATTGACAGGAAGACATAAGTATACTTAAGTTTATCTATTCTGTGGATACCTATTATGTTCACATAAATACCCATACCTTGTATTTCTTTTATCTCTACTGGTGTTTTATTTCTCTTTAAAAAATAGCCAGAAAACTTCAGAAGTTTCAAAAGGAAAATTGTCATCATTGTTCGATTAAACAAATCCATGGCTTCTCGACGTTCTGTGTGCCCCACAAGCTTTTTGATACTATAAGGACCATTCAATTCATCTTCAGTGGCTTCGTTATTTTTGAAGTAAGCTAGGTCATTCCACGTTACCATCCTAAGAGCTAATCTAGACACGGAACTCATCCCACTAGCTTTAACAATGTCTGCAGTCTGACACTCGTACAAATGGTAGCTTTTAATGGCTGTATCGCAACATTTCTCGCTACAAAAACCGACACTGCGGCACCATGGACAAGGAAAAGCACTCGTCAAACTGAAAAGAAGGAACTTATTTTTAGACAAATTAGACTATTTATTTCGGTTAGAATGATGAAGTTAAAACTAAGCTCACCATGTAAATTTATCTTCCAAAAATAATAAAATTCAGATTAGTAAGTTTTACAATCTAATTTACTGTGGTACTGTGAAGATCAATATATGCAGTAAATAGCTATAGTAATTACATTTGAGTGAAAAAGGATTATAATTGCGCAACGTTTGGATTATAAAACTTGGAATATAAAGGATTATAAACATTAGAGTGAGTAAACAAATAATTGATCTATTTGAAGTGGGCGAAGTCTCTTTACTTTAATTGGTATGGGTCGTAATCGCAAACGTAATCGTCCCGCTGAGGACTCAGAAAACCCGTTGAATTCTACATCTACTAGTACCGGAAGTTCTATCACCCAAATTACCGTGGAAACTTTATCACAGAATTTTAATAAAGTACTTGAAGCTGTCCAAGAAAATGGTAGAAAACTAGACATGGTGAACGATAAGTTAAAAACACTAGACGATCGTGTTTCAAAATCAGAGGTGACCCAGTCTGACCAGTGTTCTCAAGTTGTTATTCATGATAGTAGAATTGAAGTTCTAACAAATGAGAACTCATCCTTGAAATCACAATTATCAGTTCTTGTTGATGAGGCTAAGGCCCAGGGAAATGCAGTTTTGGAAATGTCGGATAGGCTTGTTAAACTGGAAATTGAACAGAGGGGTAAAAACATAATTGTTTGGAATGCAGGTTGCGAAAGTGAAAATGTTGCTGTTGCTTTGTTCCAGGATATTGTTAAAGTGGGTTTAGAACAGCCTACAGTACCACCATTCAAAGTTATTCAGTGTAAGAAGGATGCCAAATTTTTCAAAGTTGAACTAAGTGACAAGGAAACAAAAATTGGTCTATTACGCAGTGCAAAAAAACTAAAGAATAAGAATATTGGCCCATTCAAGGAATTGTTTCTTAGTGATGATGCTACCCCTGAGTTACGTCGGGCTAGAAAAATTTTATTTAATAAGCGAGCCCAGTTACGAGATGCAGGTTTTGATGCATGGGTTTCTAAATCTTTCCCACCTTGTGTTCAATTTAAACGCCCTGATGGATCAATCGCTAAGTATTTTCAGAATGATGTAATTACTGAACTTGCTAGACCGGTTATTAGCCATGACTATGGAGGGCGTAGTCAAAGAGGTCGATTCGGAAAGCAGAAGTGAATGTTTTGCTTGTTTGTAGTTAATCAAGGAAAATTATATTTGTTTTTATAGTTTGTGATGTAAGGTTAAGTAATTTAATATGCTGTTAGAGTTTAGATTGGATACCCTCTGTGTGATTATATTGTGCTCTTTGATGATTAATAATGATTGTTTTCTTCGCTTGCCTTTATTTAGAATTTATACCTTATTTCTTTTGGTGTTTTATCTTTTCATTTTTTCTTTTGATAATTTTTGTTTCATTTTTTGTTGTGAGTATTGAGAGAGTATCTTTAATTGTGATTGGTACATGCCCTATTCGTCACCACAGGCCATTTGGATCTTTAATAGATAGTGGTTAGATCTTGTTCTACCCCTGAGGGCTCGTAGTATAATTGATTTGGAAAATAAGAAGGTTAATTTTTATAATTATTTTAATGAATGTATTAATAGAAATTTGGACTTCGTGGTTCCAGCTTTTAACCCCCCTGAGGATTCTAAATTTGTTTTTAGTTATGATTTTCATGATGTTGAGTATCGGCATGGTGGATCGGAAGATTTTGGGATTTTTCATTTGAATTGTCAGGGCCTAAATACGACATTTGATTTTTTAGCGAATCTAGGTAAACTTAATCTTTTCCATGTGTTTGCTTTGACGGAGACCTGGTTGAAGGACCACAATTCTGCTCTTTTAGATATACCTGGATATACTTTGTTTATTCGGAACCGGGAGTTACGTCAACACGGGGGTCTTGCGGCTTATGTTCGTGAAGATCTCCATGTTAGAGTCCGAGATGATCTAAGTGAATATAAGGAAATGGTGTGCGAAACACTAGTATTACAAGCTAAATTGCATAATGTTGATACATATTTAGTAATTGTATATAGGCCTCCTTCTGGTTCTATTCAAGAATTTTTTGAGAATCTTCATGAACAGCTGGCAAAAGTACAAATTAGTAATAACCCTTGTTTTGTTCTAGGTGACTTAAATATTAACATGCTGGATATGGTGTCTTTTGTGACTTCTCAGTTATTAAATTTGTGTATGTCTTATGGGCTGTTCCCAACGATTAACATCCCAACTAGAGTTTCTAGGACGTCTGCAAAACTTTTGGATAATATTTTTTCCAATTCACCTTTTAGATCGCCAAGAGTTCTTGTAAATGTGGAATCTGACCACTTTGGTGTTTTTGCAGATTTTGAGGTATCTATCCCTAAGCGAGAAACTCCTGAACGGAGTAAAAGAGTTGTAGTTTTTGATCGTAGTGACCTATTGAAACTAAAAAATAATATGGTTCATATTGATTGGGTATCTCTGTTAGGAAATGAGAGTGATGTAAATACTAAATTTTCACTCTTTTATAGTAAGCTTTTAGAAATGGTTAAGGAAGTGGGAGCAGTGAAGAATTCGAAAGGTCGAAAACATAATGGGAGGAAGCCATGGATAACGCATGACCTACTTCGAAAAATAAATGTAAGAGATAGACTGTTTAAGTCACAAGCTTTAAGACCGACGGATGAGAATAAAGAGCGATACTGTGCTTTTCGTAATTGTTTGAATAATCTCCTCCGTGAGGCTAAACAAAAATATTTTAGTATGAAGTTCAAGGATGTTAAAGGTAACCCGTTGAAAACTTGGCAAATAATCCGTAATGTTATAGGTCAGCGATTTAATATTCTACCAACTGAAGTGACTGTTAATGAGGTTTTAATTGCAGATGGTACTGGGATATGTAATGAGTTTTTAAATCATTTTTGTTCAGTAGGCCTACAAATAGCCGAGATGATTTCCTCGACTCCAGATGACCCACCCTTTGGATCTACTCTACCATCTCCTGCAAATGTATCGCTACATCTAAAGATGATTACATTAGATGAGTTAAGGGATATTATCTATAGTATGAAAAATAGTTCGTCCGGTAGTGACCTAGTTAGCCTAAAAATTCTAAAATGCATTTTCCCTTGTATATCTGGTGTTTTGACATCACTGATTAATGATTGCTTCTGTCAAGGAAGGTTTCCAGATTGTTTAAAAAAATGCAAGAGTGACACCGGTTTATAAAGGTGGTGATAAAAATGATTTGGTTAATTATCGCCCAATATCAGTCTTGCCAGTTATTTCTCGTCTTATTGAAAAATGTTTTAGCAATCGGTTGACCTATTTTTTAGAGAAGTTTAAATTGTTGAATAATAATCAGTTCGGTTTCAGAAAAGATAGGAAGACAGAGGATGCATTGATATTTTTGACTAGTATAATTAACATAGCTTTAGATGAAGGATTTAAGGTTGGTGCAGTGTTTCTAGACTTACAGAAGGCTTTTGATACAGTTGATCATGACCTACTCCTGGAAAATGCGAGGTCTATGGGATCTGAGTTAAAGCTCTTGACTTTATACGGAGTTTCCTTAGTAACCGGTACCAGTTTGTAGAGATGACTTGTATAAAATCAGGCGCCCGCCCAGTGACTAGTGGTGTCCCGCAGGGGTCAGTTCTTGGTCCGATTCTTTTTTTATTGTATATTAATGATATGCCTGATTGCATCCCAAGTTGTTGTTTTAATGTTAGTGATATGGCCAAAAATCCCAGGAATGAGACGGTGTCATTATTTGCTGATGACACAGTTGCTGCTAGTACCGCAAAGACAGAAGAATTACTTCAGACATCGATGAAAGATGCTATTGAAAGGTTATATTCCTGGTTGAGGGTAAATAGATTAAAGATTAATCTGGGTAAGACTAATTTTGTTATTTTTTCCCGTTCACCAGATTTTTATCCATGGTTTCAGGATATTGCAACATAGTATGGAGCTTTAAAGCGGGCGTGTTCTTATAAGTACCTGGGGGTTTATATTGATGATGTTTTATCATTCAAGCGCCATGTACATTATGTTTGTAAAACCGTGTCTCGTAACCTGGGTATAATGAGAAAACTTAAGCATTTTTTTCCTCCTTTTGTTATGCGCCTTCTTTATTATTCCCTTATCCATCCATATATATTGTATTGTAGTAGCGTTTGGCTTGGAACATTTCCTTCTATTGCTCGGCCAATACGAGTTCTACAAAACAACGCTGTTCGGCTGCTAGATGGCCTACAACCCCGGGATTCGGTACGAAACGTGTATGAGCGTGTAAAGATACTGCCAGCTTCCGGATTACGGGAGTTGTATACACTTCTATTCATTTTTAGGATTCAGAGGGGTATAAACCTCCCGTGATTTGATAGCTTGGCTAACCTGAGATCTTCTGTCCATGATTATGATACTAGGTCATCTGCAGAGATTAATATTCCACTGGTAGTTTCGGCCCAATCGATGTTTTCTTTGCTTTACAGGGAGATCAGAAGTTGGAACCATCTTGACCAAAATACAAAAAATATAGGTGATATTTCTTCGTTTAAGATAGTAATTAAAGGGATGCTTTTTAGTAAGTATGAATTTTAGGTTTTTTTTTTTTTTTTTTTTTTTTAATAATGATATTGGTAAATTTTTATGGCTCATGGGGGTGATGATTATGAATATGATTGCAAATTTAATGAAAATGTTAAGGTTTAAGGTTTGTGGTGCTGTTTGGGGACTTTGATATAGATAGGTTATTATTTTTTTCGTTTTTTTTTTTATTGTTATGTTAGTGGATTTTTGCCACCCCCTTGGACAAGGTTTTACTTCTTGGGGTGGCCGCTAAACTTATGTTAAATTGTTTGCTTGTTTAGAATAAATCTCTCTCTCTCTCAAATATCTGTTCTAATTTTGCGTTTTGTTGCTTTTATGGCAACTATGCATGCAAACCATGGGATGGTGCCCCCTCCCCCTAATATTAATAATCAAAACTTACAGTAGGATCCTTTCCAATAGCGTTGAAAGTTGTTTCACAAGGTGAGAGAAAATTCTAAGAATAGATCTAGAGACTGGATCAGGTTATATTCTACGGAGATATCCCTTAAATTCGATAAAATTACCTTAAAAGCCTAATCAGTCGGGGGGTAGTGAGGGAGTAGCTTTAAAATGCCTTCCGAATAGTTAATTTTGGCTATTGATCAATTTATGGCAGTTTTATTCCCTTTGCTAGCATGTTTTGAATATCTTATTGGTACTTGTTAATTAAACGAAACACACCCAAAAAGTAATGTTAGGTTAATCCTACTGAAAGATAACCTTCATATAACCTTTAGTTTATATAATAATATAATTTGGCGTACATGTTTTTACATTGGGGAGGGGAGGGATAAAGTATTTGGACAGCACCCCTAACCTAACCCCCACCCCCTGATGTGCAAATATAGAGCCCAAATTTACAAGTCCAATGTATTCTACTGCCCGTCACTTATCTTTGTTGCTGCGAAACCAGTTTTCTGAGATGTAAATGTAAACGTAATTTGTAAATGTCCGTAAATGTAATTCTTGAGTGTGTTTCGTTTAATTAAAAAGTACCATCTAATTTTCTAAAAGGTAGAGTGATTTGGAGAGTTAGGCACTTGACAACGCCTTTCTTAGCCGTACAATATGCTGGAAAATTTTGAAAGCAAATTATTCAAGTAATGCATCAAATTTTTTGAGCTAGTAAAAATTCTCTAAACTAAACTGCTTTGTTAAAATTATAAGCAATAGCCCCTTTTCTTAAGTTTGTAATGTGTCTCATTTCAAGTTTACTATTTTTTAAATAGATGAATAGCTACATAAGGACACGAAGATATAATGGGCAAATTTGGACATGGAAAAATGAACAGAAGAGGAGAACACCTTATCGAATTCTGCAGAGACAGCGATTTAGTCATTACAAATACATTGTTCAAGCACAGACCTCGCCGTAAGACATCCTGGACCTCACCGGATGGAAAAGCTAAAAACTTAATAGACTACATCCTTGTGTCTAGACGTTGGAAAACGTCCGTCCTAAACACGGTCACGCTTGCTGGTGGTGACTTTGACAGCGACCACTCGCTTGTCTTGTCTAGGTTCAAAATAAGACTTAAAACAGCATCAAAGTTGTCTAAGAAACCCCCTAAATTTCGAGTAGATCTACTGAAAGACGAGAACACACGTATGACCTATATCACCATTCTGTCCGAAAAAATTTCGGTTCTCACGTCGAGCTCTCCACCTATCCTATCTAAGGAAAATCTTGACAACCTGGTGACTAGCAGCACAAATATCATATGTGATGTCGCTCATTCCGCACTGGGTACCCAAAAAAACAATCAGAAACCTTGGATAACAGACGAGATCATCTCTCTCTGCGGCGAAAACCGCCAACTCACGAGCAAGCAAGTTAAAGAAAGTAGGGACCCACACAAGCAACTCAGACAAGCTGTAGAGAAAACTATCAGACGTGCTCATCGTGCTTTTATTAAAGAAACGTGTGATCAATGTGAATCGGACTTCAAGAAAGGAGACACCCACTACATGTATAGAAGAGTGCGGGAATTGGCCAATAAGAAGGACATCAAAGCGTGTTCTCTTCTCGACGAACATGGAAAACCAAATACAATCCACAGACGGAATCCGCTCTCGATGGAAAAAGTATTTTAAAAATAAACTGAATCTGGACATCCACCCAGACCCAACAATTCTCGACACTTTCCCCATAACCTCTACAGATCCAAGTCTTCCTCTCTTCACTCTGAAATAGAAGCAGCTATCAGAGACTTGAGAACAGACAAAGCTGCCGGCCCCGATGGAATCCAGCCCGAACTACTGAAAGTAAACTGCAAACCACTCCTTGACCTTTACCACAAAATTGCCACAGCTGCTTGGGAAAAATGTAACTTCCCCTCACCCTGGTGCGAAGCCACGATATTCCCTCTGCATAAGAAAGGCTCTAAAACTGTCTGAGACAACTACCGCCCAATAAGTCTTACCAGCCACGCAGCAAAAATCCTCACAAAAGTCATGCTTGGGCGTTTACGAGCCATTTTCTCAATGGTCATTCCGGAATACCAAGCCGGCTTTCGACCTAGTAGATCAACAATTGATCAGATATTCACTGTTTGGCATATCATGGAAAAGAATAGCGAACTTGGCAGCTGCATCTACCACCTTTTCATAGACTTTAAACAAGCTTTCGATCGGATATGGAGAGAAGGTCTATGGCACATCCTTCTCCATTTTGGCATCCCGTCCAACCTGATCTCACTGATCAAAGACATGTATAAGAAGTTCAGAAGCCGCGTCATGACTGGAGAAGGACTTACCGAGAGCTTCAAAACCTCTACCGGAGTGCTTCAAGGCTGCCTAATATCACCGGAGCTGTTCAATTTCTTCCTAACTGCATCCCTTTCACACACAGACAACCCACCCGGCGCCCTTGTCGGAGGAGTGGTGATAGACAGACTAGCATATGCTGATGACATAGACCTAATAGCCGAGTCACTTCAAGATCTACAATCTCAGGCTAACAGCGTTCATTCGTCCACCAACCTCTTCGGGATGGCCATTAACACCTCAAAAACGAAAGCCATTCGCTGCTCACGCAAGCTCGATTCACAGTTAAATTTCAGCCTTCAGCTTGGTGGAGATACCATTGAGTGGGTGGAAGGCTTCACCTACTTTGGGAGCTTACTTACTTCTGATAACAACCAACTCAACGACATCAAGAGACGCCTGACACTTGCGAACTCCAGTTTTCCAAGCTCTGATGTCCATCTGGAGGAATAAGATCTTAACAACAACTCTCAAAACGAGACTCTTCTACTCCCTCATTATTCCGATCGCCATCTATGGATGTGAATCCTGGACGCTTAAAACAGACGATCAATGCCGCCTAGCTGCCTTTGAAACCAAATCCCTATGACGCATCGCTGGTATCACCTACCACGACAGAATCTCCAACTCCAAGCTTCTCCATAATCTGAAAGTCAAATTTACAATACTGGACAAAATAAAACTACAACAACTCAAATGGCTTGGAACATACCCAACGCATGGCTAGCACTCGTCTCCCGAAGATAACCTTCGATGGACGAGTACACGGTTCTCGCCCCAGAGGTCGCCCTCCGAAGATATGGAAAGAAAACTTCTCACCCTACAACCTGCCACAACTCTGCCTTCTGGTCGACAACAGAAGCACCTACAGGAGGCATATCAATGAACTGGTTAAAGAAGAGGCCCCAAAACGACCTTCAAGGACGGATGGGATATAAGTCAAGTAAGTCATAGCTACATAAGTAAGGCATGCTGTCCCAATTTGCGTACGTAAATAGTTCTCTCTATTTACCTATTTTTCCTATTTATACAACAATGTTCTAGATAACGACACAAACCATTTGCCTAGCTTAAAGACGGTTCAAATAGATAAAGCAAATCACTAGCAACACTATGGTTTTAACAGACTTTTATTTAATTAAATCATGGTTGCAGTGACAGTAAAATTCTAATAATAAGAGTTTGTTGCGGTAACAAATTCATGACAATTTTAAAAGAGCTTAAAAACCCTAGAAAATGAAAAATTCACGGACCAAGATTTTTGGGTTGGCTCACGACGGACTATGTCCACTGAATTTGTATGCAAAACGAGGGACTGAAATCGCCTAGACTCACAGATGAACAAGTAAACTAAGCCTAATAGGCCCAAACACCTAGATTCTCTAGCGGGTGACCAAGTTTTAGGATTGGCACACGACACATTTTGTGTCGGGAAATGCCAACTTTTGTCCAAAGAATATCTAAGTACCAAGATATATAAATTCTAAAATAAATAATCGATTTGCGATGGATTAAATCCTTTCCAGGGGAAAACTGAGTTTTTCATGTTTTTACAGGGTTAAAATTGTAAACTAAGATATATCAATATCATGGCAGGTGTAAGTCTATTTTTTAGGCTACTTATCAAATTTTCTGCTCCTAAGATAAAATCTTGCTTTAGAGGGTTGGTTTGGTTTTTTCAGTAAATTACTACTTTTTAGAATTCCACAGATATAGGAAAACATCGTGGGTTAGTTTTTTTTCTTTTTCCTTGTTTAGTAGATATATCTTGTATAATCTGCGAAGCAATCATTTTTGTTCGCTTTAAGTTTCGCCTTAGCTGTTTACTTCCGTAAGAAAAACTTTGCTTATTTTTAATCGGTTAATTTCTGAGGCCGCACTTATTTGACGTATTAATGAAGACTAAGAAACGGTAAAACTCAAGTGGAAAATTGTCCGCCAGTAAAGTAAAACAGCACAAAAACCAGATATTTAGTTAAGTCCTCTGCTAAGCAGTTTTTCCAAAAAGTACAAAAAGAAAGCAAAAATCCATCATTTAATTTGCTTCCCGCGTTGTTAATGGCTTAATAGAGGCAAGGTTTTTGCCAAAATATGTTCTCTTTTCTTGTTTTATTTCCTAAATTGTAAGTTTTGCTCGTTTTTGTCTTTTTATGTTTCTCGGCACTCATCGAAAATTTACTTTGCTTTTTTTCTGGAGCTATCCAGTGAACATGAAGGATTTTCTTGCATAATCTGTTTTAGCATCACTTCCAGAAAAAAAAAATAACTGAAACACACCTTTGAAATAAGTGACACATACGATTCGCTTAACTCTTCGTTCGGTGCAATATAACATCATTGCCTTTTTCTTGCATCGTAGATAGATGGAAAAATAGATTCATTCGACAAAACTGAGACAGTAAAAGATAAATATGTCATATTAATTCCTCCGCAAGGTCCTATGGCAGGGAATATAGGGAGAATATGACGGAGAGTGCAGCGAGAAAAAGTGAAACTTACAATATTTTACTGTTTATTGTGCTTTTACCAACATTGTTTTCATAGGTTAACTTATTGTATTTCTTTTGCCACCGCTAAATATAGTCTATTTTATTCCTTTGATTAAAATACTTAGAGGCAACACTTAACATAGAGAAAAAAAAAAATAGAAGCTTTAATTCGTATAGTGCATCTACAGTATATCTTCTCATATACAGTGAAATGTGTTCGACCAAATGGCTTAAGCGTATATTCACTATTTTAGTGTCGGATTCTGATGACAATTTGAAAAGTTGCCTGATGACAATTTAACAAACATATTCAGTAAGTAAAAACTAGCTGATTATATAAATACAAACCGTTCAAGGCAATTCAGACAGTATGTTCCATATTTTTCTGAGTTCAAAACAGACGCATAAGGTCCTTCGACAATGACCGTGCTTCCCGTGTCAACATCAACATTGGTTACTCCATACCTTCCAAGTTCTCCCGAAGTTTGTAAATTAAACCCACTAAATGCACCGTGAGAGCTCTGTGAAGGGTCGCTGAGTAAATCTAATGTTTCTTCTCTGGGAGGCTTCTGCTCTAGAAAAATGGAATTTCTATCTGTCGTTTATTTCCATTTGATTATCCGTGTTCCTGTGAATTTTTTTGAAATATTAAACCAAAAATATTTATCCTAGTTCTATTTGTAGCTACTAATTAAATTGCCATCACGAAAAATAATTTGTTTTATATTCATACTTAGAAGTGAAATCAGCCACAGTTTCTTTTTTTTTTATCATAAAATAGAGCCGTAAATTCAGGCTATCGAACTTTTTCATTTAAAAAGGAAAACAATATAATTTAGGTCCGGATAAAAGTGAAAGAACTTTAAATTAGCAATTGATGCTTTTCATAATGCTATTTTCCTTGTTTCTTTTTTATCATACGCAGCACAATAGAGCTGCCTAAGTAAAGAATGATGTTGGCACAATGTATTATTATTTTTTTTTTGCATGCCAGGGCACTTCGTATCGGAGGAGATGTCGTAGAAACTACGAAAAGGGCTCATTCGATTGGAAATTGGAACGGCTAGTGCCCTTTTAATAGTCGAAAGTAATTGGAAGGCAACTAACACCATTTCTACGCCCACCATTTCCCCAAACACATCCAATCAAAATTTTGAGATGGCCATTTTGTTCAGCGTAGATCCCGATAGAAATTATGTTTTTGAGGAGGACACTCCACCAAAGTCCTAAGGGCAAGGGATGTAAGTTATGCCCCGGGGGCATATAAGGTTTTTATAGAAGCCGTTGTCGTAGAAACTTCGAAAAAGGCTCATTCGATTGGAAATTCAAAGGGCTGGTGCCCTTTTTGATAGTCAAAAGTGATTGGAGGGCAACTAACCCCCCTCTCACGCCCACCTTTTCCCCAAACACATCCAATCAAAATTTTGAGATATCCATTTTGTTCAACATAGTTGAAAGTTCTGGAATTTAGGTCTGTGAGGATGACAAATCCCCCCCCCCCCACCCCCCTACATTCCTCAGGGCAAGGGTTGTAAGCTATGCCCTAAGGGCATATAAGGTTTTATTGAAATAGTTGTTGTAGAAACTTCAAAAAGGGCTTATTTGATAGGAAATTGAAATGGCTAGTGTCTTTTTTAATAGTCGAAAGTGATTGGAAGGCAACTAACTCCCCTTCCACGCCAAGGGATCTCAAAAATTTTGGAAAGGGTGAGGATGTTAGATGGCCCGAAAACTGTCCAAAGAACTTTGAGACTCTGATTAGTTTAAAACCTAGGGGCGTCCCGAGGGGGGGGGCAGGGAGGGGCGCGCCACCCCCTAACTTTTTTGGAATAGGTAAAATTTTCTTCGAAGGCGAAAATTTCGACGGAAATTTTGCAAAATCGGCCGAAATTTAGCAAAATTTCTGATTTCTGCAGAAGATTCGGCATAAATCAGGTAGTGATTCGGTAAAATTTACAAAGATCACCCCCCCCCCCCCCCTCCCCAATAAAATGAAACCCAGGACGCCCCTGCTTGTAAGTCAAAGAGTTAAGTCTTTAAACTCAGAATTTTAGTCTGGGGGAATAAGCCACCCAAAAGGATTAGAAGATTAAAAAGGAACATGGGCAATTAAAGGAACAAGGGACAATTGGATCGGTACGCTCGAAAATGGGCCCAAAATTTGTTCGTCTACGATCGGCTTGAAACTGGTAGAGCATGCCAAATAATGCTGGCTTGAAACTGACAGGGCCAGATGAAGACCTCAATAAAGACAGCAATAAAAAAAATTAGTTTATGTTAGTATATTACGACTGAAACTGGACCAAAAAAATTGTTTTCTCAGATTAGTTTTAACTTGAACTCCCTTATACTATACCAACGGAAGCCTTTATCCTGTGACTGAAAACAAAATGTGAAAAGATAAGGTGTATCAATTCTTTACGCAACCTTACCTTAATTCTGCATGCGCCTCCTGAGGCACACAGGGCATCAGGGAGAAGCTGCCGGTCTTCTCTCAGGTTTGCCGCTGCAATGATGTTCTCCCATTCTTGTAGAACGTAGGTGTGCAGGTTGCATAGATCCTTCTGGTAGTTCCGGCACAGTGTGTTTCTGGGTCTTCCCCGGCTATAATTTTCTGGTGGTTGCTAGTGTAAAGCGGCTTTTCGGAGTCTATGGTCGTCCATAAGTAGGACGTGTCCTGAATATCTCCACCTCCTGACTCTGATGATGTTGGTTACCAGAGGTTGTCACGTTATTTCATGGATGGACTGGTTTTTCATCTTCTGTGGCCAGTGGATATTCAATATTCTGCGAAGACACAAGTTTTTCAAATCCAGGACTCTTTTTTCTTGATCTTGATTCAGGTGCCATGTTTCTGCTGCGTAAGGTAGTATTGGCATAACATTGTTGTTGAAAAGGCGTAGCTTCAGGCAAAGAGAAAATCTCTGAGATCTCCGTACTTGACGTAGTTTGTTGAAGGTGCCATTTGCCAGTCCTATTCTGGTGAGTACTTCTTCCGCTGTCGACCCAGTGTTCTCGATGATACTTCCCAGGTATTTGGACATGACAACTTATTCAAAATCTTGATGGCCATATTTAATAGACAGAGGAATCCTTTGTCGTGATGAATTTGGTTTTCTCAGCATTAAAATGTAGGCTAAGATGGTTTGCCTTTACCATGACCTTGTCTAGTAAATCTTGAAGCTGCTTTTTCCTTGACTCAAGCACTGCTTTGTCGTCTGCAAAGTCAATTTCATTGATCTGGACTTCGGGGCTTAATCTGATGTTTAGTGTCTCTGTGTTCCGCAGGATGTAGTTTATCATTATCACAAAAAGTAATGATAATGGAGCCTACCCCTGTTGAACTGACGACAAATCTGGAAGAAATAATTTTGGCCTTCTGGTGTCTTGACGCAGCAATCGCTACCCTAATACGTGGTGGTATTAATCGTAACTATTATTTCAGGCATTCCGTAATGGATGAGAATCTTTCATAGGCTTTATCGATTTATGGAGTTTAAGGTCTTCTCTAAGTCAGCAAAAACCATATAGATCTTAAGAGATCATGTCGAGCTTTCTTCGTTTAGAAGTCTAAACGTGAATATAAGGTCTGCAATTGACCAATTTGGCCAAAACCCATTCTCGGAGGTGTTGATAAAGTTTCCTTTGGATTCTCTGCAGCATAACGTGTGAGAGTATCTTTCCAGGTATTGACAGCAAACTTATGCCCCGCGATTTGCCTGGCTCGGTAGCGTCTCCTTTTTTGAATATCATAATGAGTGTGCCTCGTTTCCAGTCTGATGGTACTTTTGCCGTTGTCCGAATCCGAGCGAAGATTAAATACCAAAGGGAGATACATGAGGATTTTGATGCCTCCATCATCTCTGCGGATATGTAATCCAGTCCCAATTATTTTCCATTTTTCAGTTGCTTTACTGCTTCTCGTATCTTACTCACAGAAGGCGGATCTGTGCTGATATTCAAGGGGAAAATGGAAACCTCAGGAATGACAGGGGTCTCTTTGGGGGGGAGGAGGAAGGTTTTTCAGTAAATTTTCTAAAATATTTGTCCATACTTCATTGACTGTACTCTGTTCTGTCACCAGCACATCCGATGGATCTCTGACAGGGCCGTCTCTATTTGTTGGTTGTTACCCTATGATATCATTGGTGATTCTGTACGCGATTCTTGAGTCTCCTCTTTTTGCTGCTTCTTCCGCGTGCAATTCTTTACGCTCTAGAAATTTTATGTTACAGGAGCGGACACTTTTCTTGACAGCTTTGTCAAGAGCTGTGCACGGCTCGTTTTGGAAAACAAAACGATCAGGGACTTATTGCTGGAGGATAGACACGTTCATTTCTTTCTTCTATTAGTTTCCACTTTTGGTCGGACAGCCACTGGTCTTTAGAGCTCTTACGGGTGCCCAGGTTTGATTTAACTATTTTGTGATAGTATTCCTTCATGGCTTCCCATACTGTTTCGCATTCAGCATTCTCTGGTACATATAGGGCTTCAAGTCTGTTGTATAGCTCCACTGTGAGAGCTCGTTTTAATGTCTTGTCTTGTAGCTTCGAATAGCAAAACAGGGTTGGGGATTGTCCTTTTGTTGCGTATCTTCCTTGACTTTAGCCATAGTTTGGCTATCATAAGGTTATGACCTGATCCGTCAGATCCTCTATACGCCTGATCATCTTATAGACTCTGCTTATGAGATAGTGATCAATCTGATTTTGTTCATTCTATTTGGCTAAGTCCTCGAGTGATTGCGTATACCTTTGTGAGAAAGCAGAAATCCACCAACTACAGGGTCATTCATTAGGGAAAAATCAATCAGAAGATCACCATTTGGCCAAGACCCAGACCATGTTGGCCAAGAACTAGTGAACTGAAGGATTTGTCGTTTACTATTTTAGTGTTAAAGTCTCCAAGGAAGCACACAAAGCCTTGGTATATCACAACGCCTTGATATACTTGAAATATATGCCGTGGTATATCTTTGGGTACGAATTGAAGTGATCTACAGAAGTCGTCTCTTTCTTCATCGGTGGCTTCATTTGTAGGGGCGTAGCAGACAAGCAGTGACTGCTTATCATGTGCTCCCAAAAACCTTGCAATTAATTTTCTCGGGATACAAAAGTCCGTTTTCGGAGGGACTTATGGGTCTGATTAGGCATCATCACGGCAACGCCGGCTTCTCGCTTAATTGCTGCACCGCTGTATATGATGATATGGTCAGAATCGGGCTTTTTTATTCCTGAGCCCGTCTACCACACTTGTGACAATGCTAGTGAGTCTAGGTGGTAATCTGTTATCACTTTTTGTACTTGCTCGGATTTGGACGGTTGAGACATCGTTCGTACATTCAAAAAATCAAACAGGTTGTTATTCGTTTTCATAAATCGTGTCCTTTGGTGCGCTGGTGCTGTCATCATTACGGGTTCGATCCGAGGCTCACTCTTGATGTTTAAGTTGCTGCTTGTTTCCTCTGAGAGAGGAATGCCATCAAGGTCCTGTGGATGTTGGTTGTAGGCCCTCAGCCCAAGCCTCCTTCTTTTTCCAGGCTTGGGATTGGTTGCCTGATATCTGAGGCACTTCTTCAGGTAGATGCAAGAACGCCCACCAAATCCAGATATTATATTGTAACTTAGAGGGCATGTAAGCTGGGACACAGCGTTCATAATAAAGATAAATTTGCTTTAATTATTTGCGGCACCTGAAAAGTTTTGGTTTTATCGACGGCCCAAAATGACCTAACAACTTTTGTTTTAGTCCGATCAGCTCAGAACTTTCAGGGAATACAGACAGAACTAAGACCTCCCCAACGAGGACAAATAACTTTTGTATCGATTGGTGATAAACGAATTTTTTTTTGTTGTTGATTGGTTTCAAACTTACAGGGTATGTAGACATAGCCAAGGCAACCTCAAAGAAGATAAGAAATTTTGGTTCGTGGTTTTATATTTTTTTTTCCTTTTTTGTAAGACGTGCGAACAGAACTCTGTTTAAATGACCCAGGTACACATTTATCTAGTTACTTTAAGAGTTAAAATAAAAAGAGCACGAAACGATTAAATATTAAAATTGAAGATTACAATGGACATATATTCAGGGGCTTCTGTACGATGGAGGTTGGGATCTCTTCAGCCTCATAGGATCAAATTAAAATCGTACATACTTTCAATCCATATTGTTTAAAATCATTCTCCCATCCAACCCATCATAAAAACTATTGAACAAAGCTACAGATATTCGAAAACTTTGACTGAAGGCTAAAAATTTTGTTTAAAATTTAAACTGAACTTTCAATTTCTAGTCAACATTTCAGCCCAATGAAAGCAACATTTCAGTTAAAACCTGAAAAAAATAAATTTTTAGTTAAAAGCTAAATTTGAAAGCTGAAAATAAAAAAAATCAAAGGAAAGTTAAGAGCGATATTGAAACCTAGGACGAGCAGGAAAAAGTCATATAACAAATCAATATTAAGACAAACAAAATAGCTATGAATAAGTACATGAAGCTTAAAACGAACATAAATTTAAATGGATAGTAAAGTAAAACTTAGAACGAGCAAAAATTACTACAAATAAGATTAGTCTTTTTAAATCCACAAAAGGCTAGAGTTTTCATTTGCACTTTAGCCTATTAAATGCAAAACAAAATTTCAACAGTTTTTCCCTTATCAATATAATATTGAAAAATAAAAAAGAACTCTACTCACAAAAGTTCTTTTTTGTATGTTACTATATTTTAAACCGATTTTATTAGTCTGATATGCAATAAATTTTCATTGATAATTCCTTCGTTTCAAATGCATTCTTTTCAGATGTACAAAAAATCGAATAGTGGCTCATTCATTGATCCACGAATTTGAAATGTTGCTTCAATGAACGAATCAGATTGCTTCAAAAATTACCAATTTTGGTTTCAGGTTTATTTAGGCATTAATTTTCTCTACTCTCGACCAAAATAGAAATAAATGATTAAATTGAAAGGATTACTTGTGTAAGTATTCTATGCAATAGTTGTTTTTTTCTGTAACCTCACTGTAACCATGACCAGCATTTGAGATTTTCTCTTTTTTGTTGATGTTTTGTCATAATAAACAATCTGCTCTAAGATTTATCGTTTTCAGTAAAACACAAATAATAATAAGCTTTAAGAGTGTTTGAGGGGGCGGTAGCCCTACTCTTGTCATGAACCTTGACCAGAAATGTGATTTTCTCTGTATGTATTGTGTGTGTATGTATTTCCTGTATGTATGGCTACACTGTTCACATGATCGCCAATAAACTCTAAGAAATTGTTGAGTACACTCTTACGAAGCTTTTAGTCACAGGAAATCGTCTGGAGGAATTTTCTGCGGGGGGGGGGGTGTTTTTTGGAGAAGATTTTCGCGGCGGGGATTTTCCTAGGAGGAGTATTTTTCATAGGGGGGAAATCTTCGGAGGAGAAATTTTTCACAGGGGAATTTTCGGGAAGATAATTGCCCGTAGGGGAAATTTCCCGGGAGAAGTTTTTCAAATACTTTTAAATTTTGAAATATGATCGTTATCACGCGGGGGAATTTTCCAAGCGCAGGGCATTTTTCGGGGGGGGGAGATTTTCCGAAGGGAGTTTTCCATGAAGAGAGATTTCGGGGAGAAGTATTCTGAAGGGAAAATTCTCCCAGGGAAATTTCCCAGAGGGGGGGGGGTTTGCCCTGAATTTTCTTTCTTTTGAGATCGGAGCAACGCGCAACAGGTGAGCTAGTGACAAATAAAAAACAAACAGTTCAAAACACATACTGTTTTCGGTGAAGTCCAAAGACACTCGGACCTTTCGACTAGAATCAGAGTTTAAGAATATTCCAGGCAAGTAATGAAAGTGCTGCAGCAAAGCACCATTTCTCCCAATTTCGAGCGAAATATTTTCAATCGTTACACTTATGAAATAAATTCTTAGCGCTATTGCAGTGACAGGGAAGAGCTCAGATGGTTATTGCTCTTAGCCCTTTCTAAAAAAATTTTTTTAACAAAAATATGAATTCATCTATACTAAAACGTACAAGCAGGTGCAAGTAGCCTTCAGGCTCAGGCAACACCCAAATCAAGATGCTCCCCATAATTCACACAAAGATCTTTAATCTCTAAGCTCAACCCAGGGTTGCCACCCCTACTGATTTATCACTGTTTCTAGTGATTTTTTTGTTGCCAAGTGATTTTATTCTAAATCTAGTGATTTTTCACGATATAACACGTAGATTCATGATTCGATCGAATAAATCATACAATAGGCTAAGTAATAAAAAATGTAGAATAGTGATTCACTTCAGTTCCCAATACGTTCCAGATTAGCATTTATGCAAATATACCGCTCTTGAAACTTCCAATTTCCCACCATATATCCACATCATATATAGACCCCAGAGCGTTATCATCAAGATAATAGGCGAACCTAGTTAATAGCAAAATTGCAAAAAAATATTCTATACTTCCTATTTCACAAGGTTTGCTCAGGTCGAATTTTGTCTTCATATTCATATTTTTTTTCTCTGTAATCTATCAATTCTAAATTAGATTTTCTTCTGTTAACACCTTTGAAAGTGGAGTGAATCGTGCATATCAATACGCCCTCTAGATCTGCAAATAGAACCGAAATGGAGTCATTGAAAAATAAGAAGGTAGGTATACATTAAATATAATTTTCTAAATGAAAAAAGAAATCATTGAAAAAGAAAATAGTAGTTTTTACAATAGGATTTGTAATATAACTAGATAGATTAAATCGATTGCAGTATGATGTTTGAAGTTTGTTGGGAGTAAGAGGGTATCTACCTTGGGAATTGTTTAATGATTTTATTCTTTACTTCTAATGTCTAATTGAAACTCCAATAATTCTCCAAATTCTCTTATTTGTAATTGAAACACCTAATAAGCGCAGATAACGTCCTATTCTTTAAGTTTTTGGATTTATGTGCTAACATATCTGACAGTTTGTGGTAACGAACTGTAAGAATGGAGCTAAAAGGCTCAATAGTAACCGAAACTCTAATGGAACTTTGAGAAATGGAATTTGACATCAATCGATATATCATCGGCTTATTGTGTTGATTCCAAATATATAAGATTCATTAAGCTTAGTTTTACACATAAAAAGCTAATGAACGTGTGAAAATTTGCCTGATTTTTGAAAGAGGGAGGAACACCCACTAAAGGTCAAAAAATTTTAATCAAAATCAAACCATTAGACTGGCGTATTGGAGAATCTTACAAGCCCTTATCTGCAAAAGCGTTGAATTTTGTATTTTTTCCCAGAAGAAAATCACGGATGCGTGTTAATTTGTTGTTTTTTTCCTCCAGGGATGATCGTATCAAACCAACGGTCCTAGAACATCGGAAGAGGGTTCATTTGAACGGAAATTAAAATTTCTGGTGTCTTTTTTATTTGACCAAATAGATCGGATGGCCACTAGTCCCCCTCCCCCGTCCCTTTTTCCCCAAAAATTATTCGATCAAAAGTTTGAGATAGCCATTTTGCTCAGCATAGTTGAAAGGTTCCAAAACTATACCTTTAGATCTAACATGACCCAAACAGCCCTTGAGGACACGTCTGGGGATGAAAGTATGCTAAGGATGATTTGCTAAGGATAATGTACGATCTATTAAAACCAGTTTCATAGCCACAAAGAGAAATAACGGGTGACAGAATGCATTGGACTTGTATAACTTGGGCTGTATATTTGCACATTAAGGGCGTGGGGGTAAGATTAGGCTACTTTACCCCCACACCCCCTAATATGCAAATATATAGCCCAAACTATACGATTATATAAACTAAAGTATTATATTTTCATCATATTTTGGCATGTTTCATAAGTATCAACATAACTTTACTTCTTGGGTGTGTTACGTATAATTAATGAGTACTTCTTCTTTTATTAAACAAGCAATAAGACCGATGTTTATCGAGATCTGTGAAGGACGGGACATATTTTTTCCATGAAAATGTATAAAGGCTATATTCGAAATTGTCGCTGGCGTCCCAGTAATTATGCTAGCTCAACTAGAGTAAAAAGAAAATATTTTATATTTTTTGTGGGGGGGGGGAGAACTAGGGTTTTGGATGGACAAGGAAGAAGAATCAGAGGCAATGCTATAGCGTTGCCTATAGTAAAGGCCATACGGCTCCAATGTTTTATTAATTTTTTTTCCAGAGGCACTTCATATGGAAGGGGTCGTCGTAAAAATTTCAAAGGGGGCTCATTCGATTGGAAATCGGGAGTTCTAGGGCCCTTTTTAAGGGTCAAAAGTGATTTTGACCCTTAAACAAACACCCCTTCCCCAAACACATGCAAACAAAATTTTGAGATAGCCACTTTGTTCTACGTTGTTGATTTCCAGATAGAAATTATGTTTTTGAGGAGGACACTCCCCCAAAGCCCTCAGGGCAAGGGCTGTAAGTTATGCCCTGGGGGCATATAAGCTTTTTATAGAAATCTTTGTGGTAGAAACTTCAAAAGGGCTCATTCGTTTTGAAATTCAAAGGGCTAGTGTCCTTTTTAATAGTCGAAAATGATTGGAGGGCAACAAACCCCCCTCTCTCGAACACCTTTTCCCCAAACACATCCAATCAAAGTTTTGAGGTAGCCATTTTGTTCAACGTGGTGGAAAATTCTGAAAATTAGCTCTTTGAGGATGAAAAACTCCCCCCCCCCCACAGCCCGCAGGGCAAGGGTTGTAACTTATCCCCTGGGGGCATAAGGTTTTTATAGAAAGCGTTGTCGTAAAAACTTCATAAAGGACTCATTCGATTGGAAATTTAAAAGGCTAGTGCCCTTTTTAATAGTCGAAAGTGATTGGAAGGCAACTAACACCCCTTCCAAACCCACCATTTCCCCAAACCCATCCAATCAAAATTTTGAGATAGCCATTTTGTTCAACATAGTTGAAAGTTTTGGAAGTTATATCTTTGAGCATGACAGCCCCCCCCCCCCAAGGTCTTCAGGGCAAGGGTTATAAGTTTTGCACTTGGGGCATATATGGTTCTTATGGAAGGAGTGCTCGTATAAACTTCAGAGAGGGCTCATTTGATTAGAAATTGAAAGTTTTCGTTTGCTTTTAAAGAGTCAAAACAGGTTGGAGGGCACCTAGCCCCCCCCCCCCCCCGCCTTTTTTTCCCGAATGCATCCGATAAAAATTTTGAGATAGCTATTTTGTTAAAAATAGTTCAAAGATCATTTAACAAAAACTCCGGTGTCGACACAACCCCCCAGGGCCCGGGGACAGGCGTTGTAAGTTATGCCCTGGCGGCATATATGATTCTTATGGAAGGGATGCTCGTATAAACTTCAAAGAGGGCTCATTTGATTAGAAATTGAAAGTTCTAGTCCACTTTTTAAGAGTCAAAAGAGATTGGAAGGCACCTAGCCCCCCTCCCTCCACGCCCTTTTTTCTTATTCCCATCTGATAAGAACTTCGAGATAGCCATTTCTAAAAAATAGTTCAAAGACCATATTACGAAAACTCCGGGGTCGACACAGCCCCCCAGGGCCCGAAGGCAGGTGTTGTAAGTTATGCCCTGGGGGAATATATGGTTCTTATGGAAGGGATACTCGTAAAAACTTCAGAGGGCTAATTTGATTGAAAATTGAAAGCTCTAGTTCAGTTTTTGAGAGTCAAAAGAGATTGGAAAGCAACTAGTCCCCCCCCCTTTTTCCCGAATGCATTTGATAAAATTTTGAGATAGCCATTAAGTTAAAAATTGTTCAAAAGTCAGATAACAAAAACTCGGGTATCGACACAACCCCGAGGGCCCGGGGGCGGGCGTTGTAAGCTATGCCCTGGGGCATATATGGTTCTTATGAAAGGGATACTCGTATAAACTTCAGAGAGGGATCATTTGATTTGAAATTGAAAGTTCGAGTTCAATTTTTAATAGTCAAAAGAGATCCGAGGGTATCTAGCCCCCCCCCCCCACGCCTTCTTTTTCCAAACCCATCTGATGAAAATTTTGAGATAGACATTTTGTTTAAAAAAAATTGTTCAAAGGTCGGATAAGAAAAACTCCGGTGTAAATATAACCCTCAAGGCCTGGGAGAAGGCGTCCTAAGTTATGCCCTAAGAGCATGTATAGTTCTTATGAAAGGGATTGGAAAAATATATGAAAGGATTGGCGCTTTACTGAAAACAATATGCTTCTTGAACAGCCTTGGAATGGAAAGTATAAATAACATCAAATTGAATATTTGATATATAATGATATTAGCTGTGAGAATATCCATCAGTTCAAGAATTTATTTCACTCTACTTTTATTTTTATTCTCAATGCTGTAAGAACTGGAAAAGAAGATATTTGTGATATAATTCGTTTCCAGTGAAGCGCCAATGACGCAGTAGGCTTTGGTTTTTACTTACAGTTAAGGAAGGGGGCAGTATCAAAACTCTTGTTTGTAGTGAAATTATATTCGTTTTGAACTACTTTAGAAAGAATTAATAAATTCAACTGAATATTTGATATATAATGATATCAATTGCTGAAAGCTCATCAGTTCAAATTTTACTATAATTTTAAGGTTTATTTTCAATATTAAGTACAAAAGAAAATATTTGTAATAAAATTGGTTTTCAGTAAAGCGCCAATGACGCAGTAGGTTTTAGACTTTTACAGTGAGAGAAGGAGGCGATACCCAAACTCTTGTTTGTGGTGATTTTTGTTCGTTTCAAGCTTGATTTGCATATTCAATTTAAGTTTCACTCGTTTTAAGATTTATTTATTCATTTACATTAATATCTATTGTATGTTTGTTTGCATTGATTTTTTATTTAATTTCTGTTTGTTTTAAGTTTCATTTATACTTCATTAGCAAAATATTTTTTTCGTTTTCAGCTTATTTTTCATATTCAATATAAGCATTACTCGCTTTATAATCTATTTATTAATTTATATTGTTACTTGTTGTATGTTTTTTTCTGTGACTGTTTGTTTAATTTCTGTTCGTTTTGTGTTTCGTTTATTCTTTAATAGTAATTTCTGGTCGCTTTGAGTTTTAATTTTAACAGGTATTTGTATCTGCTGAGCTTAAGTTTACAATGGGCATTACTTTTCTTTGAAAAACTTATTTTTCGGAAGTTTTTTTTTAATTAATTAAAAAGAAAAGGCAAATATTTTGATCAGATCACCGAAAACCAATTTTCAGTGATCGGAGTATAATTTAAGGGTACCAATTTGGGAAAATACAATGATGAAGCAAGTATTTTTTTTCTATTCTTTTCGTAAAGATACAAAAGGCATTTTTAAAAATTTCAAGGGTAATTTTCGCCTGAAAAAAAACATCAATCTAAAAGTATTTTTCCAGACCTAGGGGGGGGGGGTAATTTTATCCCCTTCCTTAGGTGCACTTGTATAGAACATGGTAAAGAAACAAAGACAATTATTAAATATAATGATAAATAGTAAGGTAATTCTACTGATTTCCAAGTCAATAACCAAGAGATTTATGTCATTTTTTTAAGTCATTATTTAGTCTTTTTTTTTTCAAGAATCTTGTGATTTTTTCAGAGGGTGGCAACCCTGGCGCAACCCCGCCAACACACACAGAAAATAAAGATAGAAAACTCATCTACATTTTAGTGTCTATGATGCAAAAAAAAAAAAACCTGTTTCAAGTTTTTTCTCTGCTAAAGTAAGAAGTTTTGCTTTGATAGTTTGCATGACTTGTAACTTTGTCTTCTCTTTTAGCTTAGCAGCAAGATTTTCCGCCACTTTGTATGCTACTTCTGCTTTTTTGAAATTTAAATTTTGCTCTAATTTGCAAAGACAATCGCCAATTAAAATGTAAACCAAATACTTTCTGTCTTCTTCTATTCCTGAAAAAAAAAACGTTTAGTAATAAAGGGGTTATAACAGTAATAAATACTTTTGAAAAAAAATGGCACACTAGCGTTATGTAGTTAGAAAGAAAAACGACTGATGAAGAACATGATAGACTACTGATAGACAAACGACTAAATAGAAAAAAAAGATGAAAAACATATACCACTGAATACCAGGTATGGTTGTAGGAGTCAGTTTTACTAGGTCTATGTGTTCACAAACACAAGTTCCACGCCCACCAAATTATCAAATTGACTTCTGAACAGTTCAAACATAAAAGGGCGTCAAATATCAAGCACAAAATATAAAATTAAATATATTTTAAACATTTTCTATTTTATAATGATAGTTAGAAAATCAAAAATTATTGAGACTTCCTGGAATCAACATCGATATAGCTTTTATTATTACAGAACAGTAAGTCGTTTTCATTAGTTCTTTCCAACATTCTTAATTTTTATGGTGTTTTTTTTTTATGTTTTGTACAATAAAACTCACACTATTCTAAATATACATTGTGTTCAAGGAAATGCGCATGACATTCCAGCGAGGGTTTCAGAGGGAGGGGCAGCAGATCTACTCTTTTTTGAAAACCCTGATTAGCCTTGAATTTTTTTAAGTTGCTGAATAAAAACACACTGCTCAAAACAAAGATAATTTTCAGCAGAGCACGAACCCCACTTTAACCTTTAAAAGGTTTAGGAGATAGTAATCTTATTCCAATTTGTGGTAAATTTTGTTCGTTTAAGATTGTCTGAATTTTTCCTTTAATTTCGATTCGCTTTAAGATTATTTTATTCAGCAGTATTAGTATCTGGTATCTTTATGTTAAACGTGTTTATTCATTTTTATTTCTGTTCGCTTCAGATTTAATTTGTCCATTAGTAGTAATTTTTGTGCGTTTCAAGTTTAAGTTATTTAAAAATTGTTTAAAGTGATGGAAGAGTTGAGAGTCATGGCTAATTGGAGTCATGCCAAGACAGATTATCAGCGAGAGACAAAACTGGCATAACCCTTTTTCAGAACCCTTTTCATAAAAAAGCTGTTATTTCACTTGTTGATGGATATTTTATCATCCATTTTAGGGCAGGACTAAGGTTGATAGGCATAAAATAAAGGTAGTTCGAACAAGCTTTGCCTTACTTGTAGAGCCTACTGGAATTGCAACAGGGATGACCGCCATAAATATAGCTGTTTCTTTGCTCCTTATATATTAATTAAATAAAAAAAACAAGTTTTTTAAACTGGAAGTAAGGAGCGACATTAAAACTTAAAACAAACAGAAATTATTCCGTATATGAAAGGGGCTGTCCCCTCCTCAACGCCTCGTTCTTTACGCTAGAGTTTTTTATTGTTTTAAAAAATAAAGTTGTGAGACAGAGTTAAACTTTAGCGTAAAGAGCGAGGCGTTGAGGAGGGGATAGCCCCTCTCATATACGGAATAATTTCTGTTCGTTTTAAGTTTTAATGTCGCTCCTTACTTTCAGTTTAAAAAACTTGTTTTTTTTATTTAATTTCTGATCGTTTTTTAGTTAATGCAGCTTTTATTTTGGCTCGCCGTCATTGAATAAGTAAACAAAATTTGCATAAAAATTTTACTTTTCTTTTGCTAAATGGCTGTCTCTAAATTTGGTTCTGACGTAATTTACAAATTAACTTACGTAACGAACTTCTATATTCGTATATTTTTCTTCTGGCAAAAAATACACAGTTGCAGATTTTTACAGATATGAGCTTGAAACTTATGTTATAGGGTTTTCTGATACGCTGAATCTGACGGTGTGATTTTCATTAAAATGTTTTCATTTTTAGGGGATGTTTCCCCCCTCTTTAAAAAATCAGGTAAATTTTCTCAGGCTCGTAGCCTTTGATGAGTAATACTAAACTTAATAAAATTCATATATTTAGAATCAGCATTATTAGCCCATTCTTTTGATATATTTATTGACATCAAAGTTCTGTTTTCAAAAGTTTCGATTACTGTTGAGCCGTATCGCTTGTTTTTTTTTTTATTGTTTTTTTATATTACGTATATGTTATTACGTATATGATGGGGTTCTCCCCTTAGTCAATACCACGCTCTTTAAGTTAAAAGTTAAAAAAATTTTAATTCACAAACCCCTGAATCACAAAGGCCGTTTAATTAGAATAGATAGCTCTTTTGAAAACACTAAAAACAAACTATAGCGTAAAGAGCGAGGTATTGACTTGGGGGAGAACCTCCTCGTATACGTAATAATTTCTGTTCATTTTAAGTTCTAATGTTGCTTCTTACTTTCAGTCGAAAAAACTTGTTTTTTTAAATTTAATTTCTGATCGTTTTTTAAATAATGCTTGGAAATCCGGTGCCCCCTTCATAGAAATTTCCCCTACCCCAAAGAAACATCCTCCACGGAAAGATTCTCCCGAGTAACCCCCTCCTCCAGCCCCTCCCCTCCACCAGAAAAAATTCTTCCTGAAAATGTCTGTATACTTCCCAATAACCAATACAATATGTAAGCAATGGGCAAAGTTCATAACTTGCAGCCCTTCCCCTGGGAACTGTGGGGGATTAAGTCATCGTAAAAGACATATTTATTAGATTTTCGACTATGATGAACAAAATGGCTATCTCAAAATTTTAATTGGGTGACTTTGAGAAAAAAATGAGCGTGGGAGGGGGCCTAGTTGCCCTCCATTTTTTTTGGTCACTTAAAAAGCGCACTAGAACTTTTAATTTCCGTTCCAATGAGCCCTCTTACGATATTCTAGGACCACTGGGTCAATACGATTACCCCTGGGGAAAAAAAACAAATAAACACGCACCCGTGATCTTTCTTCTGGCAAAAAATGCAAAATTCCACATTTTGTAGATAGGAGCTTGAAACCTCTACAGTAGGGTTCTCTGATACGCTGAATATGATGGTGTGAATTTAATTAAGGTTCTATAGCTTTTTGGAGGTCTTTCTCCCTTTTTTCGAAAATCTGCCAAATTTTCTCAGGCGCGTAACTTTTGATGGGTAAGATTAAACTCTATGAAACTAATATATTTGAAATCAGAATTAAAATCTGATTCTTTTGATGTATCTATTGGTACCAAAATTCCGTTCTTTAGAGTTTCGGTTACCATTGAGCCGGGTCGCTCCTTACTTACAGTTCGTTACCACGAACTGTTTGATATGGCTCACATTTTTGAGAAAATGATTTTTGATTAATAAGAAATACGTAGGAGCGGTGATAGACTGGGTAGTAGTGCTAATAGACATTTTACTGGTGATAGACAAAGAAAGCCTTTGACAATTTTTGTCAAAAACAACTCTACATCCTGTGTAGCTGGTTCCAAAATTAGTTCATTAGTTAAGAAATTAATGATATGGTCATCCTAGTCCTAAAATGATTGAGGAATGATTGAGTGACGCTCTTAAAATGAAATGAGGATCCTAAAAATTGAATTTAGGCTCGACAAATCTGTGTCCTCCTTTTGCTTGAAAGGATAGCGTTCTGTTAGTAGACTCTTTTTCCTCAGTAATCTTATTTCAAATCCTGATTCGTGGAGCTTTGATCTGATTAGGATTTTACTTTTTTTTTTTTATTTGTAAGATATTGGTACACAATTTCTTCTTCGTTTATTTTTTGGCTTCAGATTAGTGTCACTGTTGGCTGTATCCAGTAGTTTTTTTCTTTCCAAGGCTTTCTGAAACCAAACTTTATGTCTGAAACGGTCCTTAAATCAATTAGAAATAGGTTCCTAAGCTCCTGATTTCCACCCTCTGAACCTATTGCAGCCCTGAGGCATTCATAGTTTAAGCAGTGGAATCAGGGTTCTGTTAATTCCCATTCATATGCATACTTTCAAGTTTTTGCTGCGGAAGTTTCCAGGAGGGTTTTCATTTCTGCATTAATGAAGCTCTGCCATAGTTTTGTTGGTTACCTGTCTAGGTAATCGACAGAAAACTCGAAGTTATTCAATCATCCATGATTGGAGTTCTTATTTTTTTTTTATCCCAGGCTTTTGGACAATTTACCGTAATTTTTATCAAAAATTTATCAATTTTGTAATTTTGTTAAAAATTATTTTTTGACGATACTGTAAATTTTACAGTAGTTTTTGACAATATTGGACAATTTACCGTAAAAACATTGGAAAACTTATCATCAAATCTACACGCCAAGAGGCTTTTGTTTATTTGGCTATCTTATGATCAGAATTATCAATATTTGTTTCTTGGATCTACATTTTATAATATTTCATCTTAACACTAAATCTAAATATTTTGTACGAATTTGCTCTTCACTTTTGGTACAACACGCCCCCCCCTCCCCTAAAGGCTATAGAGTCAGGAAAAAAAAATTCAGAGTAAGATTGTAACAGTAAAACCAAAACCGATGAATATTTAAGACTAGGTGCTAGAATATTGAAAATGGGGATTTCCTAATTTGGGGCGTCTCTTTGACCCACTCGTCATTTTGTTTAAAATACGACACAGTGAAACTGTACATCAAGTTACATTACGTGGGTGACTTATGTCTTAACATGAGTTACATGCTTCAAATCAGCAAGAGCAGGTTTTTGTTTGATACAATTAATTTAAAAAAAAACAAAGTTTTCCGAGGAAAGTAAAGAGCGAAGCTGAAACTTAAAACGGACAAAAATTGACAATTAAAATTATCTTAAAATCATAAGCGTAAAACTGAATATTTTTCTAATAACCGCGAAGTAATTGAACAGCACATAGAAATATTGGATTGATTTATCAGGTAAAATTTTGGTCTCGCCAGCTATAATACCAATAGTGAGTAATATACAGTCTTAAATATTAAGAAATATGCTTTGGTATTGCTTGAAACGAATATCAAATAAGAAATCCAATTATTTCTCACTGTGAATTTTAACAGTGAATTTTAAGCTATGATACGAATTCTAAAGCTAGCCTATAGTCCTGATACTATTAAGATGGCTTTACTTTGAACTTGTGTACATACTACTCATGACTTGTTCTTTCCAGAACCAAAACGAGAACCAGTCATTGAACTGAGCCATTGTGTAGCAGTGATACCAAATTCAACGTAAAAAAAAATAAATAATAAATCAACAATCCTAAAATGGATAAGCTTTTAAATCAGCCCTTAAACAGGTCTCTTTGTTACAGTAGTCTTCTAGTTTCTACTAGTCAGTAGGTGATTTATAAAGCCCTGTCTTCATTATGAATTTTCAGGCGAAGTCGGCCGAGTAAAAACAGCTTTTTACTCATCGAAAAATAAACATTTCGAAAAACATGTATTGTTTTGTGAAGTATGGATATTGAAATTTATTTTATAGGGTGAAAGTTTTTTTAACTGTCAAGGTTTTTTCAGTATTTTCTAGAGGTGTCTTATCTCCCCTAGATCGGTGATAATTAGAAATTATATTAAAAATAAGTTTTCAACTGAAACTAAGGAGTGACATTAAGACTTAAAACGAACATATATTATTCCGTATAAATAAAAAAAATATCATGGCAGCGTTGTTTCTACATTGAATTTTAATCAAAAACGAACAAAGATTAATTTAAAGAAAAAAGTTTTTCCCAGGGAAGTAAAGAGCGAAGCTGAAACTTAAAACGAACAAAAATTATTATTTCACAGTCTATCTAATATATATCAATAAAACTAGTACAAATAAACCAGCTAATTATGTTTCTCTTTGCTTTAAGGATTATAGAAAACTAGCGCTTTACTAAAAATAAAGCGCTTCTTTTCATTTTATACTGAAAATGAAAAATTTGACTTGACAGCACATTCTCACAAAGTGCACTTTCGATTGTTTCCCCCTTTTTTTAAATGAAAAAATTACCTTTTCCAACGAAATGACCAAAAAAAGGCGTTTTTCAAAACCTAGGCAGGAGTAAAAAATTAAGGGGGTGAAGACGTCCCTTCCCTTCAATGACCGCTGTTAGAACTAGCACACCTGCTTCATCGCAGAGTGAAGCTTGAAGGTTCAGTTCAAAAATGTTGATCATTCAAGCTTAATTTTTGGTAGATTTTATTTGAAAAGTTTTTAGTTTTAGTTAATTTGTTTTCGCAATAATCTTTTACTTTTGAGATGAGTAGGCGATTTATGAAACTTTCTATGGGGGTCTGGAGGGAGAGTATATGTGAGGGGTTCTCAAAAGCCTCCAGTTAAGGGCTTTGAACCATAATTTTTGCAATGGTACCTTTTTATGCTTCCAAACTCTTCTACTTAAGAAGTGGTATCAAAAAATCCGTCTTAGTGCTATATGACACTTTTGGATGGCAAAATTGATAAAAAAAAAAACATGTAGATATGAGCAATAGGTTGAAAATGAACCTTCTCGGGATATGCTTTAAAAAATGTGTGCATCACACTTGCAAAAATAGAGGATTATCTGAAAAGTAATCATAAAAAGGGACGAACCATGATTGAAAAAAGCAAATCCAAGCTGGATACGAACGCATGATAATCTAATTTAAAGTCCAGCGCTGTACTAACATAATCTATCTCTTATAATGTAGTTTAATATATTCGTGTTTGTAGGATTTTAATTGCGTAGTTATTAAGGGGCATGTAGGAGGAATTTGCGGGAGGTGCTCTTGCAAATCTCCCGTTAAGGGCTTTGGACCATAATTCTTACAGTGATATTGTTTTATGCTTCCAAAATTTTTCACTTAAGAAGTGGCACCAAAAGTGTTGTTTTCAGTGCTAAATCTCACTTACGAATGATAGAATTGATATAAGCAAAATTCTTCCTAAGTCATAAGTCTTCAAAAGTCATAGATATGAGCAAAAGTCTTCAAATGAGCCATTAAACATCACTCTAAAAAGTTATGGTTGCCCACTATCTTCAGCTTTTCCACTTGAGACATGGCACCAAAAGTGCCATTTTTAGTGCCATTTGAAACTTGCTGACGGTGGAATCTATAGGAAGTATGTAGATAGGATCAATATATTTTATATGGGATATCAAAAATCTATTTAAGATGTTCTGGTATCAGAAATAGCTTTTGAATGAGCTCTTAAGCATCTCTCTATGATGTTCTAGTAACCTGCTAGGCCGGAAAAAAAGAAGAAAAAAAGACCGTTTTAACAGTTTTTACTTTTAGTTACCATGGACTGTGGTTTGCTCTTTACTAGGTTGCAGCTAATGCTTAAATGTCAATGCTAGTCTCTCTCCAGAGACTAGTTAACATTGAAATCTGTGAAATCTAATAGATGGTAGAATTTTTTAAAACCTAATAAATATTAGCAATAGCTTTTAATTGAGCCATTAAACATCTATCTCGATGGTGTGGTAGCCTGCTAATGTATCAGTAGCTTACTGATGAGCAGACGATTTACGAAATTTAATAAGGGGGCTGGAAGTGGGAGTGTATGGGAGAGGTTCTGGTAAACCTCCAATTAAGGGTTCTGGAACAAAACAATTATAATAGTAACTGTCTTGTACTTCAGAACTTTTCCAATTCAAGTGGCACCAATAGTGTTGTTTTCAGTGCTATATCGCATTTACGAATGGTGAAATTGAAAAAAAAAAAGTACGTATATATGACCAATGACTTTCAAATAAGGACGTAGATATGAGTAATATCTTTTATATGAGGTATAAAAGATCTGTCAACGATGTTCTGGTAGCCTGCTAGTGCCACCCCTTGAGAAATGGCACAACACGTGCCATTTTAGTGCCATATGGAAATTGCAGATGGCGGAATTTACAAAAATCGTGTAGATACAAGAAATAGCTTTTGAATGAGACATTAAGCGTCTCTCTATAATATTCTGGTAGCTCACTAGGCCTGTTAAAAAAAAAAAAAAAAAAAAAAAAAAAAAAAAAAAAAAAAAAAAAAAAAAAAAAAAAAAAACAGGAGATAGATCAGTGCTACCGATGCAAAAAAGTGATTTTCCTTGGTGTTCATGGAGGGGAACTTTCATTTCCCTGTAATAGGTTTTCGACCACGCTGATTCAAATGCTACCCTTTTCATTTTGATCTGACACCATTTTCGAGGCGTTAGAGGCTTTTACTTGAAGTCAACATGCATTAGTTTTGCAAGAAACTTTTACTCTTAAGACAAACCGAAATAATAGTTATTATTCCTGAGTCAGTGTCAGATGGCAATTTTTTTCACTTGGCAGTTTTTTTTTTAAACGTGTTTTTAACTTTCAGTTAATATGGGCTGTGTTTCACTCTTTACTAGGTTGCAGCTACCGCTGCAATATGATATCTTCAAACGACTACCAAGTCTGATTTTGGCCTACTGTACGACGCAGTTTTCTGTGCACTAGATTTACACTAACGTTCAGACCCGGATAAGCCAAACGAAATGAACGTAAATTAAAATATCTACAATTTTTGAAAGCAAGAAAGTATTGAATGCTTACCTTTGAGGGCTGCTTGTGCATCTCGAAGAGCTAGGTCAGGTCTAAACATGCTCAAAAGTAAACTTGAACGGAGATACAATGTCTGGGAGATAGACGAAGAGCCATATATGTCTTAAAAAGAACAGCTTTAGAAATTTGTAATTGGAATAGCGATTAAGGTGAATAGAAAATGAGCTGGGGTATTAGTTCTCACGTTCTTTTAAAGGATATTCTTTTAACATTTATTTCCTGCCATAAAACTACATTTTGGTCGAACCGCCAGTCAGAGAAAAATTTGGGGTACCCCAGTTGAGCAATAACTGTGTAGAAGCTATGTATTACATTTGCCCCTCTCCAAAATCTCTTCTTTCTTCCCAGAAATCTCAATTTTTCCCGTTTGTCTTTTAGGCTGTTTTTCCAAAGAATCTATAAAAGTTTTTATCCTGTACTTGTTTTCCGCGAGCCATCAAAATGGTTTTCAAAAAATCCAAAAATTATAAAAAAAAATTCGTCACTATTTCCAGGATTCTTCCTCTTCTTCCATGTCTATGCTTGCGGGTTAGAGTTGTTTGAATTTATCTCTAAGAAAAGGAAAGAGCCATAGTACAACCTAAGATGAGCAGATACAAAGTCCTATTATAATTTAAACGTAAAACGAACAGAAATAGCCACAAATATAAACAGGTCTACCGTTCCTTAAATCTTCTAAAAGCAGTAGTGTCATTTAGGATTTACTGAAAACGATTCTTATTTTGAATGGTGTGTTTCTTATTTGTCATAACATCAACGAAAACACAACGAAAAGACAAAGTCACAAGACTATTGAAGGTAAACAAATAAGAATGGTGCTGCTACCGCTTCCAAGGTCTTATCCAGGGGAGGTTATTCAAGTTACCTCCTGAATAAAATTGTGATAAAGGTGCGCAAATATGGCAAAAAAAAATTGTCCAACTTTAAAAAAGTAACAAAATAAATATGAACAAATTTTTGATGCGTGTTTTAAAATTCTTAATTCTTATTTTGTTAATACCTCCCCAACCCCCGATAACAGAAATCCCGTATAAGTCCTTGTCCACTCCCTGTCTCCTGGAAATTTTAGCAAATCTTTAATTGTTCAAAGTTACAATTATAAACGAGATAATGTTTAAAGTAAATTTAGTTTTCAGTAAAGCGCAAATAACGCTATGGCCTTTTGAATGTTTCAAGGGCGGCAGCCCTACTCCTGTTTGTGTTAATGTTGGTTCGCTCTAAATTTGACTTAACATTTTATTTCCGCTCGTTTAAGGATTCATTTATTCATCAATTGCAATATCCGTTATAATTACATTAGATGTAATTATTTATTTTAATTCTCGTTCATTTTGGGTTTCATTTATTTACTGACAGTAATACAGACAACAATAACTCCAGACAATAAAAATTGTTTTGGAATTATCGCTTATAGAACAGGCATTAAGCACCACTTCAAATGTCGAATTAAAATGGCTTTCCCTCGAATGACCTACGATGCCACCAAAAAGCGAATCTTTACTCACCTTGGATAACCGATTGGTTTAAGAAACTCAGCGCCTGCTCTGGATTTGTCTTGGAAACTTGGCTGGCTTTATTTCGTTTATCAGCAGCTGAGATAGGGTCTTTAGCTTGATAGGCAGACTTTATAGTTAAGTACTCATGCGTAGCTGGAAGTGACCAGCAAAGAAGAATCCTGAAAGTATTTATTAATCATAAACTGAAACTACAAGTGGGTGCAGTGGTCCAAGATCTTCCTTGTGACTTCTATAATTTTTAGTCAACGAGGTGACCTACTACATGTATTTTACGTGTGGATAAAATATGTGTAAAATAACACATATTTTAAATTACCCATTTTTTAAGTGGAGGTTATACTTCATACTGATTTTAAGAACTAGGCTTAATATCTAAGGGTGGGGTTTCTTAATAAAAGTCTTTTAGATTTGAGGAGACCACTCAACAAGCAGAAAACTTTAGTTCTTATTATATTAAATAAAAAAAATCGCTACTTGTTAAGAATCTGGTAGTCACGCGAGAATTGAAGTTTCGTTAATACTAATGAAATAAAACAAAATTGGATGAAAATATAATAGTTCAGAAATAAATTTGGGCTATACATTTGCACCTTTAAGGGGGGGGGGTAAAGTATAGCATATATTAAATACGTAGCCTAACCCAACCTAGGTACCTTTTTTTGCCCCTTCAACCCCCAAAAACTAAAGTTTAAATCTTTGTCAAGGAGTGAGCAACACCTCACAAGGCAGAGAAAACCTGTTGTTCATATAATTTTAGGTCTTTCTCGATGCAGTCTTTTTTGTTTGACTACCGGATTCTTAACAAGTACAAAAAAAAGTGTTTTTTAACTCAAGGTAAGGAGAGACGTTAAAACTTAAAACGAACAGAATCACTCCGTAAATGAAAAATGCAGTCCCCTCCTCAACGCCCCTCTCTTTACACTAAAGTTTTTATCATTCTAAAAAGTAGAGTTGTGACAAATAGTCTAACTTTAGCGTAAAGAGCGATGCGTTGAGGAGGGGGCAGCCTCTTTCATGTACGGAATAGTTTCTGCTCGTTTTAAGCTTTAATGTTGCTCCTTACTTCCAGTTAAAAAAAAACTTCTTTTTTATTTAATTTCTGAACGTTTTTCATCTAATGAAGGTTCGAATTGGGCAAATAAACACGCATCCGTGATCCTTCCTCTGGCCATAATTCCATAATTCCGCATTTTTGCAGATGATTGCTTGAAACCACTACAGTAGGGTCCTCTAATGCGCTGAATTGGACAGTATGATTTTCATTAAGATTGTTGGATTTTACGGGATATTACCCCCATTACCGTATCCAGGATTTTTTTTAGGGGGGGATGCAAAAGAGTTTTTTCGGGAGGGGGGTTTACTAAAAAAAATAAAAAAACGCATCAAAATCTGTTTATATTTATTTTTTGTCACGTTTTTTTCACGGGTCGGACAAACGTTTCGGGGGGAGGGGCTCAAACCCCCTAAACCCCCTGGATACAGCCTTAGTTTTTCCCCTGTTCCGAAAATCAGGCATATTTTCTGGCCGATTTTCTTTACATATCCATTGGTTAAAAAATTTTGGTTTTGTTAGAGTTTTGGTCACTATTGACCCGCGTCGCTCCTTACTTACAGTTCGTTATAACGAACTGTAAAGCTCTTGACACTTTGAAAAAATCTTCCTATTCTAATTAAATCTGTGTTTCAGATTTGCCATCCTTAAAAATTGGGACAAACAGTCATACTTTAGCTTAAAGAATAAGGTATTGAGGAGGGGGTAACCCTTGATATATAGAATAATTGCTGTTTGTTTTGATTTTTAATGTTCCTCCTTACTTTCAGTTTAAAACACTTGTTTTTTTCATTTAATTTCAGATTGCTTTTCAAATATTGCCGGTAAATCTGGCTCACCCTCCATAAAATATTCCCCCTTCAAAGAAACTCCTCCATGGAAATTTCATCCCACATAAAGTGAAAATTACCTCCAGACAGTTCCATATATATATATATATATATATATATATATATATATATATATATATATATATATATATATATATATATATATATATATATATATATATATATATATATATATTATATATATATATATATATATATATATATATATATATATATATATATATATATATATATATATTATATATATATATATATATATATATATATATATATATATATATATATATATATATATATATATATATATATATGTGTGTGTGTGTGTGTGTGTTTATAAAAAGCTTAACAATTATCTTAATGCTTAATAATACCCTGAAGTTAAGTTTTTCCCAAGTTTTCAACATTTTGCATTGCCACCTTTATTTTACGACAACGAAAATTAATAGAAATTAAATCAACAGAAACAAAAACTATTCTTAGCTCTTAAGCTGTATCAAAACCAGTGCTATCGTCAGTAATTCTAATCCAAAGGAGTTCCACACTTATAAGGCAGTGAAAAGGAAAAAAAAATCATAAATCTTGAAATAGTTATTATAATTACAAAAATCCCATTTTTGCATTTTTTTTATATTTCAGTTTTTTCAAGGGAGAAGTGGGAGGGAGGGTAGGGGGTAAGGAGTAACAGCCCCATAATTTCTGGCCACGTCTCTGATTGCAAGAAAATAAATACAATTTTAAATTGCCAAGTTACAGCACACTTGTATAACCTTTCTTTGTCAGTCACTGCTCCTGAAAATCTTGCCAAACTTTGTGGAGAGGATTCAAGCACACCTTTGGCATATGTATAAAAGAAGCCTTCACAATCAGATTGTAAAGTAGCTGCGTCACAAACATTTTTATATTCAATATCCATACTGATATTTTGCACAATTTATACAAACTACGCTTATGTTTCTTGGGAATACCTTACGACACTATTTCTTTGGCTAGTTTCTTCGGATACAGAAATAAAACATCCCAAACAATTTTTCCGGCGCAACTAGTTAGTCTCCAGAAATTTGAAGATTATTAGAGTAAAAACTATAGCATTGGTTAAGTAAAGAGGAATATGTTTCTCACCTGTGTTATTGTTTCTTCTCTTTGGACATAATTCTAGTCACAGAAACTTGGAAATTAGCTCATTCAATCGGAAATCAAAATTTAAACTGGCTTTTTTAAATGACTCAAAGTAAATGCAAAGCAACCAGCCCCTCCGGAGCTCTTTTAGCCTTGAACAACTCCATGATACACGACATTGAGTAACAATCTTGACAAAGGTATTTCAGTTGGAATTATATAAGAGTCCAAAAAATGTGCCTCAAGAGGGAACATAATTTACAGAACCCTAGGAGCAATGTTAACACATAGTATTGGTTATTGGGACCCGGCTCAATGGCAACCAAAACTCTAGAAAACGGTATTTCGATACAAATAGATACATCAAAGAATTTGATTTTAATGCTGATTTCAAATACATAAGTTTCATCAAGTTTAATCCTACCCATCAAAAGTTACGCGCCTGAGAAAATTTGGCTGATTTTCGAAAAAAGGGGGAAAGACCCCCTAAAAGTTATAGAACCTTAATGAAAAGCACACCATCATATTCCGCGTATCAGAGAACCCTAGTGTAGAGGTTTCAAGCTCCTATCTACAAAAATGTGGAATTTTGCATTTTTTGCCAGAAGAAAGATCACGGGTGCGTGTTTATTTTTATTTTTTTTTTTTTCCCAGGGGTGATCGTATCGAACCAGTGGCCCTAGAATATCGTGGGAGGGCTCATTGGACAGGAAAATAAAAGTTCTAGTGCCCTTTTTAAGTGACCAAAAAAAATGGAGGGCAACTAGGCCCCCTCCCACGCTCATTGTTTTCCCAAAGTCACCTGATCAGAATTTTGAGATAGTCATTTTGTTCAGCATGTTTGAAAATATTATAAGTATGTCTTTTAGGATGACTTAATCCCCCAAAGTTCCCGGGAGGAGGGCTGAAAGTTATGAACTTTACCCAATGTATACAGTACAGACGTTTTCAGGGAGATTTTTCCTGGTAGTGGGGGGGGGGTCGAGCAGGGACGTACGCAGGGGGGCCTCCGGGCCCGCCCCCCCCCCCCGAAATCTCACGATTTTTTTCATTTTCCCATAATTTTCTGATTTTTCTCACAGAATAATGGGTTTGAAGGATTTGCCCCCCCCCCCCGAAACAAATTGCCCCCCCCCCCTCGAAACAAATTCATGCGTACGTGCCTAGGGTCGGGGGTTATGTAGGAGGTTCTTTCCATGAAGGAAGTTTTCATGGGGGAAGGGACATTGCTATGAAGGGACATTTATTCTAATTAACGGCCTTTGTGATTAAGCGGTCATTTTTAAAGAATTGGAACAAAATTCGAACTTTCGCTTAAAGAGCAAGGTATTGACTAGGGGGCGAACCCCCTAATATACGTATTAAAAATATATGAATATAGAAGTTCGTTACGTAAGTTAATTCGTAAGTTACGTATATTTATTACTAATAAAACGTTCGTAAATAAAATGAAACAAGTTTCGAGAAAGCCATTTAACCAAATAAAAGTAAATTAATATGAAAATTTTGTTTTAATTATTCATGTACTGTGAGCCAAGATCAAAACCTGCATTTATTCAAAAACGTTCAAAAATTAAATAAAAAAAATAGTTTTTTTTAACTGAAAGTAAGGAGCGATATTAAAACTTAAAACGAACAGAAATTATTCCGTATATGAAAGGGGCTGTCCCCTCCTCAACACCTTGCTCTTTACGCTAAAGTTTGACTTTCTAACAACTCTATTTTTTTAAACAATAAAAAACTTTAGCGTAAAGAGCAAGGCGTTGAGGAGGGGACAGCCCCTTTCATTTACGGAATAATTTCTGTTCGTTTTAAGTTTTAACATCGCTCCTTACTTTCAGTTAAAAAAACTTGTTTTTTTATTTAATAATATAAGAGGTCTCTAACTCAGTACAAAAACAAGTTAAGTCTTGACTCGCTGCTGACTCGTAAAAAAGTGCATAAGAAAGTGAAATCAAAGTTGTGGATTCATTCATTACAAAGGAAGCTGAATCTTCACTCTGTGCGAAACAAGAATAGCTGGCATCATCAATTCTATTAAACTAAATTACTGACGGGATTATGGTATAAGCCTTGAAAAAAAAAGATGACATTGTTGTCATTTCAGCACAAGAAACTATTGCGGACATTGAATAAGCGGAAAATGGTATTTCAATAGTAGAATATTCCCAGAAAGAACTAAATATGATACTGCAAGTAGCAAATTTAGTGAGTAAGAAAGGTCTTACGCTTATTATTCCCAAGGCCAAGTTTCTTTAAACAAAAATCTGGGGTCACGGAAAAATGTTAGAGATGGAGCTCAATATGAGATACAAAGTGAGATTACCAAAGATTGTTCTCCGTTTGTTCAGATCTGAAATAAATATTATGGATTAAAAGGGAAATCTAGGCTCGTGACTAGACTCGTGATCTACTTGGCAGAAATGTCGTTTTTTTTACATTAATATAAAACCTAGTCTCTCAAGACACAGAAAATAGGTCAGCTTGATATTTTTGACCAAAGATTTCTTGGTTCATTTGCAGCACGACACTGTGACAAAGAATAGGTAACCAATGACTCATGCAAATATGGTACCATATGCTAAGATTCGATTATAGTCCAGAAAGGCCGTCTCATTTTGCCAGGCTTTGGAATGAGGCACTTGGAAGGGATCCTGGTACACCAGACACTGCAAGCTACCACTTCTTGTGCATGAAAAAGAAGATGAGAAGAATCCTTATAGACTCATTTATACAAAAATAGACTCATTTTTCCTTATAAACTCATTTATGTTATAAACAACTATCGTAGCTGTGGCCGAAGCCGTGACTAAATGGCGCTGTTTAGTTCACTGCATAAAACAGGTCACTGGCGGTTTAAATAACTGACAAAACAGCACGAATGAATTGCTGTGACGGGTTGTTCGACACTTTGGCGGCACTAGTTGATTTTTATGGCGGGTGTTGGTGGTGATAGGTGCAGGTGAGGGAAGCAACGAACGGTGTTTCTGGGACGAAAGAAGGGACTGCCCAAAATTGCACATCAACTGCAAGCACCTATCACGCAACGTTGGCAGTCGTGAGGGCCCCACACAGGACATGAATATTCAAGGATAGGGCGCACATATGTGACGTAAACCGTCTTCAGCCGACTTTGTGAGAAACCCAGTCGGCGCAAGATAATTAGCGACCGTAGTGCGCAACTACCTTTTTTCACCAGACCGGCGATGTGCGCGCTAAATGAACAGTCGACACTGAAAGTAACCCCGAGAATCACTGAGGTTGAGGTAGTAGGGTACCACGGATCCGGGCATGAGAGGTCACGCTTAAGCGGATTAAACCTCATGACTTTTGTTTTATTCACATTAAGCTGGAGGTCATTAATGCTACACTGCTTCAGAAAGGATTTACTGATCTCAATGTTGAACTGGGGATACATGTCTGACAATTCCTGGTGGTGATTGTTCCTTTGGGTCTTACGGTTGGAATAACTGGATCTTTACATGATTGATTGCTCATCCGTCTTCTCTTTTTTTTTTTTGGAAATGCACCATGTCTGATTGATTGCACATCTGGCATCAGTTATTTTTAACGCAGATGATACAACAAGACTATTCGTTTTTTCACAAACGGGGATCCACCCCGTCCCCCTTTTTTCATATATTACGATCGGAAGGTAGTTTCTTATGAAGCTAAATCCTTTGAAGCAAATATCATTTATTTTCGATTCCGAACATTGTTTTAGTTTTTACAAACAGGGATTTCCCACCCCGAGTCAAAAAGGGTTATAGACGTTATGAAAAGTCAATGACTAATATCCAAGCATCGACTGGGGTTATCTAAACAGAACTTTCTGAGATTGTTAAGGGGAGAAATGTTGAATTAAATCAATAGTTGTTTTTTTTTTTTATTTGGACTGCCAATGGACAGTAAAGAGCGACATCAAAACTAAAAATACATATTTTAATAACTTAAAATAAATTACAAACTGAGCATTTTTAATTAAACAGTGAGATTCTTCAATATAATACTGGAAGGCATTTTCCCAGATAAGTGCAAAAAGGCATTTATCACACCAACTCCAAAGAAAATATCACCAACCTCACCATCCGATCTCAGGCCCATCTCAAAGACGCCCATCATTTCAAAAGTCTTCGAAGATTTTATTTTATACTGGCTACTAGCAGAAATAGAACACAAAATTGATCCTATGCAGTTCGGTTTTCGTCGACAACACAGCACAACTCACTATCTGGTCAGATTACTTCATGATCTGCTAGAGCACCTAGAAAATCCTGAGGCCCTTGCTGAAATAATCACTTCTGATTTCGTGAAAGCTTTCGATCTGCTTGATCATGAGACTGTGATCAATGAAGCTGTGATCATTTATTTACTGACATTAATACAGACAACAATAACTCCAGACAATAAAAATTGTTTTGGAATTATTGCTTATAGAACAGGCATTAAGCACCACTTCAAATGTCGAATGAAAATGGCTTTCCCTCGAATGACCTACGATGCCACCAAAAAGCGAATCTTTACTCACCTCGGATAACCGATTGGTTTAAGAAACTCAGCGCCTGCTCTGGATTTGTCTTGGAAACTTGGCTGGCTTTATTTCGTTTATCAGCAGCTGAGATAGGGTATTTAGCTTGAAAGGCAGACTTTATAGTTAAGTACTCATGCGTAGCTGGAAGTGACCAGCAAAGAAGAATCCTGAAAGTATTTATTAATCATAAACTGAAACTATAAGTGGGCGCAGTGGTCCAAGATCTTCCTTGTGACTTCTATAATTTTTAGTCAACGAGGTGACCTGCTACATGTATTTTACGTGTGGATAAAATATGTGTAAATTAACACATTTTAAATTACAGTAGGGTTCTCTAATACGCTGAATTGGATAGTATGATTTTAATTAAGATTCTTGAATTTTACGGGATGTTACCCCCATTACCGTATCCAGGATTTTTGTTTGGGGGGTGGAGGGATGCAAAAGTGTTTTTTCGGGATGGGGGGGGTTACTAAAAAAATAAAAAAACGCATCAAAATCTGTTTATATTTATTTGTGTCACGTTTTTTTACGAGTCGGACAAACGTTTCGGGGGGAGGGACTAAAACCCCCTAAACCCCCCTGGATACGGCCTTAGTTTTCCCCCTGTTCCGAAAATCAGGCAAATTTTCTGGCCGATTTTCTTTACATATCCATTGGTTAAAAAATTTTGGTTTTGTTAGAGTTTTGGTCACTTTTGACCCGCGACGCTCCTTACTTACAGTTCGTTATAACGAACTGTAAAGCTCTTGACACTTTTAAAAAAGCTTCCTATTCTAATTAAATCTGTGTTTCAGATTTGCCATCCTTAAAAATTGGGACAAACAGTCATACTTTATCTTAAAGAATAAGGTATTGAGGAGGGGGCAACCCTTGATTCAGTTCCATCCCCACTGAATACCCCTCCCCCTTCCATGAAATGTCTTGTTAACGATTCAGCCTGAAAATTCTCCTTAGTATACTTACGTTTGAAAAAGACTTTAATTTCGAATCGGTTTCTCGACAACTCTGGAAATACCCCCTTCTGTGGCAATTTTTTCCTGGAAATCAAAACAAGCGAAAAATTGCACCTGAATAATTCACTCAGAACAAGTCCACATGCAAAATTTAGTTGGAAAGATAATGCAAAACAATTTGCAAGAATTTCGTATAGGAATTCTGTCAAATCTCCCCAGTGTAAAAATTTCTCCTGGGAAATTTAGCTCCCGGAAATTTCCCTCCCCAAGAAAAATTATCCTTATGGAAATGCACCCCAAACAGAAAATTCCCCACCAAAAATGTCTGTTTACTTCCCAAAATATTATGCATAAACAATCGGCAAATTTAATAACTGTGGGGGGTCATTCCACCCTTAAAGACATAGTTATTGGAACTTCAAACTATACTGAACAAAATGGATATCTAAGAATTTTGATCAGATAGCTTTGGAGAAAAAAGGGCGTGGGGGGGGGGTCAGTTGCCCTCCGATCTTTTTGGTCATTTAAAAAGGACACTAGAACTTTTAATTTCTGTCTGAATAAACCCTCTCCCAATCTTCTAGGACAATTATTTCGATACAATCATTCTTGGAAAAAAAAAACAAACAAACAAAAAATAATTTCGCGTCCCTGGTCTTTCTTCTGACAAAAATAACAGAATTCTCCATTCTTATATATAGGACCTTGAAACTTCCACAGAAGAGTTCTCTGGTATGGTGAATCTGATGGTGTTATTTTCATTAAAAATCCTTGAATTTTAGAGGGTGTCCCCTCCGTATTTCAAAAATCAGGAAAATTTTGTTAGGCTTGTAACTTTTGATGGGTAAAAATTCCATTCTTTTTAGAGTTTCGGTTACTATTGAGCCGAGGCACTCCTTACTTACAGTTTGTTACCACAAACTGTTTGAAAATTTCGACCTGTTTTTTGCATTGTCTCAGAATTCCTATGAAAAAAAAAGACGTATCTTGTGCTATAAAATAGAAATTATTCCCAGATACAATGGATTTTCAACACTTGTGGGAAGGGATGAAGCACAAAACATAGTAGTATTTATCGAAAAATGTTGAATATCAGTTTTATTTGCATTCTTTTCTTTTCCTTCTTTCAGAGTTTTAACACTACAGCAGCCTATGGCAGAACAGAAAAATATATATCTAAAATTAAATATACATGATACATACGTATAGTTTTAATATATTAATACCTGAATATATATATATATATATATATATATATATATATATATATATATATATATATATATATATAAATATATATATATATATATATATATATATATATATATATATATATATATAATATATATATATATATATATATATATATATATATATATATGTATATTTATATATATATATATATATATATATATATATATATATATATATATATATATATATATATATAATATATATATATATATATATATATATATATATATATATATATATATATATAATATATATATATATATATATATATATATATATATATATATATATTATATATATATATATATATATATATATATATATATATATATATATATATATATATATATATATATATATATATATATACGGCATTGAGTAACAATCTTGACAAAGGTATTTCAGTTGGAATTATATAAGAGTCCGAAAAATATGCCTCAAGGGGAACATAATTGACAGAACCCTAGGAGCATGGAGCATGTTCCTCGTTTTTACTGTAGAAAGGTAGGTATGCTAGACTTTGTTTAAACAGGAATCTCTAACTCAGTACAAAAACAAGTTAAGTCTTGACTCGCTGCAATTTCCAACTAAATACTGACTCATAAAAAAGTGCATAAGAAAGTGAAATCAAAGTTGTGGATTGATTCATTACAAAGGAAGCTGAATCTTCACTCTGTACGAAACAAGAATAGATGGCATCATAAATTCTATTAAACTAAATTACTGACGGGATTATGGTATAAGCCTTGAAAAAAAAGATGACATTGTTGTCATTTCAGCACAAGAAACTATTGCAGACATTGAATAAGCGCAAAATGGTATTTCAATAGTAGAATATTCCCAGAAAGAGCTAAATATGATACTGCGAGTAGCAAATTTAGTGAGTAAGAAAGGTCTTACGCTTATTATTCCCAAGGTCAAGTTTCTTTAAACAAAAATCTGGGGTCACGGAAAAATGTTAGAGGTGGAGCTCAATATGAGATACAAAGTGAGATTAACAAAGGTTGTTCTCCGTTTGTTCAGATCTGAAAAAAATATTATGGATTAAAATGGAAATCTAGGCTCGTGACTAGACTCGTGATCTACTTTGCAGAAATGTGTTTTTTTTTTACATTAATATAAAACCTAGTCTCTCAAGACACAGAAAATAGGTCAGCTTGATATTTTTGACCAAAGATTTCTTTGGTTCATTTGCAGCACGACACTGTGACCAAGAATAGGTAACCAATGACTCATGCAAAGATGATACCATATGCTAAGATTTGCACTATAGTACAGAAAGGCCGTCTCATTTTGCCAGGGTATGGAATGAGGCACTTGGAAAGGATCCTGGTACACCAGACACTGCAAGCTACCACTTCTTGTGCATGAAAAAGAAGATTAGTAGAATCCTTATAGACTCATTTATACACTCATTTATTTTATAAACAACTATCGTAGCTGTGGCCGAAGCTGTGACTAAATGGCGCTGTTTAGTACATTGCATAAAACTGGTCACTGGCGGCTTAAATAACTGACAAAAAAATCACGAATGAATTGCTGTGACGGGCTGTTCGACACTTTGGCAGATTTGAAATATACTAAATGTATATTTCAAATACATTTTACAAATGTATTTGAATAAAGTAAAGGTAACCCCAAAGCAACATGGCAAGTTGTGAATGATCTTCTAAAAGGTCCTATGAAGCCATCGGAGCCAAAAATTGTGCTAAATAATAGGACCTTGGAAGAAACTGAGGAAATCTGCAACGCATTTAGACATTATTTTTCTGAAATTGGCTGCAAGATTCAAGAAGAAGCAACGAACTCCCATGTTTTCGAATCAAGCAGTTTTGTGGATGAGCGAGGAAGAGGTTTCGAAATGAATTTCCAGCCTTGTACTGAAGAGGAGGTACGCAAAATTGTTAGCACGATTAAGTCAAACAGTGCAGGAGTTGATGGAATGAGCCTTAGAACGCTCAAGTCGGTTCTGGTTTATTTGCTTCCTGTCCTCGTATACCTTATCTATATTTCTATGGAAAAGGGGATGTTTCCGAGTGCGCTTAAAATAGCTAAAGTTGTACCGTTGCACAAAGGTGGAGTCAAAACTGACATATTTAATTGGAGACCAATATCAATTCTCCCGATTTATTCAAAAATTTATGAAAAGATTGTTCATCACCGACTTTATGAATATCTGATGAAAATTGGTGTTTTACACGATGGTCAATTTGGCTTCCGGAAAGGACATTCGACGACGCAAGCAGTCCAGCATCTTCTGGAAAATATTAACTCAGCACTTGAGAATGCCGAGCAGTGCATGGGCGTTTTTATTGATTTTAGAAAGGCTTTCGACACTGTTGATTTTAAGATTTTATTGGAAAGGCTGTTTTATTTTGGCATAAAGGGTAGTGTTTTAAATTGGATTAAATCGTTTTAAGTGAAAGGAAGCTACTAGTGACTTTGAGTAACAAATCTTCTCAGCCGTTTCCCAAAAAGTGTGGTGTTCCACAGGGCTCAGTTCTTGGTCCTCTCCTGTGCCTGATATTCGCAGACACAATGAGATTCTACATTCCCGGAGCTTCAGTTACTTCGTTTGCTGACGACATGGCTTTAGTGATTGCAGCAAAGTCGCAGCAAGAGCTCTTGTTCAAGGCGAATAAGGCGCTTAATGGCCTACATGAATTTGTTTGTGCTAGCCTACTTAGCGTCAATGCATCAAAAACTAATTTTATGATGTTTACGAGGACTGGTTCTGCTCCCAATCTCCCTGGTGTCATTATTTACAATGGCCTACCGCTCTCACAAGTCGAAGAGATCCGATATCTGGGATTCATCCTGGATCGAAACTTGAGTTGGAGAAAACACCAAGACATCATAGCATGCAAGCTGTCACGAGGCCTTGGAGTTCTGAACCGTTTTCAAAATTTTTTACCTTTGAAAATTCTGCTTTTATTGTATTTTTCATTAATTGCGCCTTATATAAATTATGGTTGTTTGATTTGGGCGAGTAATTTTAGTTGCAATTTCAGAAGAGTTCAAGTTCTGCAGAACAAGGCTATAAGGTTGATTGGAAGGTATGATCGTGGTATTGATAGCACTTAATCACTTTTCAGAAAGTTTAAAATTTTAAAGATTGGTGAAATAAGGAATTATCAAATTGGAGTATTTGTATTTCAGTGTCTGAATGGTCTTGCACCGGATTTTTTTGTGAATATTTTAAGCCTAATTCGTTTTATCACGATTATTCGACTAAGAGTGCGGATAGTCTTGCATCTGAGCCACGGAACACAACGAGAGCGAGTCAAATGACCAGACACATGGGCCCGTCAGTTTGGAATTCGTTCCCAGATTCTGTTCGTCAAGCTGAAAGTGTGGCGCAACTTAAAACACGTATTAAAAATCATTTATTTTCAGGAATTTGGTAGTGTTAAAGGTTTGAGAGAAGGCTTTTGTTTTTTTTTTGTTTTTTTTGTAGATATTTTATTTTTGTTTTTTTATATTTTGTGCCATTATATATTTATCATTAATTTTAGTTATTTTTATTGTTATCCCCTTTTTTCATTTTATTTGGTGTGTTGAATTGGCATGCATGATATCCAACCGGTCGCTTTTTCAAGCATCTTCTTGCTTTAGTGCGACTTGTTGTCACATTGAGTTGTTTTTTTGTTAATAATCATGTATGAACCTGAAACCTGAAAAAAAAACCTTATGGTAGATGATGGCGGTGATAGGCGCAGGTGGGGGAAGCAACGAACGGTGTTTCTGGGACGAAAGAAGGGACTGCGCAAAATTGCACATCAACTGCAAGCACCTATCACGCAATGTTGGCAGTTGTGAGGGCCCACACAGGACATGCATACTCTAGGATAGGGTGCACATATGTGACGTAAACCGTCTTCAGCCGACTTTGTGAGAAACCCAGTCGGCGTAAGATAATTAGCGACCGTAGTGCGCAACTACCTTTTTTCACCAGACCGGTGATGTGCGCGCTAAATGAACAGTCGACACTGAAAGTAACCCCGAGAATCACTGAGGTTGAAGCGGTAGGATACAACGGATCCGGGCATGAGAGGTCACGCTTAAGTGGATTTAACCTCATGACTTTTGTTTTATTCACATTAAGCTGGAGGTCATTAAGGCTACACTGCTCGAGAAAGGATTTACTGATCTCACTGTTGAACTGGGAATACATGTCTGACCATTCCTGGGGGAGATTGTTCCTTTGGGTCTTATGGTTGGAATAACTGGATCTTTACATGATCATCCGTCTTCATTTTTTTTTTTTTTTTTTTTTGGACATGCACCAGGGCTGATTGATTGCACATCTGGGCATCAGTTATTTTTAACAGAGATGATACAACAAGACTATTCGTTTTTTCACAAACGAGGATCCGCCCCCCCCCCCCTTTTCATATATTACAATCGGAAGGTATTTTTTTATGAAGCTAAATCCTTTGAAGCAAATATCATTTATTTTCGATTCCGAACATTGTTTTAGTTTTTACAAACAGGGATTTCCCACCCCGAGTCAAAAAGGGTTATAGACGTTATGAAAAGTCAATGACTAATATCCAAGCATCGACTGGGGTTATCTAAAACAGAACTTTCTGAGATTGTTAAGGGGACAAATGTTGAATTAAATCCATAGTTGTTTTTTTTATTTGGACTGCCAATGGACAGTAAAGAGCGATATCAAAACTTAAAATACATATTTTAATATCTTAAAATAAATTACAAACTGAGCATTTTTAATTAAACAGTGAGATTCTTCAATATAATACTGGAAGGCATTTCCCCAGATAAGTTCAAAAAGGCATTTATCACACCAATTCCAAAGAAAACATCACCAACCTCAAAATCCAATCTCAGGCCAATCTCAAAGACGCCCAGCATTTCAAAAGTCTTCGAAGATTTTATTTTACACTGACTACTAGCAGAAATAGAAGACAAAATCGATCCTATGCAGTTTGGTTTTCGTCGAGAATAGAGCATAACTCACTATCTGGTCAGATTACTTCATGATCTACTAGAGCACCTAGAAAATCCTGAGGCCCTTGCTGAAATAATCATTTCTGATTTCGTAAAAGCTTTCGTTCTGCTTGATCATGAGACTGTGATCAATGAAGCCCGTGCTCTGGAAGTCTCGCAGTTTCTCTTATGTACCATTGCAAGTTTCCTTTCTGGTCGTCAACAGTGCGTACAACTTGAAAACGGGGAAACATCCAACTTCCAAGACATCACGTGTGGAGCTGCCCAATGAAGCAAGTTAGGTCCCATCTTATTTGTTATAGTCATCAACCGACTGATGAGGCAACACAAACAGAGGTATAAATTTGCAGATGATCTTTCGCTAAGCCTGCTGCACTTCCTTTCACAAACTCTTGATCAGCTCATACCCCTTGTTGCAGAGCTTCAACATCAAGCTGATCAAGTGAAGCCCTAGATAAGCCTCGAAAAAAGCTGTGTAATACATGTCAACTTCCTGAAGAAGAAGAAGAGCATAAATGAATCTGCACCTCTCCAAACAAAAAATCAGTAAAAATACTTGGTATCACATTAAGTGATGATCTCTCGTTTGGAGATCACATCAACCAAATCACAGCAAAGGCAGCTGGTTTTCTAAAATCCTTTGCAAATCTAAGAAGGTTTGGAATAACAGAGCAACTCCTTCTTTCGTGCTATAAAACCTATGTAATGCCCGTAATGATGTACGGATGTCCTGCCTGGCACCCGTCGCTTACAGAGAAGCACAGAAACGAATTGGAAAACAATTCAGAAGAGAGCCTACAAAATAATTCTTGGGCCGAATTATAAAAACTATGAACAAAGCCTGGGCCAACTCAAGCTCCCAACCCTGGAGGAAAGGAGGCATGAAATGCTGATGAAGTTTGGAGCTGACATTCTGAAGTCCTCAACACACCGAGATATACTTCCTCCGTTTACTTCAGAGACCCAGACCCATGGCAACTCTGAAAAAGGGAAAAAAACTGTTGGAGTGCCCGCCTACACACTCGGCAACAAGATATCTAAAATCGTTTGTGCCCTACTGCGTCAGGTGTTATAACAATAGTGTCCTGAAGTAGAGGTGATGGTTCATCATTTGTGTTTTTCTTGGTGCTGTGTATTTTTGTGCTTTTCTTTTTTTTTCTTTTTTTTGTGCTTAAATTGACGATACCCATGTTATTGCAGTGTGATAAAGGGAGCGAATAAAGATTATATTATATTATATTATGTGGGCAAGTGAATTCCGAAAAATATTGAATATTATTATGCCCCCACCTCCAGGTCAAAAAGGGTTACACATGTTACGAAAAATCAATATTTAGGCAACAATTTGAGTGATGGAGACGAAACTTTTATTTGGGTGAATGGGAGGAACAACCAAAGGATATCTGAAAAAAAAAAATTTCTACATAGCACAGGAAAAAGTTATACAATTGTCGTTTTTGTTGTAAAACATCAAATAAAATTAGTGCTTAATGTAGGATTTATTGTGTAGAAAGGAGCCAAAAGCTGCTAACTTTCAATATGCTTCTCAGATCTGATAATGACCCAAGTTACAAATTATCAGGATCACTATGTGTATTATTAGAAGAATTTTTAAATCTTCCATTGAAATTTTTATCCCAGAGCGAGGAAATGAAAATTTCATCTTTTTATTTCTTTTACCTTTTTAAAATTTAAAATTACACTAACCTATAGCATTATTTTAGGTTAGTGTTAATTAATGTAATAAAGTTTACCACAAAGTCAACAAATCTTTTTACTCATCTGGCATTTAGCTTTATAATTCAACTTTCCAAGAGAGTGAGCTAAGCTACTGAAAAGACTCGCTGTGAAGCCAAAAAGCTTGCATCAAAATCAAAAATGTAAAATTCTTGTATTACCAGGAGAAATTTCATTGCATAAACTTTGTCCAAAACTGTTCTTATCTATATTGACATCGTGGAGTTCTGCATAAAATTTAGGTTACTTTTGCAACACGCGCACAATAGACCTTTCCACATTTTCTTGATTTGTATTTGATTTTTGGATTTTTTTTTGTCAGAAAGCATAATTTGTGTCCGCTAAAATTTAAAAGCAATCTTAGGATACTTTTCATTCAATGTTATGACTGCTATTGTTCGTAATATAATTAGATTTCAAAAATACTTCAAATCATAAAATAAATAAAATTTGGTATCAGTTGGTATTTTCAAACTGTTTCTTAGCTCAATTCCACAACAACTTTTGAAAACGATGACCTAATAAGAAACTTTTGGTAAGGTATTTTTATAACTTGACTAACAAGTCCTCTGAAGTTTTTCACTTTAGAGACCCCCCCCCCCTAATATTGGAATTTTCTAGGTCTTTCGGCAGCGAGCTTTTTTATTTCGTGATTTAAGGAAATCTAGTGTTTTTTTTAAGTCTTCTTGATTTTTTCAAGTTTCGGTCAACGAGGATAGAGAGGAGTTATATAGTCCAAGATTTTTTTCACAACAAAAAGTGGGGTCGGAAGTGCATTATGTTTGAATTCCTGCTTATGTTGGATAAAGACTTAATCTGTAGACGGAAATAACTTATTTAGGCTTAAAGTCAAGAGAAGAAGGGTCCAAAATTGATTTCGTTTCAATTGCTATATTTATAAATATACCGAAAGGATTGAAACGTATATCAGTTCAAACACTACAGCCTGTTGCTCTCCAAACCTTTGTTCAACAGCACAGGAAATTGGGATAGCAAAACTAAACCAGGAGTGGAGGAGTCAAAGTCTTACCAAGAAAAATGAAGACATTGATGTGGCTACCTACTGATATCGTCGAAACCAAGCTACATGTAAATCTAATATCGATAGTAACAATTGGGTTTACTCTTCTATTCTCCAACGTTGTTGTTGAAAGATTTTTTAGTGCATCAAAAACCATAAAATCACACAGACGGAACAAGTTAAATAAATACTTTCCGTGAAATTCTGATAAACAAAACATGATATGAAATAGGCCCAAGAAATTGCCACATTCATTTATGAAGACGAGCAGATGCTGCGGCATGTGAAAAGAGTCAAGACTCCAGCTAACATCGGGGAAAAAATGAAAGCACTGAAATTAGGTGTTGAAGTAGAATATAATTCTGACTAAAAATGGGGTTTCTTCATTCTTTGCTCAATACAATCGGATTATGAGGCAATTAATGGATTGTTGAAATTGATATAATAATTAGAATTACTTGGTAGCCCAAATTGCCTAAAACGGCTATATCAAATCGATATTTTGCTTATTTTGACCATCAAGTCAGCCTCTGAGGCACTGACTAAACTAGTTAAGCACACTTATTGGTTTTGCATAACAGGAGATAGAGCTGAAATTTACTTCGCTTACTCTTGCTGCACCCTATATGCCTTAATAAACTTGCAGTAAAATAAAAACCCCAAGAAATAGTAATCAATTAAATATTAAATTAAATAAAATGCAAAAGTTATCCTTTGGGACTTTACGACAGCATTCACAGAATAAAAATATATCACTAAATGTGTCTAAATATAGCACTCGTATATCTCCCAAAAGGCGTCTTACTACAAGATTGTGTTTGTATTGTAGATATTATTTAATGTCTCAACTTTTATATATTACTTAAAGTACATCTCCAGCAATTTTCTTATTTTATAGTTCAAATTTCAGTCAGATTTTGAAAGATCTGTCGACAGATAGCTTGTCTTAATGTGAGCCAGATTCCGGGATCCGGTGCTGAAATTTGTCAATCAAGATCATATTTAACTAGTCTATAGCTAAAAAGCATTGTTTCAGACGTCGAGAGATGAAATATTGGCTCAAGTATTTGATCCTCATTTGCAAAATAAGTCGCCTTGAAGAGCTGTTTTTCAAAGACTGCATATCAAGGCTTTACTAGTGATTTTGAAAAAAAAATTGGGAAAATCGAGGAACACGTGGAAATTTTGGTATTGAAAACGGAGATTTCTGGGGGTTTTCCATCAGTCTCTTAGGAATTTGAAAAACACAAAGTGGATAGCACTGATCTTCTGGGTCTGGAAGCATAAGGATAAGACTGAATAATTGAAAGGTTTATCCATTTTCCTAGTAGACGAGCGCAACGTGAACAAAAATACCACACCGGATACGCTGGAAAAAGAATACTAGTGCACTTTCTTGAACCCACCCTGTTCAGACAAAGGTTGGACCCACCCTTTTCAGCCTGTACGATAATCATTCAGCAGCTTTAGTTACCAATAACGTGACTCTCTTTGCGAAATGACACTAAACTGATTGAACCTGCAGAGGATGAAAAATGTCGACTATCAATACAAACAGATCTCCACAATCAGTGGAACTAGTGCAAGCAATGGAGTCTAGAATTAGATCCTGATAAATTTTTAGTCCTTAAACTGGTCAAAGAAACTTATACCACGAATATTCCATGCTGTCCGGCACAGGCATAAGAACAATTCTTGAAATTTTCAAAGAAGAGCGTGCCCTTGGTGTTATCATAGAGAGTGCATCAAAGTCCAACAGACATTTTCAGCACCAAGTTGCAAGAGCCAACGTGATACATGGACTGATAAAAGGAGCACCACTAGAAAACCTAAAATTATACAAAAGATGTATACAGCATTAGTTCATTCAAAATTTGAATCTGGGTCTATAGTTGCCCACTCCCACTATAAAATGGACAAATATACACTGGAGAGAGTCCAAAGGAGAGATACTAAGCTCCAGAACAACCTCAAATACTTGCAACATGAGGAACACTTAAAAAAGCTGAATCTGTCAACTTTGACCTGCAGGAGGAAGCGTGGTGACGTAATAATTATGAAGAAACATTAAGATGCAGGCGCAGGAAATACCCTTTTCTCTCCAACTGAATGAAAAATCACCAAGGGATACTCAAAGAAGCTACAACAGTTTACCCACAAACACCATGAGCGATACAGCTTCTTTGCTGCCCGAGGCATCCCTTTGTAGGAACTGTGTAAGGAACCAACAGTCCAGACAAAAACTATTGAAGCATTCAAGAAGTTGGTGGATGGTGAGTGGATAAACTTGGAGTGAGAATTTACCTGGGATGCCCCTGAGAACACACAAAGAAGAAAGCAACACAAGATCACCCACCCAGTGACGTTTTTCGGGAAGATTATCCTGCCTTGTTGTTGGCAAATGCGATTTGAGCTAACAGGTAGATGTCAGTCAATTATAGATTTCCTTCTTAGCCAAATAGAGAAAGTCATAAAATTGTCTTAATTTGAAAAATGAAGGGTAAGTTACACTTTGGTGGTTGACCATTTCTAAAGGCAGCATGTTAGATAAAGAAAAGTAGCCTACAATTAAATTCCATATTTTATTCTGCCTCCATTATGGAAAAAATTACAGCATCCCCCCCCCCACCAGCATAGTATAGATTTAGTGTTTTATAGGCTATCTTTAAAGAAAATATTATAAATCTCTAAAACTACTGTAGTTTTTTTTTAATTTTAAGAACATTATTTGTATCAGCACATTCAAAACCCTACTCGTTTGCCCGCTAATTCAACCCCTTCAGTTTTAGACCTTGTAATTACAAAATCACCAGATGATGTTGCTAGTGTTGAGTTTTTGCCACCACTAGGAAAAAGTGATCACTTGGTATTGGTGATATCACTAAATTGTGTGGTAGGTCACTATGATATTCCAAATCATTCTCCCAAGTATTATTATGATAGAGGAAATTACATTGCATTTTCAGATTATATTTCATCTCTTTCTATACAAGAGGAGTTACAGCAATGTAATGCTACTGTTGATGCATCTTTTGATTTTATTAAGCAGGCCCTTATAGAAGGTAAGGATCAATATGTACCAATATATACTAGTAGACAGTTTTTCAAAAATAGACAGATCCTTCCTTGGTATATTGTACAAATGCTAAAAGAAAAGGGTGATAGGTGGAGTGATCATTTAAGATTTAAAACCTTAGATTCTTGGTTAAATTATAAAAGAGCTAGAAATAGAGCAACTAAATTCCTTTGTTTAAATCGTCAAGAGGTAGAGACAAATGTTAGCATCATAGCATTGTTAGCAGATAGCATCAGTCCAAAGTTGCCCAAAAAGATTTTGGAAGTATGTGAGAAGGAATCAAGTTTCACAGTCCCCATCATCCACTTCCTTTATAGATCCCAAAACTTTTTTACATATAGATGATGATTTTGTAAAATCACAACTTTTCAATAAGGTATTTGGTTCAGTTTTTACTCAAACACACACTAAAACACTCACTCAGTTTATTCCTCCAGATTTAACAAAAGAATTTGTTGATTCAGAGTTTACAGTCCAACAGGTTTATCTGACACTCCAAAATCTTGATCTGGGAAAGGCACCAGATATTGATGGATTTTCCAATGTGATGTTATGTGAACTTGCATCAGTGCTTGCTGGACCACTCACATATCTCTTTAATCTTTGTCTCTCATCTGGTAAATGTCCTTCAGCTTGGAAAAGAACTATCATTAGGCCATTGTACAAGAATGGTTCAAAGTCCCATTTCAATAATTACAGACCAATTTCAAATACATCAATCTTTTCCCGCATAATGGAGAAAATTGTGGTGGGAAGAATCCAAGCACATTTTGAGCAAAAACAGCTTGTGGCATTCTGCTCAGCATGGTTTCCATAAATGACAATCTTGTAACATGCAACTTCTTGAGGTGATTTGTGATTTTCAATTGATGGCTGATAATGGTATTTTGTTTGATTGTATTTATATTGACTTTTCCAAAGCATTTGAGAAAATTTCCATTCCACTTCTGATAAACAAATGTCAACTATATGGTATAGGCCCACAAACTATAGCATGGATAACAGATTATCTTACAAATAGAACCCAAGAGGTTGCAGTAGGTGATGCTTTGTCATCACCTATGTCTGTCACAAGTGGAGTTCCACAAGGCAGTTGTCTTGGGCCAGTACTCTTCTGCCTTTTTATCAATGACTTACCAGGTGTTGTTAGGAATTTGACCATAAAAATGTTTGCAGATGATGTAAAAATCTACAGGCCAGTGATGAGTGAACATGAGATTTCTTTACTTCAAGAGGATTTGGTTGCTCTTGGCCAGTGGTGTACTGCAAACTCTATGTTCATTAATGAAACCAAGTGCAATGCTGTGCAATATTTGCATAGACTCCCTGAACATTACCATTACTTTGTTGTTGGTAAATTAATTTCAAGTGTAGAATATGTTTGTGACCTTGGGATTTGTTTTGATTCAAGTCTCAAATTTAATAAACATGTGTCAGATATCACCCATAAGGCTAATTACCAATTATTACATCTAAGGCGTACTTTTTCTAAGTTTAATCTTCATTCACTGATCTCACTTTATGTATCCACTGTACGTCCAGTACTTGAGTATTGCTCATCAGTATGGTATCCCCTTAATAAGAGAGATTGAGAGAGTGCAACGTAGGGCCACCAAACTCATACCATACCTGAGTCATCTACCTTACCACCAGAGAATGCAAAGACTACAGTTGCCTTCTCTCCAGTTCAGATGTGATAGAGCCGATGTAATAAATACATTTCGCATTGTTAGGAATATTGATAATATCACCACAACTCACTTTTTCACTTTTACAGAATACAGTAGCACCCGTCAACACCAACACAAAATTTACCCACCATGTTCACAGAAAAGATTAGCCCAAAACTCTTTGTCTTGTCGAGTGTGGAAGACTTGGAAATCACTTCCATCAGAAATAGTTACAAGTACCACGGTCCAGTCTTTCAAAAGTAGTTTAGCCTCTACAGATTTCTATACTAGGTCCTATCACAATCCATTTTGAGATTATTACTTTTGTATTACCTGATTTGTGACAGTGTGACAGTTATTTTGTAAGCTTACTTTTTTGTAGGTTTCAATTATTAACAGATATGTATCAGTTAAGTTGGTATGTTATTGTATGTTTCAGTAATATTGTTTTTCCAATGTTTTTCAGTTACTGTATGTTTTTGTTATGTCATTGATATTGTTATTGACTTTTTTATAATTGTTTTGTGCGACAAGCTTATTAAAGCTTACCGTATCTTGGTATTAATAAATAAATTACTTATAGGCTAATAGGTATAAGTTCTACAAAATCATATTATTGAGTTAGGACTAAAGTGAATACACCATTTGATGTCTTTTTTTTATGCTGATTATGAATATAATAAGCATTTCTATTGGAAATGAATTTCAGCCCCCCCCCCCCTATATAGGCCAATTCAGGGTTAGGTTAGGTTGGGTTAGGTATAGCCTATATAGGGGGGGGGGGCTGAAATTCATTTCTGATAGAAATGCTTATTATATTCATAATCAGCATAAAAAAAAGGCATCGAATGGTGTATTCACTTTAGTCCTAACTCAATAATATGATTTTGTAGAACTTTACTGGCTAATATTTTTAAAGCACATTGCTTTACGTTATCCTTAATTGTCAAATACAGGTACATTTTTTGTTGTTCATATTATTGACTTAAAAATAAAGTAAACATACCACTTGTTTTTTATGCTTTTTCCAAATATAATAATTATTTTTGTCTGAAATGAATCTTACCACCACCCCTATATGTACCAATTCAGGGTATATATTTGCACATTAGAGGGTGGGGGGGATTTGGGTAAATTTTATTTCTGATGTAAATGAGAGGCAAGTTTTAACTTTCCCCCACCTCTCCTATTGTGCAAATATATACCCTAAATCATAAATTTTTACCAAATCATATTATTGACTTACAAATAAAGTGAATATACCACTTGATGTCTTTTTTTATGTTCTTTCCAAATATAATAATCATTTTTGTTGGAAATGAATTTCACCCCCACCCCTAAATACCAATTCAGGGTATATATTTGCACATTATGGGGGCTGGGTAAAGTTTTAAACTTGCCTCCCATTTACATCAGAAATAAAATTTGCCCCCCCCCCCTAATGTGCAAATATATACCTTGTATTGGTATATATATAGGGGTGGGGGTAAAATTCATTTATGACAAAAATGATCATTATATTTTGGAAGAGCATAAATAAAGGCATTGAGTGGTATATTCACTTTATTCATAAGTCAATAATATGATTTGGTAAAAATTTATCCCCTGAATTGGTATATATAGGGGTGGGGGTAAAATTCATTCCTGACAAAAAAGATTAGGCTATTATATTTGAAAAGAGCATAAAAAAGGCATTGAGTGGTATGTTTACTTTATTCATAAGTCAATAATATGAACAACAAAAATTTATCAAAATACATAGGCCACCTAAATTTTTTAAGCCTATATGGAATGAAATTTTCCATATGATTTTTTTTTTCAAATCAATTTAATGGTAAACAAGCAACAGGAAAACTCATGAATAATTTTGGCTAGCCTATGTATTTGACCATTAAGGGGTAGGGGGGAGGGGTAGAGTTATGTACTTCTAAGTGTTTTAAAGCATATGAGTAAATATTTTAGAACATATTTCTGAATTTTATAGTGTTTTGATATGGAGAGGCCAAACACAAAACCTATACCCTTGCATTTACTTCCCCTTAGTTTTCTAAAATTAACCATTTCACTTGCATTGAAAGTGAAACAATTATTATGTTTAGAAAGAGCATAAAAAAGGCATCAAGTAATGTGTTTGGCTACTCCCTATGTGAGTAATAGGAGAGTGTAAGCTATGTATTTATTCATAATTGCCTCCCCTTAAAGTTTACAAAATATATTTACTCCCCTCCCCCCCCCCCTGAGTTTTGCACCACTGGTTGATCCTGCTTTTTATGTTCTTTCTAAATATACATGTTGCTTCTGTTGTAAGTTTCATTTTGAGCCCTTAAAATGACACCTTGTTCCTTATTAGAAAAAGTGTTATCAGAAATTCTGCAAACAGCCTTAAAACAATCAAAAGTACTTACTTAGGTACTTATGTATTATACTAACCACACTCAAGAAGTGAAGTTAGGTTGATCATAATGTAATATGCCAAAATTATGGAAAGCAGACTGCCCATAATACATTATACTAAATACCTAACCTATCCAACTCTATATATTAAATATTTACCATACTTAAACATACCCGCATAGTAGTTTATCTCACTCAGGCTAAGCTGATTATCTCCAAGTGGAAACCGAGATGCAAGTTTTAACCAATTAAGAACAACAGTGCGGTTGCTATAATACACAAATACCCTTACTTGTCTTATTCCTAAAAGTGCACTGCTTCACTTTACCTCTCCCCCCTGTAATGGTTAAATATACAGTTCACTCAAGTCTATATACACAAACTATATTTTTCAATATCATGACATTTTTTCTTCTATATTATTTTTCTTTACACACTAATCAATCAATGTGAAGAAAAGAGTTGTGTTATTCTAAAAAGTAAATAGCATGAATATTTATTGTGTATAGTATATTGATCTGTCAAGGGGAGGTAAGTGAAGTAATGCACTTTTTTATTATTGATATAAGTATTAACATTTGTATTAAAGTACACTACTTCTCTGAATTTTTGGTAATTTTTTTCTCTTGTTCAATAAAAAAAAAAATAAGCTGTCAGTTTGTGGGTTTCTTTAAGGACTCAAATAAAATTTGCAATAGAAGTGATTAGAATTTTTGGAAAGAGCAATAAACAATGTGCTGTGAGGTGTGTTCACATTCTACCTAGCTAAATAATAGAAAAAGCTCAATTTTTACCTAAAACAATCATAAATATGTATGGTACTTATCCCATTCCTGAAATTGCATTGCTTCACTTGTCCCTCCCTTCTGAGGGATAAATATACAACCATACATATACAAAATATACACTATACATCTTCATACTATGTTTCTCAATTATGAAACTTTTTTCTTTTATATTATTTTATAGTAAATGCTAAGAAAGGAGTTGTTATTGTAAAATATAAAGTGGGCTTTATGTTCATCCATTTGAAGGGGAGGGGGTAAACTAAAGCAATATGCTTTTAGGAATGAGATAATTAAGTATTAATATTCTTTACAAAGTAATTTTCAGAATTTTGGTCACTACATGGTTTTACATTTGGTGTTGCTCTTCTGTCAACAAGAGCTGAAATCAAGCAGAGACAATATCAAGCCTATTACCTCCAGCTCATATCATACCTACAATTATTATGCTATTACAGGGACATACAGTTTTGGTTAATATACTTATCAAATGTTTATCTAAGAATAAAAATTTGGTCAATGCATCCTCTCCCCTTCCAAAAACTATACTATTATTCTCTTAAAATGCATCTACTTCATCTCCTAGTTTAATAAGTTTCATATTGATCCTGCCAGTCTTCACTTTGTAATAACATAGTGTATAAGGTTGGCTGTCCTACATCATATGAGTAGGGGTAGATCCAGGATTTGGTTAGAGGGGGGGGGGCAAAATAGGTTGATTCAATAAACTTGTATTAGGAGCAAGTTTAATTAACACAAATTTGTGTTAATTAAGTAAATTACACTACTTTAGACTATGTTAGGGCCCCCCTTGCCCCCTGGGTTCACCATTACATATGAGTAAAAAGTGAACTTGTGGAGGTTTTCTATGACCAAATACTGTATTACTTGTAACTGGGTTATTGGACCTACAAAAGTGTAGCAGTCTATTGTCATTGCTATTTTCCTTCCAAACTTTCCTGAGCTAAAAATACTATCTATCCCTATTTGCACCAACCTGGGCATTAACATTCACTAATAATATTATTGTACTTCTACCTGAGATCTTGTAGTTTATATAAATGTGAATTTCTCCCCTAACATTGTCATATTGTTAGGTTATAACTATTATAATCTCAGACAATCTCTGTGCTTTTGGTTTTCTCCCAAAAGAAGGTACACCTGTTGTAATTACTATTGGCATTTGTCATTGTCATAGCACACCTGTCATGATTACTTTTGTTGCAGTTACTCACTCTCAAAACTTGTTGCTGTTACACCATTGTTATTGTCATAATGACCATTGTCAAACTGAATTAAAAGAAAAGGTTTATTTGTATTGCTACATGAACTTTGATAAGTGTGACTAAATTTGTTGTGACTTTCTAATGTATGAGCAGATCCACACAACTTTCAGTTGGTTGCTTTTTAACTATTTATCTAAATTCCTTGGATTCATTAGATTGCTTGTCCAAAGCCAAGCAACAAAGCTCATACCAGCTTTGGAAGAGAAGCCATATGAGAAACCCCTTGTATCCCTCAAGCTCCCCACCCTAGTCTATCAAAGAAAGAGAGGAGACACAATTGCTACTTGCAAACTGCTAGAAAACGACCTCTCAAGTCAAGTTTTCTCCTCTCACCCTATATAGTATGACAACAGGTCACGCAAAGAAGATGCAAGTCCCCCATTTCCATTGACGTAAGCACTGGGAATTCTTCTCTGTACACGCTGTCCCTTACTGGAACAACATCTCCAAATCCACCATCCAGTCCCAAAGTTATAGATGCATTCAAGAAAGGAGTTGACCAGGACGACATGCAGAGTGTAGGCTAACCTGGGAGACCAAACCTTAGTCATGTGACACAACCAGTGAGATTTTCTACAGGAGGCTCATCACCACCTTATCTTGCTGGACATGCAATTTAAGGTAATAACTTGGTTCTCTGCAGCAAACCATTCACTGTTATAATTTCACTGTTCTTCTTGTAGATTTTATTGATAGTGACTGAGTGTCAACCAAGCCTGAGTATCAACAGTTTTACAAGTTGTGTCAGCCAGCTGTTGCCAACATTATAGTTAGAAAAAAATAATAAAAACTCCTGACTGACTATCAAAAGATTGTTCTAAACCAAGGAAAGTATTTGCTGTGACCAAACTAACTTGGCCTTCTGTGATAATTCTGTCCTTTATATTTGATGTCCTTTTGCTTTTCTTAAGGATGGTAACTTAAATGGAATCTGGATAAATTATTTTAAAATTTGTAATTTTTTTCTTTATCCTCCACTTGGACAAAAATCACATTTGTGTGTAATTTGGACATTTCAATATAATTTCAAAGTTAAAGAAATGGCATAGAAAACTTATTGTGCACATTTGTTCCTTTACCACTGTCTTATCCAATTTTTTGTTGGTTATTTATTTTTCTCTTTTCACCCATAGAAAATCACTTGAGGTGAGCTAGGCTGAAATAACTGAACCAAGAATCTAAAATTTATGCTGTACTATGCTTCAGCTGTATCATATTGTCTTCCAGGCTTGTTTAGCATGAATGAATAGAATTGGATTTATATAAATAATAATGATGTGAAGTCAAGAAGGCTCATTTCAAGTAGACCAAAAAATATCAGAAATTCCGTAGATTTCCCTTTCTGACACCTTATAAAATTGTCATGAAAAAAGTTTCAGCCTAAAAAAAGCCTTATGGCTCTCTTTACTCTCATAACCCTCCTCTTCCTCCCCTTCCTGTTGAAATACCTTTCTCTTTCTATTCATAAATATTAATCCTTTCAGTTTATTTTTAAATTAATACAATTCAAATTATTCTAGGTATCCGACAAATAGGATGGCAGGCATTGAAGAACCATTCCCGTATGGTACAAACTCAGGCTGAACAAGTTCAATTACCACTGACAGATGCTATTGAGAAAAGTGAGTTCGGAATTTTTTTTTTTTTTCAATAAACTTTGGAGTACCATCAATTACTGAGGTGATATGCTGCTGCTCTATGGAATTATCCTTTGTATTACCATCTTTACTATGGTAATTCAAAGACATGATGACAGAAATGCAACGAGATTAAATTGATGATAGGAATTGCCCTCTTAATGTTATAATCCTCTCGAATATAACCGAAAATAAGTGATGTTATAATTTTTCATTTTACACCCTCATTCTTTTAATTTTAATTTAATTCATGCTGCTCTTTTTCCTAATTTTTGGCTGAATGCAAGGGGAAACTAATGTAGATGTAATAGCTAAAAGTTAATTGATGCTGTAGATGAAAGTTGATTTGAGACCAAATTTTAAAGCAGTCTTAGCAAGCAGGGTTCTCAGGACCCTACTTTGTGCCTCTACTGGATGCTAACAAGCCTTAATTAGTAATTAAATAACTAATTGGCACACATAGGGGGAGGGGGAGTGTATTGGGTCATTCTCTGTTCAAGTCTGAAATTGTTTACAATCCCTCCAATTTTTTCGAATTTGTATCCCCCCCCCCCAAAAAAAAAAAAATTGAATCCTGATTGTATGCCTGATTAATACTATTAATTTTAATGCTAATACTTACCTCTACATTAAGGGTCATTATTACTAGGCTAATAACCACTACTATATTAAGTATTTATGTAACTTCATGTAATTCTCACATTTAAATGATTGATTTAATAATCTTTTTTTCTTCAATGACATGAAGCATGACATGGAAATAATTCCGTAGATAATCTGAAATATTGTATCTTTTGGCACACATAATGCAATTTCTTATGTTATAGAGATCTGATATTTATTTCTCTTTCAGAGCCTTTAATAGACCCTCTCAAATTTCATGATTATTTTGGTGTGAGAAAACTAGTCAATATTGAAGAGCTTTTCAATGCTAGAGTTCACTTAGGTAAGGGCATCACTTCTCATTAATCCTTACATTAATGTTTAATCCATGGACTACCTTATCTTATAATTGTTTCATTCCTACCTCTTATATTTGTTCTTTTATTAACAAAGTTAGCTTCTGTTGGCTTAATTCATTCTCAACTAGTAGCAAAGCCTTTCAGGTGACGGAAACACACACAAGTATACACTCTTGTAAGGATGGGAGCTTACTGACTGATTAGATGATTTGGGAATACTCAATGTAGGGAACCGTTGTATATTATCAAGGGATTGTTTTCAGATTAGCGAGTGACTGGGACTTATTGACACTTGCGCATTGTATAAAGAAAGATGACGTTGGCCAGGACAATATTGATAGCCAAGACTGAGCCCAAGGGATAAAAATTGGGCTTTTTGATGGTTTTAGGGGGAGGGATGTGACTTGCCACACTAAAACCATTGATATTATATTTTTATGTTTTTCTCCATAATTTTATACAATTTCGTGTAGTTCACCCTACTTTTTTTTTGCTGTTTGACATATTTTCCCTGCTAATTCTTGTTTGAAAAATGTCAATATCTTTACTTGTTGGAAGCTTTCAATGACTCATTCTATATACTCTAGAAACGTTACAATCTATTTTCTGAAGCAGAAACAGAACCGTTAGCATAATTTTTTTTGTACTAGAGGGTACAGTGAAAAAAAATATAGAGTAGACAGGAGATACTAGGATAACAATGAAATGGAGATATTAAAAGTAAATAGATATAGATTAACCGTCACAGTATATTGTTGTGCCCACAACAAAAGGGCAGCTCATTTCTTAATTTGAAAGGAAACTGAATATATGATTTTTCAGCTCTGCACAAGTAATTTTCTATCTAGAATCTAAATAAGAAAAGTTTTTTTTAAAATTATAGTTTGCGGCTGAATATTTTGCTTTCAGTTTAGTATATAGTACATACAATTAACTTTCGTAATATTTTGTTTTCGTAATTTTTGTTCTCGTAACTTTTTTGTTTTGCCCAGGATTGATCTCCCCTTCCTTCAAATATTTGCTTATTTTCGCTTCACATTGTTCCACTGGTTGATACTGCCCTTGTTTTTCTCTGCTATTTGAGTTTTTCTCATTTTATTGTGTTTTTGTTTCATACGTCAGGTATAGCCAGGTTTAGAATGTGTGGTTTTAGAATATAAAAACGGTAGTGGAAGTACCGAAATACAAACGTATGTCATGCGACTGTAGGATTCATTTCACAGGCCTAGGGCCTGTGAAATGAATAGCATCAGGTAGGCTATTAGGTAAAATATTTTGAATGTGAGTGGGGTACCACCAATTCAGATCTATTGCTGCTTGAAATACAACAGATGTCTGTTCAGACCAATTGAAAAGTCTTGAAAGGATCGATGACATGATGAATCTGAGCACAAATTAATAAATATGTGTAATGAAAAGCTAAAACTTCTTAAAATGTGATTTCTTGAGTGATTTACGAGTGATTGAACTTAATCCCTTTTCTGGCTATACTCTTGCTTGCAAGTACATTCACTTGTTTAATGTGAAGAAGAGAAAACGAAATTTTTAAACACAAGTTGCTATTAAAGCTATCGATTTTCTTTATCAGGTCATAAAGAAGGAACATTGAACCCCAAAATGGTCCCTTTTACATATGGAACAAGACTTGGTCACTTAATTATTGATCTGAATCAAACAGCTGATCTTCTCGGTGATGCTCTCAATTTTATGGCACATATAGCTTATAGGTAAACTTGTTTTCTATTTTTTACTGTTATTTTTTACTAATGGAATTACCCAAAGCCTATGTTTTACTTTGTAATCAAGTATCATCTGTGCAGTTAATCATCAATTGAAAAGTGAGCGTCTCCATATTTATGTATACGCCCCCCTCCTCTTTCTGAGTTTTAGTTTTCCACAGTAGGGAGAATTTTGAGGTGTTTCAGGAATTCTTAAATTTTGTAACTTTAACGAAACTTTTTTCACCTTTTAATTTCGCATCACCCTGAATTTAGATTCCCTATTCTTTTAAAAAAGGAAGTAAACAAAAAACAGAAGAAAGCCTTAAAATGAAGTAATGAAACTCAGTTTTCATTGACTACAATAAAGAAGAAAAAACAAAAATTATTTAAAGTCGACAATAAACTAAACAAAAGTATGCCCAAGTGATATTATTTTTTTTTGCACCGTTTTGTATGTTCAGCAATGTCCCCACCTCTACAGTTTTAGAGCTTTGTCTTTCGCATAAGCGTGTTGAGTCTTAGTTCTATCATTTACGCTTAAGTATCAGGTGCTATTGGAGTTAACATAAGATGAAATTGAGATCCAGTGTTAAAAAATTTGTGTTATTCGTGACAATTACTTGAGTATGCATGCCCAGTGTGGGGCCCTCCAGTGCACAGTACAAAATATCTTAGGTGTGACATTGAAACTGTGCAATAACGTGTTTCAAAAATCATATTCGATGTGTCATTAATCGGCTCTCAAGTCTAAAAATGCCCTCTCTCCGTAAGCGCAGATACGAACTAATCCTGAAGTTTGGACTTTCACTATTCGCGATTCAGAAGCATCGTTCGTTGTTGCCACCTCCTTGTACAAAGCGTCTGCCTACCCGAAGCAGAAATAAAATCGAACCGTTGAAGTTCCTCACCGATCTTTTTATGGACTGTTTTGTTCCTTTTTTGTCAGTGCATTTAATTGTTCTTATTTCGTTCACCTTGTAATGTATTGATGTTGTAAAAAATATTGTAATTTAGTTGTAGTCTAGGCAAAATTATGAAAGCTATTTTTATTAAATGAATCTTGGAACCTATTTCATTCCAAAATGTTTGGTCAATTTAATAATAAAGTCGTAGTTTAGCCTTAAAAAAAACTTATAGATTAAAATATTATTTTTGTATAATCTTTGCGTCAAATATTGAGAAACTTGGTATTGTATTGATTAAATAAATTCGGAAAGTTTATTTCTAAAAAAAAAAGGAATTTGAATTGAATACTAGATGATAAACAACTATTAACTTCGAAAAAAGGACATTAACTTTTAAAAGATAAAAATGCTGCATTCCAATTTTTGTATGTATATATATTTTCCTTGATTTGACCCTAGAAAAAGTAAGCTTCAGCTCTGATCCAATGACATGACAAAGGGTTTTTTTTTTTTTTTTTTTTTTTTTTTTAGAAAGAAAATAGGTTCATTTTTGTTTTTCATCCTGCTAAACCCATCTACGTTACACGACCTAAAATTGGTCAACCATTTTTTTAGTCAAGTGCGAATGATCAACGCTTCATATTTCCTGAGTGTAAAAAAGAATATAAACTGATGTTTTTGAGTTTGTGTGTAAACATTTTTGCTTTCAAGAATAAAAATTAAGTAAGATCCTACGTGTAGAGCAACGAATGTATTTGGTCATTATACCGAAAATAAGTGTCTTAAAATGGGCTCATTTCGAAATTTGTTAAGAATTCATCTCTTTGTTCAAATGTGACTGCGAGAAATATTCACCGACAATACTGATTTACTGATTTATGATACCGATTTGCTGTTGGTAAGCTGGGAGAATTTTATATTTCAGTTTACTATTTATGATTATGTTTGCTATTAAGAAAATAAAAGGCCTTTCAAAAACAAGAGAAGAGCAATGGAGAAAATTACTAAGAAATGGAGGTGGCGTTGCTCCCCTAAAATCTCGCTTGACAAGTTCATTTGGTTGCTCTAACTTTAGTAAAATAACAGATTTTTGATGTTTTCGTTGAGGACGTGAACTTAAAGTGACCAGACTTGTGTAGTTACTGATTGGGTATCTTTTGTATTGTAGGAAGTTTTCAGTTAATTGCTGATAGCCACTTGAATATTGCGAGGTTTGAGGAGGGCAACATCACATTTCCTATTTAGAATGATTTTTGCTCCTTTTATGTTTTAACAGCGCTCTTCTTCAATTACACTTTAGAATACGAGTCTTTTACCTGTTTTTTTTTATACTTAGTTCTGTTTTAGTTTTTAATGTTTCATATAAATTTGGTTTTGTCTTCTCCCATAAAAGAGAGGTTTTCTCTTATTTGCGAGGGCTAATTCTTTAATTTCAATACCGAATTTTCATATTTGCTTTACTGGAAACTGGTATTAATTCAGTTGGGTTGATTGCTTGAGTCTAATGTAATGGAGTAATAACTAATATGGTGAATTTTGAAAAAATTGCAAAACTAGGTAATATTTGGTTAATTATTCAAGTAAAATTTGGAAAAAAACTTTGGTAGTGTCACAAATTTTATTCTCTTTGGAAAAATAAGACAAAATTAATCACAGCCCATTGTGTTTTTTATTTAGCGTTTTAATATTTGAAAAATCAAAGGAAATGTTAGGCAACGAAAATTCAAGTAAGGTAATGTTCCGTCTTATGCTACCATCATTTGCTCTATATGATGGTGTCTTGGGGAAATTAAATAAAAAAAAGTTTTTTTTAACTGAAAGTAAGGAGTGACATTTAAACTTAAAACGAACAGAAATTATTCCGTATATGAAAGGGGCTGACCCCTCCTCAACGCCTTGCTCTGTACGCTAAAGTTTTTATTGTTTTAAAAAATAAAGCTGTTAGACACCGTCAAACTTACTTTCAGTTAAAAAAAATTGTTTTTTTCTATTTAATTTTTGAATTTTTTTGAATTAATGCAGGTTTTTATTTTGGCTCACCGTACATGAATAACTAAACCAAAATTTGCATATTCATTTTACTTTTATTTGGTTAAATGGCTTTCTCGAAAGTTGTTTAGTTTTATTTACGAACGTTTTTATTAGTAATAAATATACGTAACTTACGAATTAACTTACCTATATTCATATATTTTTAATAGGTATATTAGGGGGGTTCGCCCCCTAGTCAATACCTCGCTCTTTACGATAAAGTTTGAATTTTGTTCCAATTCTTTAAAAATGACCCCTTAATCACAAAGGCCGTTAATTAGAATAAATAGCTCTTATGAAAGTACTAAAAATCTTTGGCTTAAAGAGCGAGGTATTGACTAGGGGGCGGACCCAATCATATACTTAATAATTTCTGTTCGTTTTAAGTTTTAATGTTGCTCCTTACTTTCAGTTGAAAAACTTTTTTTTTATTTAATTTCTGATCGTTTTTTTAAATAATGCTGGGAAATCTGGTGCCCCCTTCATAGTAATGTCCCTTCCCCCATGAATACTTCCTCCACGGAAAGATCCTCCCACATAACCCCGACCCCCCCCCCCGACAACCAGAAAAAATCCCCCCTGAAAACGTCTGTATACTTCCCTATAACCAATACCATGTAAGCATTGGGTAAATATCATAACTTTCAGCCCTTCCCCCGGGGACTTTGGGGGATTAAGTCATCCTAAAAGACATAGTTATTATATTTTCGACCATTCCGAACAAAATGGCTATCTCAAAATTTTGATCGGGGGATTTTGGGAAATAAATGAGCGTGGGAGGGGGCCTAGTTGCCCTTCATTTTTTTGGTCACTTAAAAAGGGCAGTAGGGCTTTTAATTTCCATTCGAATGAGCCCTCCCACGATATTCTAGGACCACTGGGTCGATACGATCACCCCTGGGGAAAAAATAAAATAAATAAACACGCATCCGTGATCTTTCTTCTGGCAAAAAACACAAAACTCCACATTTTTGTATATAGGAGCTTGAAACCTCTACAGTAGGGTTCTCTGATACGCTGAATCTGATGGTGCGATTTTCATTAAGGTTCTATAACTTTTAGAGGGTGTTTCCCCCTTATTTCGAAAATCAGGCAAATTTTCTCAGGCGTGTAACTTTTGATGGGTAGGACTAAATTTGATGAAACTTATATATTTGAAATTAGCAGTAAAGTCTGATTCTTTTAATGTATCTATTGCTATCAAAATTCCGTTTTTAGAGTTTCGGTTACTATTGAGCCGGGTCGCTCCTTACTTACAGTTCGTTACCACGACTTGTTCGAAAATCAGTTTGAATATTAATATGTGATTATCCTTTGTTTTCCACCGTGGGTCAAGGATTTGGCCGTGACGATTCCAACAGTGCACTTTTTATTTAGATTCGCTTCTTTTTTCAATATCTTTCAGGCTCTAAAAAGTTCGCGATTATAAACTACTATTATGTTGAACTTGAATAATAGTTACCACGTTGAAATCAGCGTTAATTGACACTTCTTTGGGTAGTTTTTATTAAACGAAAAACACCCAAGAAGTGAAGTTAATCCTAATAAAATATAACCTTCATATAACCTTTAGTTTTATATATTAATATATTTCGGACTATATATTTGCACATTAAGGGGGGGGGGGTAAAGTATTTGGAAAGCGCCCCTAATCATAACCTAACCAGAGCCCTCCCCCCTTAATGTGCAAATATATGGCCAAAACTATACAAGTCCAATGCATTCTGTCACCCGCCACTTGTCTTTGTTGCTATAAAACCGGTTTTCCGAGATCCAACCTAAGCGTAATTCTTGAGCGTGTTTCGTTTAATTAACAAGTACCCTTTTTTGAACTAAACGTTATCTTTGAAAATACTTTTTAATTTTCGGTTTCTATAAGTCGATGTCGGCTAATAACAAGGTTGAAGCTAATACTACAACCTTGATCTATTTTATGTCCCTATTACTCACTTTTTTTATGTTTCTAGGGATGGCATTATCTTATTCGTAAATCATTATCCCCAACACACAATGCTGGTTGAAGAAACTGCGAGGAAATGTGGCGAATTCGCTTTTGCAAGAGAATGGAGGATAAATATGTTTACAAATTCAACAAACATTTATGGTGGAGTCACAAGACTACCAGATTTGTGCATTTTATTATCGACATTGGACCCGTTGATGAGAGACCATTTAGCTATTTTAGATTGTGCCAAAATGGGTATCCCATCCATTGGAATTGTTGATACCAACTCAGATCCTAATTTAATTACTTGTCCCGTTCCTGGGAATGATGATTCCCCATCTTCTGTTAATCTATATTGTAAATTGTTTGTTGAAGCTATTTAGCAGGGAAAGCAAAAGGAAAGAACAAGGGCTTTCATAAAACCACCAGTGTTCAGTGTGTTATTTATTTTGATTTTATGTTAGATTTAAATATCTAAATAGATTTTTTTTCTTCATGAAGTTTTTGTTTCTAGCTTCGCAAGAGTAGGTCTAGTTTAAAATAGTTTTAAGGGAATTCGAAAACCTTGAACATTAGCCTTGACTAAACGAGGTTAGATTAGGCTATTATTATTTTAAGTTATCAAAATTCATTATTTCTTGGGTATTTAATTTATTTAGCCATGAGGCCTTCTTAAAAAATAGACGGTTATTTTTATGTTTTTTTTCTTCTTCTCCAGGCACGTACATAGGGAAAGGTTTTTCCTATGTCCACACTAGTCCACGTTAATACCGCAAGTCTTAATAATATTAATACTAACACAGTAGGCTAGTAGTTGCGTTTTAAGTTTTTCTATTAATAGTTTTAAGTTGTGTCTTTTTAAAGTAATTTCTTATAACGAAAAAGCTAATGGAATAGTTAGGCTTTTAAAAAACCAGAACACGACGTGATCTTTTCAGATGAGGCAAATGAGAGAGACTTGTCATCAGGACAGTTACCGGAAGTAGTCATCGGATCTTAAACAAGCTTTGTTGGAAGTAAGACTCCGTGCCCAAATTCCTCTTTTTTGATGTTTTTTTTCGGGGGGGGGGGATACTAATTTTGACTTCTATTGCGATGGTCTCTAAATTTTGTCATTTTAACAGTTATCAGAGGGTGCTATCGGATCATAGTGATAGTTGTTAAGGAGTGAGAAGTGGAAAAGTAAAACATTTAAAGATGCAAGATAAGCTAATAGTTGTAAAAACATGGATACGGTCACGGTAACCAGAGTGTCCTTTTGTCAATTTACTTCGTAAGGACGATGTGTCCTTCATTTTTATAAACGAAAGTGATCCAGTCCACCTCCATGCTCTTGTAGTTGCCCTCTCATCGAAAACATTGGACAAAATACTTGAGACAAACAAACTTTATTTTGTTTAACATTGTTTAATAAGTTTAAATAAGTAAGCCTCATGGGATGAATTACTCAGTTCAGATTCTAAAATATGGAGTTTTATAGTGCAAAAGCATCGGATGAACAAACCCAAAGATAATGATCGTGGTTGCTGCGTTAGATCCACCATAGTACATAGCGAACCACGGACCATAGTAACCAAAATATAGTATGAAACCCCTGATAAAGTACACCATTGGAATCGCCTTAGCTGAGATCCCCATACAGGAAACTTACATTATTTTGGCTTGAACAACAAGAAAAATACCTAACATGGAAAATTTTTTTTGCATGGGAATTACCATAAATATCCTTTTTTTCCGTTTTGTCATTCTCCGCATATAAAGGGGCATTGGAACATCATAGAGAGCTGTTTAAGGGTTCATGTAAAAGGAAATTGCTAAAGCTTCTCGCTTTCCCAATTAATAAAATAGTATTTTAAATACAATTTTTTTGGCAAATAAAACTTTATTCTCGTATACAAGCTGATCAATGACGTTATAATCGCAGTTCACATCCATAAATGACGTTAAAGGTGTAAGATAGAAGAACAAGGCCATGCTCTGAGGATGAAGAACATGGCCATATTCTGAAGAAGAAGCTAAAGATTGCAGCATATGAAAAAAAAATCAATTGGAATACCTTAAAGAAATAAGAGAGACGCTATAACTTTTTTCCTGGTTTTTAAATTAAAGACTGCACTTTATTCCTCTTTTTCGAAATATGCTCATTTTTTATTACTTTCAGCATTGACTTATTACATATTTATGAAAAGAAAATCATAAACAGCGCAATGGTGCTGCCTAAGTAAAGAGTGATATGGGTACAATGTGCTAAATATTTTTTCACCAAGGCACTTCGTATAGAAGGACTTTTGGCTTATCTTACTTCTTTAACCGTTCTACTTTTCCACTTCTCACTCCTCAACAACTCTCAATATGAAAGTATGATCCGATAGCCGCCTCTGGTAACTGTTAAAATGATAAATTTAAGAGACAACCCCATCGTCATAAAAGCCAAAATGAGTATCAGCCCCCCCCCCCCCCATGCAAACGAGGAATTTGGGCACGTAGTTTTACTTCCAACTAAGTTTCTTTGAGATCCGATGACCACTTCCAGTAACTGTCCTGATGACAAGTCTCTCTCATTTGCCTCATCTGAAAAGGTTAGGTTTTGTTCTGGTCTTCTAAAAGCTTAACGATTCCATTAGCTCTTTCATCATAAGAAATCACTTTAAAAAAAACAAGTGAATTTTCTTGCATTGGGTCCCATTCTCCAAAAGACATAAGTAAGACACTAGCCCCAACTTCCCATAAAGGTTAATTCAGTTCGCTGAATTGTTTTCACGTCTTATGAAATTTGCCACCAAAATTAGTTTATGAATGTTTTTTAGTTTACTGATTACAAATCAGCGCATAGTATTAAAAATGTATATATGTTACCGTGAATGTCCGAAATCTTGACATTCACCGGGGATGTTAACAAAAACACAGTCGCTTGGTGTATGTCCGAAATATTTGTTAAATATCCTTATTTTTTACTTTCTCCGGAGAATGTAGACATTCAACATGCACTAACGGTGAATGTTTTAGCAGTTCTTCTCCGTAATTCAGTCGTTATAGATTTTTCCGCTCTTTCTGGGAGGAATGACGAAGCACGCAAAACACAGTACTTTTTAATGAGAAAAGAAACAATAGTAATTAAAACTTGAAACGAACAGAAATTATTCCGTATATAAAAGGGGCCGTCCCCTCCTCAACGCCTCGCTCTTTACGCTAAAGTTTTTTATTGTTTTAAAAAATGAAGTTGTGAGACAGAGTCAAACTTTAGCGTAAAGAGCGAGGCATTGAGGAGGGGACAGCCCCTTTCATATACGGAATAATTTCTGTTCGTTTTAAGTTTTAAAGTCGCTCCTTACTTTCAGTTTAAAAAACTTGTTTTTTTTTATTTAATTTCTGATCGTTTTTTAGTTAATGCAGCTTTTATTTTGGTTCACCGACATTGAATAAGTAGACAAAATTTGCATAAAAATTTTAATTTTCTTTTGCTAAATGGCTGTCTCTAAATTTGCTTCTGACGTAATTTACAAATTAACTTACGTAACGAACTTCTATATTCGTGTATTTTTCTTCTGGCAAAAAATACAAAGTTGCAGATTTTTGCAGATATGAGCTTGAAACCTATGTAATAGGGTTTTCTGATACGCTGAATCTGACGGTGTGATTTTCATTAAAATTCTTTCACTTGTAGGGGATGTTCCCCCCCTCTTTAAAAAATCAGGTAAATTTTCTCAGGCTCGTAGCCTTTGATGAGTAATACTAAACTTAATAAAATGTATATATTTAGAATCAGCATTATAAGCCCATTCTTTTGATACATTTATTGACATCAAAATTACGTATATGTTATTACGTATATGAGGGGGTTCTCCCCTTAGTCAATACCACGCTCTTTACGTTAAAAGTTAAAAAAAAATTAATTCACAAACCCCTGAATAACAAAGGCTGTTTAATTAGAATAGATAGCTCTCTTGAAAGCACTAAAAAAAAACTGTAGCGTAAAGAGCGAGGTATTGACTTGGGAGAGAGCCCCCTCATATACGTTATAATTTCTGTGCGTTTTAAGTTCTAATGTTGCTTCTTACTTTCAGTTGAAAAAACTTGTTTTTTTTAATTTAATTTCTGATCGTTTTTTAAATAATGCTTGGAAATCCGGCGCCCCCTTCATAGAAATGTCCCTTACCCCAAAGAAATATCCTCCACGGAAAGATTCTCCCGATTAACCCCCTCCTCCAGCCCCTCCCCCCACCAGAAAAAAATCCTTCCTGAAAATGTCTGTATACTTCCCAATAACCAATACAATATGTAAGCAATGGGCAAAGTTCATAGCTTGCAGCCCTTCCCCTGGGAACTGTGGGGGATTAAGTCATCCTAAAAGAAATATTTATTAGATTTTCGACTATGCTGAACAAAATGGCTATCTCAAAATTGTAATTGGGTGGCTTTGAGAAAAAAATCAGCGTGGGAGGGGGCCTAGTTGCCCTTAATTTTTTTGGTCACTTAAAAGGGCACTAGAACTTTTAATTTCAGTTCCAATGAGCCCTCCTACGATATTCTAGGACCACTGGGTCAATACGATTACCCCTGGGGAAAAGAAAAAAAAAAGAAAAACAAATAAACACGCATCCGTGATCTTTCTTCTGGCAAAAAATGGAAAATTCCACATTTTTGTAGATAGGAGCTTGAAACCTCTAAAGTAGGGTTCTCTGATACGCTGAATATGATGGTGTGATTTTCATTAAGGTTCCATAAATTTTAGGGCGTCTTTCCCCCTTTTTTTCGAAAATCAGCCAAATATTCTCAGGCACGTAACTTTTGATGGGTAAGATTAAACTTGATAAAACTTATGTATTTGAAATCAGAATTAAAATCTGATTCTTTTGATGTATCTATTGGTATCAAAATTCCGTTTTTTTAGAGTTTCGGTTACCATTGAGCCGGGTTGCTCCTTACTTACAGTTCGTTACCACGAACTGTTTGAAAATGTCAAGCCTTCCAATCACATTCGACTACTAAAAAGGGCACTAGCCCTTTCAGTTTCCTCTTGAATGAGCCCTTTTTGAGTTTCTACGACAACACTTTCTATAAACACCGTATATGCCCCCAGGGCATAAATTACAGTCCTTGCCCTAAGTAAAGAACGATGTGGCCGCAATGTGTTTTTTTTCTTCTTCTTTCTTCGACAGGAACTTCGTATCGAAGGAGTTGTTGTAGAAACTTCGAAAAGGGCTCATTCGATTGGAAATTGGGGTGGCTAGTGCCCTTTTTAATAGTCGAAAGTGATTGGAGGGTAACTAGCCCCCCCATGCCCATCATTCTCCCAAACACATCCAATCAAAATTTTGAGATAGCCATTTTGTTCAGCGTAGTTGATTTCCAGGTAGAAAACATGTTTTTGAGAAGGACACAACCCTCGGGGCAAGGGTTTTAAGTTATGCCCTGGGGGCATATAAGGTTTTTATAGAAGGCGTTGTCGTAGAAACTTCAAAAAAGGCTCATTCGATTGAAAATTCAAAGGGATAGTGCCCTTTTTAATAATCGAAAGTGATTGGAGGGCACCTAACCCCCCTCTCACGCCACCCTTTTCCCCAAACCCATCCAATCAAAATTTTTAGATAGCCATTTTATTCACCGGAGTTTAAAGTTTTGGAAATTAGGTCTTTAAGGATGACAACCCATTCCCCCAACAACCCTCAGGGCAAGGGTTGTAAGTTATACCCTGGGAACATGTAAGGTTTTTATAGAAAGCGATGTTCTAAAAACATCAAAAAGGGCTCATTCAATTGAAAATTGAAAGGGCTAGTGCCCTTTTAATAGTCGAAAGTGATTGAAGGGCAACTAACACCCCCTCTCACGCCCACCATTTCCCCAAACACATCCAATCAATATTTTGAGATATCCATTTTGTTCAGCGTAGTCGAAAGTTCTGGAAATTAGGTCTTTTAGGATGGTAACCCCATCAGAGCCCTCAGTGCAAGGGTTGTAAGTATGCCCTGGGGTCATATAAGGTTTATATAGAAAACTGTTGTAGAAATTTCAAAAGGGGCTCATTTGATTGGAAATTGAAATTGCCCTTTTTAATAGTCGAAAGTGAGTGGAAAGTAATTAACCCCCCTCTCACGCCCACCATTTCCCCAAACACATTCAATCAAAGTTTAGAGATAGCCATTTTGTTCAACGTAGTTTAAAGTTCTGGAAATTATGTATTTAAGGATGACAAACCCCCCAGAGTCCCCAGGGCAAAGGTTGTAAGTTATGCCCTGGGGGCATATAAGGTTTTTAATGATAAAGTTGTCTAGTGCTTCAAAAGTGCGTAAAAACTTCAAAAGGGGCTCATTCAATTGGAAATTGAGAGGGCTAGTGCTCTTTTTAATAGTTAAAAGTGATTGGACGGTAACTATCCCCCCTCTCACGCCCACCATTCCCCCAAACACATTCAATCGATATTTTGAGATAGCCATTCTGTTCAACGTAGTAGAAAGTTCTGGAAATTAGGTCTTTGAGGATGACAATCCCCCCAGGCCTCAGGGCGAGGGTTGTAAGTTATCCCCTGGGGGCATGTAAGGTTTTTATTGCAAGCGTTGTCCTAAAATCTTCAAAAGGGCTCAATTGATTTGAAACTGAAATGGCTAGTGCCTTTTTTAATAGTTGAAAGTGACTGAAGAAAAACTAACGCCCCTCTCTCATTCCCACCATTTTCCCAGACACATCCAATCAAAATTTGAGATAGCCATTTTGTTTAACGTAGTTGAAAGTTCTGAAAATTATGTCTTAGAGGATAACACCACACTCACAGCCCTTAGGGTAAGAGTTGTAATTTATGCCCTGGGGGCATATAAGGTGTTTATAGGAAGTGTTAAATCAATAGTCGTAGAAACTCAAAAAGGGCTCATTCTTTTGGAAATCAAAAGGCCTAGTGCCCTTTTTAGTTGTCGAAAGTGATTGGAAGGCTTGATATTTTTATAATAAAGATCGATGTGGGTATAATGTATTATTTTGTTGTTGTTATTGTTGTTTAGACCAGGGCACTTTGTATCGAAGGAGTTGTCGTAAGAACTTCGAAAAGGGCTCATTCGATTGAAAATAGAAAGGGCTGATGCCCTTTTTAATAGTCGAAAGTGATTGGAGGGAAACTAATTCCCGTCCCACGACCACCCTCCCATTTGACTTTATGTTTAAAAACTAAATGTTGCCATAAGATTAAATCAAAATGCACTGTGTTAATGCTAATTTCCAATAAGGCATCTCAGCAGTATCCCAAGAACGACTGAGAGTATTAGGTTCAAACTTTCGGGGCTGCTTCTGCTCTTAAAATTTAACGAAATCAAATAGCGTAAGTGTATCCAAGCTATCAAAGAAAGTATACAGATTTTTTGCGAATGGTATCAAGTTTTCCATTTCAGGTCAACTAGAGGAGGTATGAAACTAAATTAAACTCTACTATTTGTGTCCAGATTTTTAAGAGGGTGTATGTTGTTAAAAATTGCTGAAAATTTTTCTCCAGCATACAAATAGCAGGCCAAACTATAAATTCTTAAAAAAACGAAAAGATTTAAAGTATTATTTTCTTTTTCTCTGAAAAGACTATCATAGGCCTAAGTAAAGAACGATGTGGCCACAATGTGTTTTTTTTTTCTGCTTCTTTTTTTCGACAGGCAATTCGTATCGAAGGAGTTGTCGTAGAAACTTCGAAAAGGGCTCATTCGATTGGAAATTAGGACGGCTAGTGCCCTTTTTAATAGTCGAAAGTGATTGGAGGGCAACTAACCTCCCACGCCCATCATTCCCCCAAACACATCCAATCAAAATTTTGAGATAGCCATTTTGTTCCACGCCGTTAAAATTCAGGAAATTATACCTTTGAGCAGGAAACTCCCCCCACAGTCTTCAGGGCAAGGGTTATAAGTTATGCCCTTGGGGCATATAAGTTTTTATTGCAATCTTTGTCGTAGAAACTTGAAAAAGGGCTCATTCCATTGGAAATTCAAAGGTCTAGTGCCCTTTTTAATAGTCCAAAGTGATTTGAGGGCAACTAGCCCCCCTCTCTCAACAACATTTTCCCCAAACACATCCAATCAAAATTTTTAGATAGCCATTTTGATCAGTGTGTGGATTTCCAGATAGAAATTATGTTTTTGAGGAAGACACTCCCCCACAGCCCTCAGGGCAAGGGTTGCAAGTTATGCCCTGGGGTCATACAAGGTTTTTATAGAACGTGTCGTCGTAGAAACTTCAAAAAGGGCTCATTCGATTGGAAATTGAAACGGCTAGTGGCCTTTTTCATAGTCGAAAGTGATTAGAAGGCAACTAACACCCCTTCCACGCCCACTATTTCCCAAACATATCCAATCAATATTTTTAGGTAGCCATTTTGTTCCACGCAGTTTAAAGTTCAGGAAATTACACCTTTGAGCAGGAAACTCCCCCCACAGTCTTCAGGGCAAGGATTATAAGTTATGCCCTGGGGGCATTTAAGGTTTATATTGAAATCTTTGTCGTAGAAACTTGAAAAAGGGCTCATTCCATTGGAAATTCAAAGGGCTAGTGCCCTTTTTAATAGTCGAAAGTGATTGGAGGGCACCTAACCCCCCTCTTACGCCACCCTTTCCCCCAAACCCATCCAATCAAAATTTTTAGATAGCCATTTTAGTCAACGCTGTTGAAAGTTTTGGAAATTAGGTCTTTAAGGATGACAACCCATCCCCCCCACAACCCTCAGGGAAAGGGTTGTAAGTTATGCCCTGGGAGCATGTAAGGTTTTTACAGAAAGCGATGTTGTAAAAACATCAAAAAGGGCTCATTCAATTGAAAATTGAAAGGGCTAGTGCCCTTTTAATAGTCGAAAGTAATTGAAGGGGAACTAACCCCCCTCTCATGCCCACCATTTCCCCAAACACATCCAATCAAAATTTTGAGATATCCGTTTTGTTCAACGTAGTCGAAAGTTCTGGAAATTAGGTCTTTTAGGATGGTAACCCCATCAGAGCCCTCAGTGCAAGGGTTGTAAATTATGCCCTGGGGGCATATAAGGTTTATATACAAAATTGTTGTAGAAATTTCAAAAGGGGCTCATTTGACTGGAAATTGAAATTGCCCTTTTTAGTAGTCGAAAGTGAGTGGAAAGTAATTAACCCCCCTTTCACCTCCACCATTTCCTCACACACATTCAATCAAAGTTTAGAGATAGCCATTTTGTTCAACGTAGTTGAAAGTTCTGGAAATTATGTATTTAAAGATGACAAACCCCCCAGAGTCCCCAGGGCAAAGTTTGTAAGTTATGCCCTGGGGGCATATAAGGTTTTTAACGATAAAGTTGCCGTAAAAACTTCAAAAGGGGCTCATTCAGTTGGAAACTGAGAGGGCTAGTGCCCTTTTTAATAGCTAAAAGTGATTGGACGGTAACTAACCCCCCTCACACGCCCACAATTCCCCCAAACACATTAAATCAAAATTTTCAGATAGCCATTTTGTTCAACGTAGTAGAATGTTCTGGAAATAAGGTCGTTGAGGATGACAACCCCCCCAGGCCTCAGGGGGAGGGTTGTAAGTTATCTCCTGGGGGCGTATAAGGTTTTTATTGAAATCGTTGTCGTAGAAACTTCAAAAGGGCTGATTTGATTGGAAATTGAAAGGGCTAGTGCCTTTTTTAATAGTTGAAAGTGATTGGAGAAAGACTAACGCCCCTCTCACGCCCACTATTTTCCCAGACACATACAATCAAAATTTTGAGATAGCCATTTTGTTTAACGTAGTTGAAAGTTCTGAAAATTAGGTCTTAGAGGATAACAACCACCCTCACAGCCCTTAGGGTAAGAGACTCATAATGTCGTAGAAACTCAAAAAGGGCTCATTCGATTGGAAATCGAAAGGCCTAGTGCCCTTTTTAATTGTCGAAAAAAATTGGAAGGCTTGACATTTTTATAGTAAAGATCGATGCGGGGATAATGTATTATTTTTTGTTGTTGTTGTTGTTTAGACCAGGGCACTTTGTATCGAAGGAGTTATCGTAGGAACTTCGAAAAGGGCTCATTCGATTGAAAATAGAAAGGGCTGATGCCCTTTTTAATAGTCGAAAGTGATTGGAGGGAAACTAATCTCCGTCCCACGCCACCCTCCCATTTGACTTTATGTTTAAAAACTAAATGTTGCCATAAGATTAAATCAAAATGCACTGTGTTAATGCTAATTCCCAATAAGGCATCTCAGCAGTATCCCAAGAACGACTGAGGGTATTATGATCAAACTTTCGGGGCTGCTTCTGCTCTTAAAATTTAACCAAATCAAAAAAGCGTAAGTCTATCCAAGCTATCAAAGGAAGTAAACAGATATTTTTGCGAATGGTATCAAGTTTTCCATTTCAGGTCAACTAGAGGAGGTATGAAACTAAATTAAACACTACTATTTGTGTCCAGATTTTTAAGAGGTTGTATTTTGTTAGAGATTGTTGAAAATTTTTCTCCAGCATACAAATAGCAGGCCAAACTATAAATTCTTAAAAAAACGAAAAGATTTAAAGTATTATTTTCTTTTTCTCTGAAAAGACTATGTCAATATAAAACGAACAGAAATTAATTAAAAAAACTTTTTCCACAAAATAAGTTTTTCAAAGAAAAGTAAAGAACTCCATTAAACAAAAAAAGAGCAAAAATAAAATCAAATTATCTACCAAGCGTGAAACTACCACAAATCAGCATTGATAAATAAATGAAGCCCAAAACGAACAGAAATTACAATAAATAACCGAGTCAAACTCAAAACGAGCAGAAATTAACATAAGTTGGGCTCAAAACCCCCTATGCCTTCCCAAGGCCAGAACATAATTTGCACTTTACTGACAAAAATACAAATCAATGTGCATTGTCAGTTTAATATACATATACTGATATTTAGTAATCAAAATGTTAATATTATTTGATTTATTAAAGTTATAAAAGTAAAAACATTTATATTTTTTTCAGAAAAGTGCAAATTTTGTTCTGGCCTTTGAAAAAGGACTTGGGGGCCAGTTGCCCTCTGATCACTTTTGACTCTTAAAAAGAGCAGTAGTGCTCCCGATTTCCAATCGAATGAGCCCCCTTTGAAGTTTATACGACGACCCCTTCTATATGAAGTGCCTCTGGAAAAAAAATAAATAAATGGAGTGTGGGGGGAGGCTAGCTGCCCTCCAATCACTTTTGACTCTTAAAAAGTGAATTACAACTTTCAATTTCCAATCAAATGAGCCCTCTAGGAATTTTATACGAGTATCCCTTCCGTAACAACCATATATGCCCCCAGGGCATAACTTACAACGCCTACCCCCGGGCCCTGGGGGGCTGCGTCGACACCGGAGTTTTTTGTTATTAGAACTTTGAACTATTTTTAACAAAATGTCTATCTCAAAATTTCTATCTGATGCATTTAGGGGTGGAGGAAGGGAAGGGGCTAGTTGCCGTCCGATCTCTTTTGACTCTTAAAAAGTGAACAAAAACTTTCAATTTCAAATCAAATGAGCCCTCTCCGAAGTTTATACGAGCATTCATTCCGTAAGAACTATATATGCCCCTAGAGCATTACTCATAACGCCTGCCTCCGGGTCCTGGCGGGTTCCGTCGACACAGGAATTTTTTTATCTGAACTTAGAACTATTTTTAATGAAATGGCTATTATAAAAATTTTATTGGATAGGCTTGGTGAAAAAAGTGTGTGGGGGGAGGAGGGGGCTAGTTGCCTTCAGATATCTTTTGACTCTTAAAAATTGAACTAGAACTTTCAATTTCCAATCAAATGAGCCCCCTCCGAAGCTTATACGAGCATCCCTTTCACAAGAACCATATACGCCCCCAGGACAACACTTACAACGCCTATACCACGGGCTCTGGGGAGTGTTTTGTTATCTAATTTTTGAACAATTTCCAAAACACTGGTTATCTCAAAATTTGTAGGGGACGGGGTTGGGGAAAAAGAGCGTGAGTGTGGGCTAGTTTAACTCTCTTGACTCTTAAAAAGTGTACTAGAACTTTCAATTTCCAATCAAATGAGCCCTCTATGAAGTTTATACAAGTATCCCTTTCATAAGAGCCATACATGCCCTTAGGGCATAACTTAGAACGCCTTCCCCTGTGCCCTCGGGGTTCTATTGACACCGGATTTTTTCTTACCCGGCCTTTGAACTATTTTTAACAATATGTCTATCTCAAAATTTTCATCAGATGGGTTGGGGGATAGCTTCCCTCGGATCTCTTTTGACTATTAAAAAGTAAGCTCAAATTTTCAGTATCCAATCAAATGAGTCTTCTCTGAAGTTTATACGAGCATCCCTTTCATACGAACAATATATGCCCCAGGGCATAAATTACAACGACTGCCCCCGGGCCCTGGGGGGTTGTGACGAAACCTGAGTTTTTGTTATCTGACTTTTGAGAAATTTTTAACTTAATGCCTATCTCAAAATTTTTATTGGATGCATTTGGGGATAAGGAGCGTGGGGGGCTAGATGCCCTCCAATATCGTTTGACTCGAAAAAACTTAACTAGAACTTTCAATTTCCAATCAAATGAGCCATCTCCGAATCTTTTACGAGCATCACTTCAATAAGAACAATATATTCCCCAAGGGCATAACTTACAACACCTGCCCTCGGGCCCTGTGTTGACCCCTGAGTTTTCGCTACATGGTCTTTCAACTATTTTAAAAAAAGCTATCTCAGTTCTTATCAGATGGGTTTGATGAAAAAAGGGCGTGGAGGAGGGGGGCTAGGTGCCCTCCAATCTATTTTGACTCTTAAAAAGTGAACTAGAACTTTCGATTTCCAATCAAATGATCCCTTTTTGAAGTTAATACGAGCATTCCTTTTGTAAGACCCATATATGCCCCCAGGGCATAACTTACAACGCCTGCCCCCGGGCCCTGGTGGATTGTGTCAACACCGGAATTTTTGTTATATGATCTAGCTATCTTAAATTTTTTATTGAATGCATTTGGGAATATAGGGTTTAGGGGTGGGGGAGCTGGTTACCCTCCAACATCTTTTGACGCTTAAAAAAGAACTAGAACTTTCAGTTTCCAATCAAATGAGCCCTCTCTGAAGTTTATACAACAATGTTGTCTATACAAAACCTTATATGCCCCCAGGGCATAACTAACAACCCTTGCCCTGAGGGCTGTGGGGGAGTTGTCATCGTCAAAGACCTAATTTCCAGAACTTAAAACTACGTTTAATAAAATGGATGTCTCAAAATTTTTATTGGATGTGTTTGGGGAAAAAGTGGGCGTGACAGGGGGGTTAGTTGCCCTCAAATCACTTTCGACTATTAAAAAGGGCACTAACCCTTGGAACTTCTAGTCAAATGAACCTTTTTGAAGTTTCTACGACACCGCCCTCTATAAAAACCTTATATGCCCCAAGGGTATAACTTAAAACCCTTGCCTTGAGGGTTGTGGGGGAGTGTCCTCCTCAAAAACATAATTTCTATCTGAAAATCAACTACGCTGAACAAAATAGCTATCTCAAAATTTTGATTGGATGTGTTTGGGGGAATGATGGGCGGGAGGGGGCTAGTTGCCCTCCAATCACTTTCGACTATTAAAAAGGGCATTAGCCCTTTGAATTTCCAATAGAATGAGCCTTTTTTGAAGTTTCTGCGACAACGCCTTCTATAAAAACCATATATGCCCCCAGGGCATAACTTAAAACCCTTGCCCTGAGGGTTGTGGGGGATTGTCCTCCTCAAAAACATATTTTCTATCTGGAAATCAACTACGCTGAACAAAATGGCTATCTCAAAATTTTGATTGGATGTGTTTGGGGGAATGATAGGCGTGGGGGGGGGGGGGCTAGTTGCCCTCCAATCACTTTTGACTATTAAAAAGGGCACTATCCCTTTGAATTTCCAATCGAATGAGCCTTTTTTGAAGTTTCTACGACAACGCCTTCTATAAAAACCTTATATGCCCCCAGGGCATAACTTAAAACCCTTGCCCTGAGGGTTGTGGTGGAGTGTCCTCCTCAAAAACATTATTTCTATTTGGAAATCAACTACGCTGAACAAAATGGCTATCTCAAAATTTTGATTGGATATATTTGGGGAAATGATGGGCATGGGGGGGGGGGGGGGCTAGTTGCCCTCCAATCACTTTCGACTATTAAAAAGGGCACTAGCCCTTTGAATTTCCAATCGAATGAGCTTGTTTTGAAGTTTCTACGACAACGCCTTCTATAAAAACTTTATATGCCCCCAGGGCATAACTTAAAACCCTTGCCCTGAGGGTTGTGGGGGAGTGTCCTCCTCAAAATATATTTTCTATCTGGAAATCAACTACGCTGAACAAAATGGCTATCTCCAAATTTTGATTGGATGTGTTTGGGGAATGACGAGCGTAGGGGGGGGGGGGGGGCTAGTTGCCCTCCAATCATTTTCGACTATTAAAAAGGGCACTAGAACTCCCGATCCAATCGAATGAGCCCCCTTTGAAGTTTCTACGACGACCCCTTCCATATGAAGTGCCTCTGGAAAAAAAGAAATAAATAAATAATAAAACACTGGAGCCGTATGGCCTTTACTATAGGCAACGCTATAGCGTTGCCTCTGAAATGTTAACTGAACTTCATCTTAGAGAATGGAGGTTTTGGGCGGCAGCCCTTCTTATCTACAGAATAATTAATATTCGTTTTGAAGTTTGACGCTGCTTTTTAGCTTCATTTGAAAGACTAGTCTTTTCATTAGAAAAGATCATGCTTTCCTCTTCTACCAAAGGCAGTGGCCACTGCGAATCTAAAACCGTGTACTAAGACGAATAAGAAAAATATGATGGTGTTCTACCTTAACGGAGTCGGCGCTATTCGTCTCATTTTCATTATTGCCCGGAAATGAAGGATCCTTATTACCGTTATTGGGCAATCAAGACAAAGGACTACACTAATTCAGACGGTGTTACAACCCATTAGCATGGTACGGTACACTTCATAAGTACGACAATTCCTTACTCGATCGGACCGCTGTGAGGAAAATATGAATTCTAGTCATTCAATCCCTCTGATGGCCCTAGTTATAGGACAAGTATGACAGGGTTAGTAGCTAGGGTTTTAGCTGCACGTATAGGGGTTTCGAGCTCAATTCGATAGTGTGTAAAGCATTTGCTATTACAGGCATCTACCAACTGTCCTTTTAGATCTTTTTTAATTTACTGGCAATGGTGTGTATTAAAATTAGTAAATTGGCGGTTTATTGGACGGTCCCTAACCGCGAAAAAAAAGAAGAAAACTGCAACAGGGCTGTAACAGGTGAACTGAACACAAACTTTATGAATAGATTCATAAAAATTTACTTTCGTTGTGTCCATTTCATAGTTGCTTCATGAACAGAAAACCTTATTTGTAGAGTAGCTTCATGGCAAACGTGAACTTGAACATACCCATTTTTCTCCGGGGAAACATAGTTGCATCTGTTGCCCCGCTACTACAATGCTTGGATCCCAATTGCAGTGACATTTCATAGGACTTTGGCACTGTAGATCTAGTTTTGCTGGTTTCAGGCTCCAATCTCTCTATGCACAAATAAGTAGTCTTACACGTCCTTAACGATACGGTAATGACAGGTAAGTAAAGAGCACCCCTAGACAAAATTAACCAAAACTATAAGAAATAGAATCTTTATAATGATGTGTTTTTAAATCAAGAATCTGCTTCTCGTGGTGACTCCAAAAATGTCGTCTTATTTGGATTAATATGAAGACGCCTTCGCATAATCTCATCACCGGAATCAGGTTCTGGGCCCTGTAGTGTGTTGATAGTTAGGTTTGATTTCTGGGTCTCGTACTCCAAAAATGTATAAACGTAACATGTTAAAAGTTATCACCACGAGAAATTGTGCCCGATCTTAATTAAAGAGGGAAAACATCCCCGAAAAGGCGACCCTCTTGGTAAAAGTTTCAAAATTGAATTCAGTCTGATTCTTCTGATCCATCTCTTCTTCATTTCCAAATTTAGTTCAGCTGTTCGCCCTTGCTCATATATTGTTATTTACGACTAATGCCTAGGCAATACTATAGTCATATTTGCAGATAAAATCAAGATTAGGCTCGACTCCATTGATGACAATGTATTTGAGTTAAGCGATGTTCAACTATCAAGCGCAAGTTTATTGGCGCTTTATAGAAAGAATTAATCAAACTTTAGCGTACTGAGCAAGACGTCAAGAGGAGCAACAGTCCCCTTCATATATAGGGTAACGACTGTTCGTCTCAAGTTTTGACGTTGCTGTTTATTGTCATAAAAAAAGGATAATGTTGAAAATGAGGCTGAACACGCAGTTTTGAAATAAAACACAGCCTACAGATCAAACGTTTCCCAATTGACTTTCAATTTACCCTAGTATGTAATGAAGGATCTTTGAACTAATTGAATATAAGCCTGAGACTAGAACTGAAATATAAATGTCCAAAAGCCAAAAACGTTGAGTATATATTTCTAAAATGGTGTTTAAGCATTACCAAAGTTAGTATAATTGCAAGCTCTTAATGCAATGAAACTCTCTTATTTAATATTAGTGCTTTCAAAGACCCTTAAATACAAACTTCGATGAAGATCGAACATCATTTGTAAAAATATGCTTTCTGTTTTGCCTTAAAACGGCACCTTAGACTCATCCTTGTCATCTACGACCTCAAAAACTGAACATGTTGACTTAGACGCAGGCTAGATATATTTTAGAACTTTGACTGTCGGGGAGTCGTATGATCATCCGTTAAATTATGAAAATTGCAATACACCCTTTGGCCTTGTACACGACAGTATATAAACCAAAGAGGCTTAAATTTAACTGATGACGTTAGTAACTCAAGTAGATTGATGCACAAAGAGAACAACTAATCTTCCTCCTCAATCTCCTTACAAACTAACACCTTGTTCCCATTTGCAGCCTTAGCTACTGAAAATTATATATATATATATATATATATATATATATATATATATATATATATATATACATATATATATATATATATATATATATATATATATATATATATATATATATATATATATATATATATATATACGTATATATATATATATATGTATAGGGTAGCTTATTAATAAACGAAATGAAATTGAACTGATTACATGAGAAACCATTTTAGAAGTAAACGGGTTTTGTCAAGTTGCTTATATTCAAAAGTGTATAGGGCTGTATATTATACTTTCGACAATGAGGAAAGTCCGTCCCACAGCAGCTCAGACTGCGAACGAGAAACAGTGTCCATGTAGCGGTCCCAATACCCACCACAGAAAAGATTGCCAATTTGAAAAATGTGCCTAAAATTTTCAGCCATAACCACAATCTCAAAATTACTTGACCAACAGTTAAGAAACTTCAGCTCAAATAAAAACCATCTTCCCCATTTTAAACTATTTTTCACTCATCCAAAAACTGCTCTTAAAATCAGACAGGATGAAAAAAAAACTACATATCAAGATCCATCTTTTCTCAGATAAAACAGGATTTCAAATTAAAAATAAATAAATAAATACAAAATAAAATACATACCATTGCCATTTACCTAAGGGATGTGTAACATACTTTTCTTATAGTTCTCGGCACAACTCAATTCCTTCAGTTACTAAGAGTAGACATTTCTTTGCCTCTAAAACCTACAGTTTTTCTCATTTGTTTTTTTTCATCTGCACAAAACGATAAACTTTTCACTCTCTATCTTTATCCTTTGCATAGCTCTAACCTTTCTGTTATCTGGGGCAGCGCTACACACACACACACACACACAAAAAAAAAAAAAAAAAAAAAAAAAAAAAAAAAAAAAAAAAAAAAAAAAAAAAAAAATCTGCAACTAAGAGAAAACAATTTAAGAAGCTTCAAATAAGAAAGAAATTGTTTGAGCTGCCAAATTGGTACTTTATTTCGTTCAGTTGCACTGGAATACATACGAAAAAAAAGAAGAAAAGATTACGATAGTACAATCTAGACGTTAAGTCAACAGCTCAAAGAAAAAAAAGAGAAGAATTTCATTATAAAATATCCAATAGCCATAATTTGTGCTCAATTATGCTCACACCCAACAGAGCAGGATACCTGAAAGTCGTCAGACCCTCTCCCCTCATAACAATTTTCCACATTTTAGGCCTTTACCCTATGGGGCCGCGAGTAAGGAAAAAACTTGAATATTTCCTCACTTACTTGACTGAAGGCGCTGAAACACACCCATAGAATGGTTTTCTAGGTTTAAATCACATCAGAAATTATACACTTTCACGAAGCATGAGGGGAGACCACCATCATCTTTCGTTGTGTTCTTCAACAATGATATTTAGCCACATTTTTACTACAAAAACCTGAATTTCCGGCTTGAGAAATAGTAACTATCAGGCACCCTTCCAACCTCCTTGAATAGACACATTAATGCGAGCACAAGATATGGCTATAAATGTCGAGCCAACTCTTAATCCCTAAAAGTGAAGACATCCGCTTTGGAATCGTCACGGGACATTAAAATAATATTAATAATAATAAAATAAAGCACTCGACATCCACTACAAAATCAAGATAGCCATTTCATTGCTGAACTAATACATCAATATACACTTGTAAATAAAGATCAAAAGATATGTTGAAAAGTTTCCAATTAAATGAATGATATCCATCAAAATTGGCGTTACCCCCCCCCCCCCCGCCCAATAGGGTACGTCTGAAATCTTACCAAGACCTTTAGAAGGCTGAAGGCTAGTGAGCTAAAAAGGTTTCAAGGGTATACGGGGAGAAAATCGATTATGACAAAATCTCCTCAATTAGGAATAAGACAAATCACGAGGAGTGACAAACTAACCATGTGTCTTAAGATTTTTAGCAAAGGCTACCGGAAAAAGATGACTAGAAATTCAGGTTGCTCTCCGAGAGAAAAACCATCAACGCCATCTAACGCCTCAAAAAAGGTAATAAAGCGGTTACAAGCTTTTTAAAAGCACCACTGCAAAGCTGGTGGTTTTAACGCTATAGAGCTATTTTAAAGCACCAGAGATTTGATTAACTTCGGTATGCTATGTTCTTTGATTTACACATCAAAAAGGAATGCTTAGAGAAAAATTTAGTTTTCACGGGGGGAGGGGGGGGGGGGGGTAAGAAGAATGTATAAGAGAAATTAACAAATTAAAAGAAGTAAAATAATTAAGATAAAGAAATGAAAATGGAGCTGATTTCCACCAGATCCCATCTGCTTCAGATCCACTAGACACCTTATTTAAGTTGCGAGAACATGATTTATATTTAGATCAAACATAATGTCATGAAAAAAGATATTATGAGACTCAGCTCAACCTGTAATATTATGGTCGCCTAGCTGCTTCCATGCACCCCTCCCCCCTCCCCCAGGAAAAAAATAAAGCTGATGTGAATGGGGTAGACATTAATGATCAACCGACAAATTGAAATCACAGAGCAGCTGAAAAGGTATTCCAATAAATGGTGTAGTAACTGCTGTCGGTGAGAAAGGGAATCAAGAGAAAGGCGTGTAGAAGGGGGAGGTATATCAAGTGGTTAAGCTACATAATGCTCAAAATTTTCAACTGGTTTCTTTTTAGAAACATTTTCTTGCTCTTATAACAGCACATTTATATTTTAAACAGCTTTTTTTGTTGGGGGGGGGGGAGGGGTCAATCAACATATCGAAGGATAAAAGGAAATAGAATTAACGAAGACGAATTCGCTAATTTTACCCATTTAGTTTATCATTAATTAATCGAAGAGTCGAATGATTAACAAAATCAAACCACAGAATAGATAAACTTGCATAACAACAGATTAACTCCTAAATAGTCAATCACAACTACCGTTGGCATTATGATTGAATTTAAAAGTAAAATTCATACTTGCAATCAAAATTTCTATAAGAGCCAATTTTTACATTGACAGTATTGCTAACCGTCTTCCACCAAGCCCAAGATAAACGGGTATGTATCACTTTTCGGGTAGGAAAATTTTGACTCCTTGTCTTGCTAGAATGTGTCTCTCAACATAAACACTTGTAATAGAAGGAACACGCTACAAGTAATTTTTCTTTCAGTTATCAAATAAACGAATTATCTTTCTTAGCTGTTTTTTTTAGCACAAAAAGCAAATACATAATGTCCTCAGCCAAACACCATTAGAACTGAACTGTTATAAAAGAAATTTTGAGACTGCATGCAAGGAAAACACGAACGTTTTTGACAAATAAAGAAACTATCCAAATCCGAAACTGTAACATAAGTCTATATTCTCAACTTAAAGATATCCAATTTAAGTGTCGTTTGCTCTCCCCTAAAAACATCCACGTTCCCCCTTTTTTCTCACTTGGTAGAGCAACAGACTCAAAATCAAAGGTTAAATCAAATATCAGAAAAATGGCAAAAAAACAAGCTCAATGAACAGTTCTGAATTGACTATTACCTTTTGTTCAAAATGCAAGATTTTTTTACTATTAGCAATCAATCAGTTGAAGTAAACAGAGAAGCCCAAATTGGAATGTTTTGGAAATTATGTTAAGCAGCTTTTTGCAGCCAAACAAACACCTATAGACATAGAAAGATCACATAAAGCAAGATCACAAACAACTTAAAATTATTTTGAAAATTTTTACACTCTAGGAGAGGAGACTGAATGATGGCTCTGAAATTTGATTGAAACTCCATGTCAATAATTATTACCAGAGTATGTAATGTTTCATCAAATTAGATATATATCTCCAGTGTCTTTAAATAAATTGTATTTGTATTTAAAAGTCTTTCAGCATTCTAAAAAAAAAACAAAAAAAAAAAAAAAAAAAAAAAAACTGGACTCCGAACGAGAAGCCAGGCCAAGACTATATTCGTACACCAGACAGGGGGAATTCTACCCTCGAAGTTATCAATTCGGCTCTAAAAATCCATCTTTTTAGTTCAGCCACCTCACCTTCTTTAAAAGAGCTCTTTGACACCAGCCGCCTCCCCCAGGAGTGCCAAGATTCAGTATAGCTATGGTCGTGATCATACTGAAAAGAATATTGCACAAAAGAAACAAAAAAATCGACTATTTCAATAAACAAACCCAATATTTTAAAGAATTAGTAATGGCTATCTTGATCTTCATATTTAAGTCTCGCTTCAATAAATTCAATCATAATCAGGCTGGATCTGTAAGCTCACTGCAAGAGAGACTTACCAAAAATGTGACCATGTCGGTTACTTCATAGGGAAGTGTGGACTTATCAAGTCCAGAATAAAGCTTTGACTAGGCTTAATCCTATCTATCACAAATCACACTGCTTTTAAAAGGCAGTATTAAAGTCTTGTCAATATCAATGGGAGAGGCCTTCCCATCTCACTATGTAGCTCGTTCTGAGACCAGCTCCTTAAAGTCTTCATTCACAGGACAGAGTAGCATACTGCGAGACTTACAGAAGTTGCTACTTTGTCATCAGCAATCAGCATCAGCACTTTATCTCATTCCAATATCAACTCACTAGTTAACCATGCCAACCTCTCCTTTGTACCGCTAGAAAAAAAAAACAACGATGTCGCCACTAAAACGTGGATGATTTTCCAAGAATGGGCGTAATCTTTATTCCTGTTTCACTTGCAATACGCATTGCTTTTTTTTATAATGACGTCCGTGTTGCAACAGTTTTACGAAAATTAGAGGACGAAAAAGTAACACTAAATGAATATACTTGTAGACCAGGTCCAATCTCCAAAACGTCTAAAAATCCATACCACAAGAGAGCGTTTCTGTCACTATTTTCAAAAGAACGATTCAGGCGAACAGCATATTTCCGAAAAAAGAATTTTTTTTTATCCACATCAATTTGTCCCTTATTCCAAGTACGCGAAAGCAATATTTATCTAGTCGACGACGTAGTAGAACCGATTTCTTGTGGATGGTAAAGAAAACGTTTGTAGAGTATGTCCTTTCTTCTTTGTTTCCCGTTAAACACTAAACTAATAAATGGCAGGAAATGGTAGGAAATCCCTTATTTGGTCCTTTTCTCTCCTTCACCCTCCTCTGCATTCTCCATACATGCCTCGGGTACATACAGGCTTGGATCAATGGTCTGAAAAGAAACAAGGATTTATCAGCCGAAGGAAATGTCTCGATAGCTCATGGAAAGATTTCCGCGTTTTTTTTAGCGATGGTATTTAGAATCCTGAGGTCAGGGGTTCGAGTCCTGGTCTCGCTGGTTATTTGGTTTGGAAAAAGGGGTCAATGGTGTGACCCTGTAAGCTCAGTCAGAGTCGACGTAGGTCCGAATGGGCACCTGGAGAAATATATATATATATATATAGAAATATATATATATATATATATATATATATATATATATATATATATATATATATATATATATATATATATATATATATATATATATATATATATATATATATATATATATATATATATATATATATATATAAGTACCGGGAGCCTCAGAGAAAACTCAGTTCCTCAGAAAAAATTTGGGTCAAACCTACAACGTCATGACACAAAAGGATAAGCCCCAACAAAAATACATCATATATATTTTTATTATTTAAAGAGCGAAATTCCTTTCGAAAAGAAAGTTTTGCCTCTGTGACGGAAGACTATGCGGAGACAAGTATTTCTTTTTTTCACCCTTTTGACATTTTTATGGTTGTTGTATGAAAACAATTTGGTTAAAATTCATTTTTAAGAATTCAGAAATTAAGACCCCTCCTTGCCTGGACTTCGGCCAGCTTAGCCTTAGACCACGGCTTAGCTAAAATACAAATTATGAGCTGCCCAAAACGCACCGACAATATTTATACCTCAAAAGCATGTCCAATATTAAATATTAGCTATTATTTCCATCTTTGTTGTACCATTCAGGACTTTTTAACCAAAAGTTTGCCTATCTGTGTCTTAGATTTAATGTACTCCGCGTCAAATATCTGTTGCGAATAAATAATTATCGATGCGAGTGCCAAAACAAAAAAAGTAACCTTTTCCGATAATTAAATTAAGACGATTACACAACCAAATTTGGCAGATATTTCTAAGAACCTTTTTCACAATGCTTCGATATTTTAAAACTAATATTTTCCATTAAAATTACCGTTTTCGCATAAGAAGAGGGCTTTCAAATACCCCCCCCTCCTTAGCACCCATATTGCACACCTAGTTAAAATATATTATTCTAGATGTGGAAAGATTAGGCAGTCACGGATCGAGCCAAGTTCCGCCTTTCCTCTTCTCCTTTTTTTTGCAAGGGGGGGGGGGGGTTCAAGTTGTTGAACTAACTAATTTTCGACTCTAAAATACAACACATTAAGTTTTTGACCGATTTCTACATAGTAAAAACCAAGTTATAAGATGAAGGGTGCAACAGATGTCCAGGATGTCCCGGTTATCTTAAGAGAAGACGCCAATATTAAGATGACGCAAAAAGTACTCTTAGAGTGGGGGTTAAAGTCAACCTTATGATCCCTCCCCCTGCATCCGCTTCCGAGGCCAAATGGGTTAAATTCCCCTCAATATTATCTGAAACACATCACATGGAACGTTTAGAGCTTCGGGTAACCCCTCCCTAATAAAGAGATCCTATAAGTCTCACCTAATAGCTGGGGTGCAATATTGTATAACCGTTAACATTGATGTTTATGTTATAATTATAATCATTCATTTGATATGGACTGCATGTAACACTAAACACGTCAACTATGATTATCGATATTTTTATATTAATTTAGTATTTCACAAAAAAAAAAAACTTTGAAAAGTAAGTTACAGTATCAATGGGTACTACATTAATCTAGATCACGAGAACAATCATCTTCAGGCTATACAGGATTTCTGGCAGTGTAAATGTTAAAGAGTGAGTGTAGATTAATGTTTAAATAAATTCAAATAAATTACAATAAGTGTTTAAATAAATTTAGTATTTTCCAGACACACAATACGGTTGCCCGATTTCTATTTAGAAGGAAATCAGGTAAGCCTGTTTTGTGTAATAAAAGGGTATATATTTACACGAGTTTGGACGGGAGAGCATTCCCTTCAAAACTTTCAAAGACGAAAACTTTCAAATTAACCACTCTCCAAAACAGATGTCGCGATTTTTTTCAATTTTATAGCATACACCTTTGCAATTCAGTTCTAATTAGTATTAAAAAGGGAAGAGACGTTAAAAAACATAGAAATAAAGCAATATTAAAAAACAAGTAGCTTTATCTGTTTTTGTTTTTTATTCATCTTTCATCTCCGATTCCTTTAAAAAAAAGTAATCTGAAAAAGCGAAAAAAGGAATCCGAATGAGCATTGATCATCATCTTTTCGATGTTAGAAAGCTAAAGGTACGGACTATTTTTCTTATAGAAAAAAAAATGGCTTTCCAGACAAACTTTCTATTATATTTTAAATAAAGTAGCACAGGTACAGCAGTGCAACTATCGGGTGATTAAAAAAAAGTGAGAGAAAAAAAAGTGAGAGAAAAAAATTGCTGCCCTGAAAGCTCTTTTCACTCTCTCTACAACCCACTCCAAAACATGAAAGAACATTTGCTGGGAAAGCGATTACTCATCTAAAAAACCATATGTCCTTTAATCTTGAATAGCTAAAACCCAGCATTTTACAGAAACAAACCCAGTACTGGTGCATTGTGCGGGTACCGCGAAAGAAGTCAAGTTTGGTCAATGCTAATGAAATAAAATAGGATGAATATTTAATAGTTTAGAAACAAATTTGGGCTATATATTTGCATATTAGGGGGGGGGGGGTAAAGCATAGACTATATTAAATGCGTAACCTAACCTAGGTACCTTCCCCTCCCCCCTAAACTACAAAAAACAATCATTTAAATAGTGTAACCCATTGAGAAACCACGGCTTTGCAATCATTTATCTATAGCGGTCTCTTGCAAATAGCCCGTTTGACGGGTTTCGTGACTGGTTTCCTTGATACAGTATATAGCGGTGCCCGCATAGTGCACCAGTACCAAAAAACCTGTCTGGACAACAGTGGTATACATACCTTAACAAGCGAGAAAATAATAAACCGCTTAATTCAATACTTACGGTTTTTGAATGAAGATGTGTCTACAATGTATTGAACGATATGTGGATATTATAATTAATTGAATTAATAAGCGGTTAGTTGAATTAGGTTAATTAATTAGCGTGGAAACTTCCAACGCTTTCTTAGCTAAAGAGCTGAATTTTATTTTAACTATTCCAATTTTCAATTCGCAGAAAACTTTTCGAATGTAACACGTGTGTTTTGTTGGTTGTATGTCATAGGCACTTTCCCACTGTGTGAAGTCTTTTGGCCTGCACGCACTCACCTTTTCGAATCGAGACATTTATACGGTGTTTCTTATGGTTTCTTATACATTTACATATATATCGAGTCCGTGAACTCGTTCACGGACTTTTCTTTTCCTGTCACATGGGTATCTAGTGCTTTGGTTTGCCACACTTCTGTACGTATGCTAATTTTTTATTTCATTGAATTTTAATTCTATCAGTTGCCAATCATTTGGAAGATATCAGATATTTTTAAAAACTAAAATTCAGTCTTTTTCATAAGTCTGTACAAGTATGAAAAATTCTTATGATCAATCTCTAATCTTCTAATGGAAGACAGTCAATCTTCCAGACCTCTGGTTCCAATTTATTCATAGGACATTTGGACAATTTTGCTTGGTCTAGAAGTTTTAAGATTGCGATACGAAAATTGAATTTGAAGTTTATCTATGAAAGTACCTTAGTCTGGTGAATCTCCTTAACATAATTAAAGCCAATACCCCTGTTACTCGTCGAAGAGGGGCGTATCAAATACCGTGCGTTTTCACACATATTTACATCTTAAGAACCAATCACAACAGATCGAAATTTGTTTACGGTTAGCAACAAACATAATGTTGGTCACCATTGTTGCAATATAGCAAATCTAGTAAAAGGATTTATTAAGAACTTCCAGCATAATCCGCCAAGATTATGCAATCAGTTATATTTTCGAGGAAATTGACCTATTCCTACAAATTTTTCCTGAAATACGGTTGCAATTCCTATGTAAAATTTAGCCACAATTTGCCCCAAAATTGAAAAGGACCTTTGAAACTGAGATGTCCCTTTATAACAATTTCTAAAAAGTAGTCATATTGAATTCCATCACACCACACGTAACGCTTGACTCCATGGCATTTAAATTAAATTAAAAATAAATAAATAAATGTGACCCGTTTAAAGGTACGTAAGACGGGAAACCCTTCTGATGTAAGTCTACTGGACGCGTTCTCAGTCGCAAAGAGTAAGCTGGTACCATGTAATATAGTTGTCCAGACTGAGTACCAGATATAGGTACCAGAAAAAGTAATTACATGTACTCTTTAGTCCAAACCTGTTTTCTCTGTATACTTTCATCATAGGGCAACCCTTCTACAGTTGCCACTAATTTCACTTTTTCAAACTATTTCCTTTAATCTTTATCTTACCTTACTATGGCAATCAAACCCAAAACATGAAAAAAAAAAGGATTAAAGAAAAAATCATAAAAATAAATACTATAAGATATTCTACACCTTATGCTCCGCCTATATTTTGGAATATAGATAGAATATTCAAAATTCCTTCTTTTCTTCAGTGTTTTATTTGTCATACTTTCCCTTAGGCTGCTCAATTTGCACGTGGGAGAAATTTTCCAGAGGGGGGGGGGGGGATTTTCCAGGTGGAATACGCCTAGCCCCATGACTTACACGGTCTTTGGTAAAAACTACTCACGTTTCCTTTTTTTAATTTGATACCCCTTACTACCAGAAACTGTACAACTGCATATGGAGGCCATTCTCGTTAAAAATTAAGTTTCCGATTTTACCGATTTTTCAATATACATATGATTACATTAATTACCGCTTTACTTATTCTAACCATCAGATTCCGTTTTCACTCCTCTCGGTACATCAAGCCGGTGAAGTCTCCTCCATAATTTCCAAATAGATGCAATTTATGATACAAACTAAAAAGTCAAAAAACAGTTCTTTGGCTGTTGAATCAACTAAATGGTTGATTATTTTTAAATTAATGTTACTTATTTAACTGTTAAACAACAGATAATAACTAATATATGTTAATTCAAACATTGTTAAGTTCTAATTTATATTTTTTGGTGATAGTCATTCCTATATCCGATATTGCAATTACATAGGTGTCCTATACAAATGTTAGACGAAGGTATCAGTTTAAACAGGAAATAAAATATTTCGCTGTTTTTCAAAGAAAAAAAGAATAAGAAAAATCAATGTTTTAATTGTTCGTAATGGTCCTTTGGATTGGCTTGAGAATAATCCATTGAGTGTTTCGGATTTAGGATTAGGGATACTTCGCAGGGATTTTGATATGGGGGTAGATGATGTTTTTCCGAAGGTTAATTATAAGTGCCCAGTTGATTTACATGCTAGACTGGCACCGGATAAACTTGGCATTTTTCATCTGAATTGTCAGGGGCTTGCACTTACTGAAACATGGTTAATGAATACTTGCCCTGTATATTAGAACGGATTTGAATGTAAAGGTTAGGGATGATTTGTCCGTTAATAGAGATGATTTTTGAGTGTCTTGTTGCGGAGGTTGATAAGAATGGTGACCCATTTTTTATTGCTGTTTGTTACCGCCCCCCCCCCCCTTCAGCTAGTGTAGATTGTTTTTTAAAATTATTAGAGCAACAAATGGACCTTCTAACTCGTAAGAACATGCCGTGTTTTGTGTGTGGAGATTTTAACATTGATTTGAAATTGTTAGCATCTAACTTAAAAGCCCGGAATTTTTTGAATTTAATGTTAGATTATGGGATGCATCCTGCTGTAAATATTTGTACTAGAGTGACGGAGTCATCTTCATCTCTAATTGATAATGTATTTTTGAATGTTCCCCATGATTCGTCGAGTGTTGTGTTAAATGATGTTTCGGATCACTTTGGTTTGGCAATATTAGTTCCGGGTATATTGCAGAATATTAATATTAACATTGATGCTCGCCCTAAGCCTAGGAAATTATTAGTTGATTCGAATACTCTTTCAAGATTTAAGCTTAGGATAGAACAGTTAGATTTTAAATTTTTACAAGAAGAATTAGATTTAAATTTGTAGTTTGAGCTTTGGTATGGTAAGATTAAGGATACGTTGTTGGAATGTTGTGAAATGTCAGGAATAAAGAAGAGAAGGGTGTCTCCGAATAAACCTTGGATTACAAAGAATTTGTTACAGTCAATTAATAGAAGACGTTTTTTATATAAGTTGTCAACAAGGAGCAATGATCCTCATGATAAAGAAATATACAGAGTTTATAATATTAGGTTATATGCTGTACTCCGACAGGCTAAGGTAGAATATTATAAGGTTAAGTTTAAAAATGTTGAGGGTAGCCCGAGTAAGACTTGGAAATTGATTAGCTCGGCGACTAGCCCTGGTAGCGTCTTGATCCGTCCAGATAATATAGGAATGAACAATAATATTGTAGATGAGATGTGTAATCACTTCGCTACTATTGGGCAGCGTGTGTCATCATCGATGCCAGTAATTGATCAAGATGGAGATTTTCGTCAGTTCCTACCTGAAGATTGTGATGTGTCTGCGTACCTTAAATCTGTAACTATTGATGAATTATTTCATGTTATAAAAAATATGAAAAATGGTGCATCCGGAGGCGATTTTATTTCATTGAAGGTTTTGAAGTCGACTTTACCTGTTATATCTAGTCATTTTTTAGGACTGATAAATAAATGTTTAAAAGCTGGAATATTTCCCGATTGTCTAAAATGCGCGAATGTTACCCCAATATTTAAAGGAGGGGATAAGAATTTTTTTTAGTGATTATAGACCGATTTCTTTACTGCCATTTATTTCTAGTGTTTGAAAAGTTGATTCATAGTAGGATGGTAAGTTTTTTCGAGAAAAGATCATTTTTTAGTTCTAGTCAGTTTGGGTTTAGGAGTCATCATTCTACAGAGCATGCGGGTTTGTTTTTAACAACTTTTATTAATGATACTTTAGACAAGGGTCTGAAGATAGCTTCGATATTTTTGGATATTATTAAAACATTTGACTACGTCGATCATGATATACTAGTTCAAAAGTTATATAGTAGTGATATACGTGGTGATTTTTTGAAAGTGATAGTTAGTTTTCTTAGTGGAAGGACTCAGTGTGTCGTGATAGATGGAGTTACATCTAAAATTGAACATATTTCGATTGGAGTACCCCAGGGTTCCGTTTTGGATCCTTTGTTGTTTTTGGTTTATATTAATGACATTTATAGAGCTTCAAGTAATGTATCTTGTTCTTTAGACCTTGATACTTACGGTACTAAAGGAATTCTAATATGTTTTGCTGACGATGCCCATTTTACTGTAGTTACTAGAACTGAAAATGAGTTGATGACTATATTGAAGCAAGGTATTTCTTCGATTGAAAAGTGGATGCGAGTAAATAAACTGAAACTGAATCATAATAAGTCGAATTTTTTGATTTATGGTAGAATTACTGGACATTATCCATGGATTAATAGGATAGAAGTAGGACACCATACTATTGTAAGATCTACTAGTACTAGATACCTAGGTGTTATTATTGATGAAAGCCTTAGTTTTAAAGACCAAATTGCATCTGTTAGCAGCAAATTGTTTCGTAATATTGGTATTATGCGTAAACTTAGGTATCTTTCCGTGTGAAATTCTGAGAGTATTGTATTTTTCTATGGTTCACCCATATCTGATTTACAGTTGTATGGTTTGGTCGAAAACATTCGTAACTCACCTCCATCCGCTCCGTATAACGCAGAATATGGCAATTAGAGTTTTGTATGGTAATCAAGTTGACCTATTGTATCGGCGAGGCATCTTTACCGCGAGTATAAAATTCTACCGTTGGCAGGAATATGCGCATTCTATAATGCTCTGTTTATGTTTAAATATTTAGCTTCGGAGTTACCATCATGTTTTTCAGGAATGTTTAGTCTTGCGTCTACTATTCACGATCATTTGACACGATCTTCTCAGTTGGTGCGAAGACCAGCTATGGTCACGTCTAGGTCTAGGTTTTCAATTCGCCATGTTGTTCCGTTAGTTTCGGAGAGTTTGCCAGAGGATTTGAGAAATTTTGGGGGTTTGCAGGAATTTAGTAAGTTGTTAAAGAACCATTGTTTTGATGTGTATATTTCGGATGGATTATTCTGGGCCAGTTAAGTTAGGTTTTTGAAGAGGGTTTAGTTGCAGCTGAATATGATTATAAAATCACAATTGAAAACACAAATCAAAGGGTAATGTGATGAAAATATGTTCAAATTTAGTTAAAATATAAAACACTAATGGTACCAAATAAAATACGCTTATTGCCTACAGTAAAAAACATATCATTTCAAATTCCTGAAATTTAACTTTTTAGCATCTTGAGCAATAAAAAAATTCATGAGCTTAAAAATATATACTATAGTCATGAGTGGAATTCAGATCAAAAGATATTATGACACAAATAGCATATGAAACCACCTCTTTCAATAAGACATGGAGGACCTTACAAAATAACTATTTCTCATTCAAATAATCACAACATGACCCAAATTGCACAACAAAACAGAATAGTATTTTGTAGAAGCGGTGATAGAAAGAAAAAACAATCAATTAAATAAAAATATAACTGTACCTTAGGGATGGGTTTAATTTCTGTCCCAAGTTCTTGCTCAATTCTATGCAAGTTGAACCGATCTTCGTAGGTGATAAGATTGATAGCAATGCCAAGGTGGCCAAAACGACCAGACCGACCAATGCGATGAAGATATGTTTCCGCCATTTTCGGAAAATCAAAATTAATGACCACATTGACAGCTTGAATGTCAATACCACGAGTGAATAAATCTTTAAAGAAAAGGATCGGTTAAACGAAGCCATACACACTTGGCAAGGATTAAAGATAAAATGACTATTCCTAATTCAGTTTACCAGTTTCAGTCATAAAAAGGATATGACAGGGATAACTAGTGCTCATCATGACTATTTTCATTAATTCAAGTGTTATACATCTTTTTTTCGCCAAACATATATTATATATATATATATATATATATATATATATATATATATATATATATATATATATATATATATTATATATATATATATATATATATATATATATATATATATATATATATATATATATATATATATATATATATATATATATATATATATATGGAAAAACCTGCCAAAACAGAAGTTTTTCAAAAGAAAAGTAAAGAGCCATATTAAACTTAAGAACAGCAGAAATACATTTCCATAATTATTAAACTCAAAACGACCAGAAATTACTATTAAAGAATAAATGAAACCCAAAAAGAATAGGCATTAAATAAACAATTATAGCGAACATATAGATAAAAGGTACTAATATAAATAAGGTACTAAATATGAATAGGTACTAAAATAAGGTAATAAAAGGTACTAATATGAATTAAAAAAAAATCAAAACAAATAAAAATGAATATTCCGGTCAAAATGAAAACGAACAAAAATCACAACAAGCAGGAATTTGGCTAATGCCTCCCCCCTGCCCTAAGCCTATTGTGTTTTTTTTAAACTTTATGTATTGTGAACACTCCTTACAAAAAACTAAGATAAATTAACTGAATATTCGATATACAAGATGAACAAATATACAATTCGTATGTATCCAGACAAAGTCTGGATACGTGCGAATTTTAAAAATGTATCGAAACTCTAAAAAAAGGAATTTTAATATCAGTAGATACATCAAAAGAATCAGGTCATTATACTGATTGCAAATATAAAAGATTTCTCAAGTTTAGTGCTACCCATCAAAAACTAGGAGCCTGAGAAAATTTGCCTGATTTTAGAATTAGGGAGAAAACACCCACTAAAATTCAAGGAATCTTAATGAAAATCACGGCATCATATTAAACGTACCAGAGAAACCTGCAGTAGAACTTTCAAACTCCTATATACAAAATGCCAAACAAAATATCAAAATGTGTATGTATCCAGAGACTTCAAGACTTTAATTCACAGCAATTTTTATTTTTCAATGTTAAGAAAAGAAAAATTGGAATATAATTCCTTTTCAGTAAAACGCAGATGACACAATAGGCACAAAATTGTGACACAAATTTGGAAACTTTATGGACGTAAGCCCATTTGCTAATGGTAGCATGTCAGTTCCTCTTCACCTTTTCCTACAAATGAGTATTTACGAAGATATTTTATGTTGGCTTCTTATAAACAAATATGTTTTCCTTTACAAGTATAAAACCTATTTACAAGGATTAATTTGAATGTTTTTCTTTATTGTTCTAATTTAGCTTAGAATTTTTCATGTTTTGAGTTTCCGTATTAAATAAAATAGTTAAATAAGAGTAGCGCAGAGCGCACTGAGTGATAGTGAAAACCCTCAAATTCAGTTTGTGCTCTGTGCAATACTCTGTTGCAAAATTCCGATTTTTTTAATCAATTTCTTGACTCCTTTACAATGATTAATAAACAAAACATAGGCTCGGAATTCTGAAATTGAAAATTGAAAAGGCTTTAGCGCTTTGTGTCAACTCAGACTTTTTTTCTGTCTAAATAAATTCTAAAACCTGGCTATACATAACGTATAAAGCAAAAAAAAAAAAAAAAAATAAATAAATAAATAAATATAAAATCAAATACGCAAGAAAAACGAGGATAGCGTCAACCAGTGGAAAAGTATGAATCGAAAATAAGCAGATATCTCGACAAGGACCTACGTCGAGGTGTTTTCTCTTCTCGTGAAGTTTGCTTCAAAAAGTTAGATTTTGTTTTTTCTTATTATTTTTTTTTTAGCACTGAAGACGAATTGACGGAGGCCCTTGTCGAAACTGCTTATTTTCAGTTCATATTTTTCCACTGGCTAACACTACCCTCTTTTTTCTCGCCTATTTGATTTCATTTTTCATTTATATTTTTTTTCTCTCTCTCTCTTCAAATTGAAAATTTAAAAAAAGTTTTCGTTTCATAAATTATACGCAGAGAGAAAATAGAAATATACCATATCGTAATAGAAGATTTTAGCAGATGGCATTGTCAAGATTTAAAGAACAAAGCCATCTATTGAATGGCTTTGTTGGCACATTAGCAGGAGAAGGGTGAAAGAGACACTCCTTCTCCCAAAATAAACATATTTAATTCATTCTTAAGTGTGCTTTTGTCCTATTTGAATCTTTTAATATTATGTTAATTAGCCAAAATTCCTATATAGAATATTGAAAGCGATATTAAAAATACGCTGTAAGATGGGTTTTCGAGTTAACCTTTACAATAAAAGGGCACGAGTCACTTCTGTTCAACCTCCAAGTCAACTGACTTACAATCATTGCTTCAATCAGAGGTGTGGAACTGATAAATCACGAATATATTTCAACTCTGACTTTCCACCTAAAATCCAAGGAATTTTAAATTTTAGGCATCAAACTATGGCTGTTTTTTATAATACAAAAACATTTACCTTAAAGGATATTTCGTCACTACCAAGCAACAAATCGAAAAAAATACCGAGCTGATAATCCCAAAGAACTAAATATAATGACTTGAGAAGTTACTAGAGTATTATTTAGATTTTGTCCAACTTCGACTAGCGGCTGCACTTAATTTTGAAGAACCCTGACCCTGGTTATTGAATCCCAACCTCTGGTTCCAATCACATATCAGACAAAGACAACATTAGTAAAAAATACCTGAGCAGACAAGGTTTCTGCAATTTCCATTTCTGAAATCATGGAAGACACGATTGCGATGGGCTTGTTGCATACGAGCATGAATATAGTAGCAGGAATATCCCAATTCAGTAATTTTCTTGGCAAGTAGCTCCACGCGTTGAGTCGAATTGCAAAAAATAATTGACTGATTTATTTGAAGCTAAAAAAAGAAAAAAATTTAAAGACATGCAATTAACACACTTTTTTCAAAATAAGTTAGAAAGCTAGATATCCATTTGCTGAAGTTTTGGTCCACTGATCGCGTTTGTAGCGGATGATCGGCTTGCCATAATCGGGACAGACATAATCAGGACAAGCTCAAAGACTAGCCAACCAATTTTTCCGTAGATTATGCTGAATTTCAGCCAAATTATTCATTTTCATACTTCAATCTTCTTAGGTCCTCCGATAAAAAATAGTTTCCAACAACAAGAATTGAGTCTCACTTTCCTAAATAATGATTATGTGAGATGTATACATCTAATTCTGCACAGTGACATAGCTCATTCTATATTTAAGCCATTTTTCACTCACAAAATAATAATAATGCAGAATTAATTCAACCAGTGTATTACAAACGGTAGCAGATCCAGAAAACGACCCTGAGAAGGTTCCCAGTAGTAGTTCACCAGCAAAACAACTTTTTGACACATTAAACATAGGTCAAAACGATCGGTCATTTTGTATAATAATGGAACAAAAATATAAATGATAGTGAACCTGAAACTTCATATATATTAAACAAAATTCAAGATTCACAGCCCTCTCAATATTGCCAATACATACAAACCAGAAAAAAAGACCCAGACCGCCAGTGCTAAACCCTAGTGTCTTCAAATAACGAGCTTCAATTGTGTTAACATTCTTTTATGATCCATGGAAAATCTAAATTACTTAAGTAAGTGATCATACGAGGTGTGCAAATAAAATGAAGAGACTAATTGCATAGGATTATATCTGGAAATAACAATAGTTTTTCATTTGAGATGGTTGCTCAAATAATCATTTAATATGCCTTCAGCCAACAGTAGAGGTAATATACCGTAACAAAAAGTCCAAAACTCTCCATTAAGATTGTTGACACAAATCTAAAACCACACAATCTTCATGACCCCCCTTCGCGCACCGCGCGCAATGACAAATGTTTCGATGGATAACCAATTAGCAACTGAAACTTTGGCTCTGAAGGTTGGGGAAACTTCTCAAATTGAGCGCTATGAAATGTGTGTCATGTTTGGAGAAATATTTCGCTACTACCTCTACTGCGCTTCAGCCTTACTTTGAACTCACTAACACTGTGTTAACTAGTGTAAGTTAAAGCTGATTTTGAAAATAAATGACAACATTCCCAATTTATGATATAAAACACTATTCAGCTTGGATTAAAAAAAGGCACTGTTTTCGAACATGACCCGGGAATATTACGTAGCAACGGGAATATTATACCAAAATTATTCCTGTTGCTATTCAAGCATTTACTTGCCCGACTTGAACCCTAATGTTTTTTTCTCTTTCAATTATTGAAAATCACTTTAGAGAACAAAGGGATACGCTATAAACAAATACGCTTATTATGCAGCCAGGGTACGCATGATGTCTTTTGATTTACTTTGCTATTTCACCGTGAAAATAATACCCACGGGAACTCATGGCACAAAAACTTTCAGATTAATTAGAGCCAAAACCTTTCCCTCCCCTTCATATCTTCCATAAGCACAAAATTTCTTCATATTTCCTCAAAAAGTCCTCATATCCAAGCCAAGGGGTCCATGAAAGTTTCACCTCAATCCCCAAGTAATACCTGAGATGCTGCATATTCAAACTGAGTTCACATAGTCTCTATCTATTTACCAAGTTACTCGATCACGCATATATTCGAAGTTCCACAGGAGATCATAGCGCAAAACTTTTGATTTTCGATGACAAAAAAAATTTGGCCCCATCTCACCCTCCACACCAGCGATTTAAGGTCTCTGGCCTCCTCTAACAAAGAACATGTTTTATGAAAACCAGGGTGCACATATTATCTTTGGATCTGTTCAATAACGCGTGCCGTTTCCAGAAAATGCTCTTGGGAAATACTGGCCTAGTGAACGATATCTAGGAGTACAAGCTGATCAGACAGCTAAGACGAAAAATATCTGCATCTTTCCTACTAAAACCTACTTGTGAACAATGGGTAACTTACAAAATTAAGGACATTTGCCCCTGAGGCCATGGTGGTCATATCGACCTTGGAGGTACACTTAATAAACCTTTCGACGCTTCTGAACAAAATATGTCTCAATCTTGATCTGATACTATTGTGGGTTTCCCGAGGGAGCCCAAGACAAAAAGGACATTCGAAGGGGGCTCGTTCCCTTTCAATCCTTTTCGGCCTAAAACATTTTTTCCAATGAATGAGCTCTTTTCTAGAAAGGGCGGTTGAGTTCAAACATGTATCGAAAGAGCGAGTGCCAAATTAAAAAAAAAAAAAAACGTAGGAGAAAATTAGTACAAAAGCTAAAAACATACGATGCCTTACGGCTTAAGAATGCGTAGCTTTCCTTTTAAGGAGCAGTTGTCCTGTGGAATTACCAGATCGTTAATGTTTGAAATTTTACGAACTAAAAGTATAGTCAAACTTAAATAGTAAGTTCTGCCTATCTATTTTTACGGTTCAACTTGGCAATACTGCCAAAAATGTGCCACCGCCTTAAAAATTATATAACTGCGAAACAACATAAAGAAAAATCCGCACAAACTATTGCTTCAGATATGAACAGATCTAAGTGGGCCTAAGGAGCAAAAATGCTTCTACTTTGAAGTCCTTTGTACTTGAACATCTACACAATTCTTGGGGGTAATGTACTATGGGCTCCTTACCCTCAATACTTACAAATTTAGTTATGCTCAGGCATAACTAAAATTTGTAAGGAATCCAGTAGGTACCCCCACCCCCCTCTAAGAGGACCATTCGCAATTGCTCAGTAAATTGACGAACATTAGAATTTAGTAAACAACTCTTACCTTGGAAAAGAGAGTGTTCAAGCAATGAACTTTTTGTCTTTCTTGAACAAAGGCATAATATTGTGTCACACCTTTCAGTGTAAGTTCATCCATCAGATTAATTTCATAGGGGTTCTTCAAGTGCTTCTTCATAAAGCTTTCAACAGTCAACGGAAACGTAGCTGAGTATAAAAGTATCTGTCTGTCTTGTGGCAAAAATGATATCAGACGATCAAGCATTCCTTTGAAGTCTTGTGATAACAATTTGTCAGCCTAAAAAAGATGGATAAATTTGCTCAGCCTTTGCCAAACATTGCTAAACTCACAATACAATGTTCACGCCTCATGTCATTGATTAATGAAACTAAACTATTTTTTAGATGAGTTTTGTCAAGGCCATATCCAAGAGGGGAGCAGAGTGTTAGGGGGTTTGAACCCCCCGAAATGTTTGTCGGACTTGTAACATAAGCATATTTTTGATGTTTTTTTGAAGTTTTTTGTAAACCAACCTCTCGAAAAAAAAAAAAAATCCTTTTATACCCCCTCCCCCCCCCCCCCCCGAAACAAAACATTTGTACCTTTCCAAAAAACAACAAACAAGTATGTCTCCAATAAGAGAGTCATACTTACTCCCGCCATTTACCCGTGCCGCAGCCATTTAAACATTTGCCTCTCAATTACTTGGACTATCTGTCTTGACTTTTCTTTTTCTACAATTAGCCATGTCTTGATGCAACTTACTGCAAAATACTTGATAACTTCGATTCAATTCAATTTTATACCCCCCCCCCCCCTAACAAAATCCTTTCGTAGTCCCCCCAAAGAAAAAAAAAACGGATACGGTCCTGAGTGTTGTAATCATTGTTCTCCACAGAAGTGTTGTTTTGCTAGTTTTCTATACTTCTCTATATAGATTTATGTATTTAAAGAAGGAAAACATATATTACTGCTAATATGACAAGGCAAGGCTAGCTTTTTATCCTATGTTTAATTAAGAAAGCTCCCTTTCCACAATTCCTTAATGAGGTTAAGATAATATTTTTATTCAGTTTTGCGGCGATGTTTTTTTGCTGAATTGATTTTTTTTTTTATGTACCTTGATCGCTCTTTGGGATTGTTTTAATTTAAGTAAATGCAAGAGTTTAATCTAATTTATTGAAAAAAAAATACTAATAGACTCCAACACCTTATCTTATCCTCAAACAATATTTCGTATCAGGATAAAGAATACATGATGTGGTTTTTCCATACCTCGTCATTTTTAGAAATTTAAATAAAAAATTATCATAAGTAGTCTGTTTTCTGTATTCTCAGATATGGGAAGACGACTACTAACCGCTTAAGCGCAGTAATAAGCGGTTAGCCCTTAAGGAAAGGGAATAAGAAGATTTCGATCATTGGGTTTAATCATATGGCCACATGGCTTAACCAGCATTTTTTTGTGAAGAGTGTAATTACCTTTCATTTTTAAGCTCAGTGTCAAATTCGAAGTTTATGTCAAATAACTTCTTTATTATTGGGTGTGAGAAAAAAAACTTTGTGTATGTGCCTGCCTCTATCTCAACATTTTAAAATTATTGCCAGTACTTTTAAATATATGCTCATATGATTAGACTGTTTATCTTGTTGAAACGAATGTACCCCCCCCCTCCAATTCCACTAAAATATGCTTTAGCCAAGCTGATCCAAATTGCTGAATATTTCTTTGTTATGTAAAGGTAAAAATGCTAACTTTTGCCAGTGGCAGTTCTGGCTTCTCTTGCGCCCACCCATCTCCCCCCGTCTCCAACAAAATTTTCGAACTTTAGCAAAATTTTCATTGATTAACAAAATTATTTTCAATTTAATGATTAATTTTTGAATTTATTATTTAAATTACTCAATTATTTTATTACTTATCTTCATTTATCAACTGCACCCTCTTCTTTATTTTAATAAAAAATGAAACTTCAAAAATGCAAAATGATTATAACCGTTAGATTATTTATTTGAAATTCTGCACCCGGGGCAAGTGCCCTTTTGTCCCTCCCCTAAAACAACCTGACTTTTACTACACTAAAATTAATTTCCTAGAATCTCTTTGAAATTCCATGTCCGTGAACCTTGGCTATATATTTAGCACTTACTTGCTTCACAAGAAGTAAAACTGACCAGTTGTGATTAAGATAAGTTTATCTGGTAAATAAATTAATTTTTTTAATGATTGTTTTTTCTTTTACTGTTTAGTGATGAAAATATGTCCATTTGTTTTGTGCATAACGATGAGGCAGCCTAGCATATATGGACCTTACTAAAAAAAAAAAAAAAAAAAAAAAAAAAAAAAAAAAAAAAAAAAAAAAAAAAAAAAAAAAAAAAAAAAAAAAAAAAAAAAAAAAAAAAAAAAAAAAAAAAAAAAAAAAAAAAACACCAAGGAAACCGATCAGTAAGCTCACGGATGTTGTGAATTTAGATGAGATCAAGAGTAAAAAAAAGATGGAATCTCTACATATATCAAATATAAAGTAGTATTTCCAATCATATTACATATTTTTCTAACATAGTGGTCAGCTCCTTTCAAATTATGTCAATTCTTGTTTTTACACTGAAAATAAGCAATAACATGTCAGGCGCATTAGTGCTTATTAACAGCATGTTGAAAATAAAAAAAATAGTGATTATAATTGTGTTTACATACTCATATTATATATATATAATATATATATATATATATATATATATATATATATATATATATATATAGTGAGAGAGAAAAAGGGAGTCTGAGAATCTACTATCTGAGCAAGCCGGGCTTTTATTTGTTTGATTCTACAATTTTTTTGTTTTAATATTTACAAATAAACCCGTTTTCTCAGGGTTACTGACACTCGTCAATCATATTAAGCAATACTAAGATCTCTGTAGAAAGGCCACGTCTCGCGACGTAATTCATCAAAATTTCCTTTTGGCGATATTCTATTGAACAAGCGTAATCAGGCGGTTTAAGGCCGCCAGTAAACGGCCGTAGTTCATTTTTGTAATCAACTGGTTTACGGCCAAAAAACATTGGTGAAAATGAACCTCAGTAGAAAACTTTCTTAACAATAAATTTTGTTTAACAATAGATTAGTAAATAATAGCCTAAAAAATATGAATAATAGATTAGTATATAGTAGACTTACAAAAAATAGATTAGTAGATATTTTGACGATAAGACGAATACAACATTGTATTATGACAAACACGAGGTTCACCGCCTAATAGATTCCTTTCAATTACAGTGGCAGCTCCAGAAGCGATGCCTAAAAAACATGGTAGTTTTTTTTTATCAACAGATCAATAGGCTATACATTAGTAGACTATTAGATCATATGCTAAAAAGCATGGTATATTTTATTAACAATAGATTAGTAGAAAGTAGACTAGTAGATAATAGCCTTAAAAACATCAACTGGTTTACGGCCAAAAAACGTTGGTGAAAATGAACCTCAGTAGAAAACTTTCTCTGTCAAATTTATTGTAAAACCAAGTGGGATAAAAACGGAATAAAATTCATCTTCCCAACAAAGTTTGAAGAAGGACACGACCAAGAGACTCATTTCAAAAATTTTGAAGCTCCATTTCATTGTATTTTTTGCGTAGCTATGGTTATTTCAGATCCACAAATTTAAAAGCCAACCAAACCCCTGTCAAATAAAATGAAAAATTACCTCATCAAGGACCAAAATTTTGCACTTGTCAACATTGGCTACTTTCTTTTCCATCAGGTCTAAGATACGACCAGGTGTGGCAATAACCATATGGACATTCTCATAAATTCTCATAATATCATCCTTGAGATTCGTGCCTCCCGTAGTAACCATCACCTTAATGTCTCTGTATTTTGATAGTTCAATACAAATACCACTTGTTTGTAAAGCAAGTTCTCGAGTAGGTACTACAACCATGGCTGGAAAATTAAAAATTACACTTTATTTTTTGTTTCCCTGACAACATCCATGTAAATATTTGATTTTTCTGCTCAGATTTTATTTCTCAGCAGTAGTTTTTTTTTATGACAGGGAAAACTAAATATTCATCATGACAATCAAAAAGGAATTCTCCGGTTTTTAAATAATCGAGTCGAACCGTTCATATTAAAAACACAAATTAACTGAAATTTAATATTATTTTACCCATTCATTAAATAAGTTCCAATTCGTACATCTTGATCAGGATATTATAGAATGTTTTTGAAGGACTGTAAATTATCATAAAATATTTCATGATAGTTAGGTGTCGTAGCAAATTTGTCTTACTGGTTAGAACTAGATTTTTACAGAATTACGACCGAAAGCAAGTAAATCAAATCAAGTTACTCAACTTTAAACCGAATTGCAAAATCGTGTCGTGTAAGAAAAACCCGAAAATTTAAAATATGGATAATTTAGAGAAACAGATGGCAAATACTTCGGACCGATAGGTGCTATAGCATATCGGTATTACCAAGTTTTTAACAAAAATGACTAAACGTGAGCAATTTATTTTTAGTCACTTAACTTGGTTAATTTCAAGACTGAATTGGACAGTCATTTTAAACGAGAAAAATCGAATACTTTAAAATTATGGCAAATATTTTGAACGGGTATTCAGTGCCATCTCCAGCGATGAAAGTTGTAAACAAACAGAAAGAGAAATAAATATATATAAGAATAGAAATATAATATATATATAAGAAATATGTGTAAGTTTACAGGGAACCCGGTGGCATCGCCACTAGGCCCCGACACGGCTACGCGGCAGGCTTATATATGGATTCTTATTGTCGCTTGTCTTCTAACCGCAAACAATGTGTAGCTTATCTTCTAACCATGGACAGTGTGAGCCCCTTCTTGATGTCATGGCGTCGCCATAAGTTCGATACAACCACTCTAGGTAAAATACGAATTCTTCCTTAAAAAATGTGACCTATTTAGATCGTTTTCGCGGCCAGAAATGCCAATGTGCCAGTTTTAAGGAAAAAATATATAGCCGATTTCGAAGGGGGTGCCGACACGGCTACGTGGCAGGCTTATTTGAATTGAGTCTCTTTGTGACTTATCTTCTAGCCGCGGACAATGTGAGCCTCTTCTTGATTTCACGGCGTCAACATTGGTTCGATACAACCACCGTGAAAAAAAAAAATTATTCCTTAAAAGTTGTGACCTTTTTAAGATCTTTCAGTAGACAGAAATGTCAATTTGCCAGTTAAGAAGGAAAAAAAACGATGTAGCAAATTTCGAGGCAGGGTCCCGGCGATCGCAATGTGGCAGTCTGGTATATATTCAGTCTCGTAGTGAGTAGCAACCTCATAACGAGTCACCTTCCATTGCTTCTCTTTCCTCGGGTAAATAGAGAGCTCCCCAAGGAATAGGTTTGTACTGGGTTTTGCGCCACGTTTTGTTGGCGTCGAAGCTTGTACTGGCTTTGCTCTTCTAACATAACATTTCTCTCTTCTTCAATTTCCTTTTTGACTCGTTCTGATACTCGCTGTCTCTCTATCTATCGCTATCTCTAGATAGAGAAGAGATATCTATCGCTATCTCTATCATTTTCTCTCTTCTAGAGAAAAAAAAACAAGGAATGAGGGCACCAGAAAAGTCTTGGGAGGGGGGTCCCCTCCCCCGCCCCCTGGATCCACCATTGTATATAAGCACAAAATTTTATAAACTAACAAGCGCGCACTTGATTGATAATCTCGACATTTCTTGTAACCGTGGTACTTCATGTGAGTGGTTCGGACTGCCCAGTTTGAACCACGCAAACTCCAATGAAGTCAAGGAGGCACATTTGTGCCTCTATAAAGAGGCGACCCACCACAATGTTAAGCGATTTCAGGTCCTAGAGGTCGCAGAGAGACGGCGGTAATCGCATTTTGTAGCCCAAGCTCAAACTAAGAAACTTGCAAAATTTCATCCTCCTCCGACTTTATCTTCATGGGGTAAACTGGGCCGGAAGTTTGGACCCTCCCACCACAGCCCCCCTTTAACGTTGTCCGATTGGGCTGAAACTTAGAGGTTAAGCTTTCCTAGGGCCCGGGAGCTTATCCTCGAAATTTCAGCTCAATCCGATCACTCCTTCCCTGTTTTCAAAAAACCAAATATAGCCACTTAAAATTCATCATTTCTTTTTTTTTCTTAGCCACGCCTACAGGCCACAGTTGGCAACGGATCCGGTTGAATGAGGACTCATTCGAAGCAGAATTCGACCTGTTAGGGCCTTTTGATATTTTCAGACCGAAAAAATTATCCCCCGAATTTACATTTACGAAAAACCTTAGTTTTTTTCAAATAATACAGATAAACAGGTTAGACATGCTTTGTTATGAAAATATCTGCGCGTCAATTTTCATAACAAAGCATGTCTAACCTGTTTATGTGTATTATTTGAAAAAAACTACGTTTTCTAAAGAGTTAAAGAGGCTGAGTTACAAGGTCAACCCTTAAAACGTACAGGGATTAGGAGGCACAGTTGGGGGGGCTGTTAAAGAGGCTGAGTCACAAGTTCGACACCTTAAAACGTACAGGGATTAGGAGGCACCCTGTACGACGTGATTTGAGTATTCAGGAATTAAAAGCCTTAACACAAGAATGTTCAAGAGCGGGGGGTTTGGGGGGGCGGCAGCCCCCCAACTTCAACTCCTGACACGATCAGCTAACAGTTAGTCAAGCAATAATAAGTAATAAACTGTACAAAAACGTGCAGAAATTATTTGAAAAAAACTACGTTTTCTAAAGAGTTAAAGAGGCTGAGTTACAAGGTCGAACCTTAAAACGTACAGGGATTAGGAGGCACAGTTGGGGGGCTGCCGCCCCCAAACCCCCGCTTTCGCAGCCTTTAAATAAAAAAAAAATTTTAAACTGAAAGTAAGGAGCGACATTAAATCTTAAAACGAACAGAAATTATTCCGTATATGAAAGAGGCTGTGCCCTCCTCAACGCCTCGCTCTTTACGCTAAAGTTTTTATTGTTTAAAAAAAGAGTTGTGAGAAAGTCAAACTTTAGCGTAAAGAGCGAGGCGTTGAGGAGGGCACAGCCTCTTTCATATACGGAATAATTTCTGTTCGTTTTAAGATTTAATGTCGCTCCTTACTTTCAGTTTAAATTTTTTTTTATTATTTAAAGGCTGCGAAAGCGGGGGGTTTGGGGGGCGGCAGCCCCCAACTGTGCCTCCTAATCCCTGTACGTTTTAAGGTTCGACCTTGTAACTCAGCCTCTTTAACTCTTTAGAAAACGTAGTTTTTTTCAAATAATTAAAAGTAAAAATACTAAACGGTCAAGATGGCTAGGCTTAAGAAAATTAAAATCAGATTGAGAAAGGCTCGGAAAACAAAATGAAACCAACTCGTTTGTTAGTTTTTCAGGATAAAAATTTAAAAGAGCCATTGCCAAGTATTTGAACTATAATACCAATCCGCCCTCTACAATAGTCAATAAAGATAAATAAAAAAAAACGGTTTAATATCAAGAGATGATGAAAGAAAAACTAAAAATTAAAAATCGAAACCCATAACAGAACAAAAATAATACAGAAAACGAATGATTGAAAAACAGTAAATCAAGCACATTCACAAAACAACAAACACTTAATTAGCACTAAAAACTCAATGCAAAGTAGAAGAGAATAAGAGAAGAATCTTTCCCCATTGAAAAAAGAAAATGAGAAAAGTTTTCTTTTTAAAGCAGCTGAAGTTGCTACGACAATAGGTTGTTTAAACAACATAAATTTACAAACAATGCCAATAACCAGTAATTTTAATTATAAAATTGAAAGTAGCTACTATACCTTGAATATAGTGCTTTGAAGGGTCAATCATCTCCAATACTGGGATTGAATATGCACCAGTTTTACCAGTCCCATTTTTTGCACGAGCCAAAATATCCCTTCCTGTCAAGGCAGTTGGAATACTTGCCTCCTGAATTGGCGAAGGATATTCCCAACCTTTTTCGAAGATCCCCATAAGTAGCTCTCGCTTAAGGCAAAAATCTTCAAATTCGTTTCCTTTTCGGTCGGTGACGTCAGTTGTTTTCTTCCGGCAATCTTTAGGTGGGACTTTTAATTGCGCTTTCCAACCGTTATCAATTATTATTCTCCTGTCCCTGATAAAATGAAAAAAATAAATTTATATACGATCTAAAGTAATACCCTTTTTAAATGATTCTTCAAAGAAAAGTCCCGAAAAAATGGCCACCCATTCCACTGAATCTGATTATAGGATTGCCAGCGAAAATCTGGTTCTCGGTGTTCGATTATCAATGAAAACGAAACTTTACAGTCGATAAAAAGGCCCCCGATCATGAATAGAAATCCTTTCCCATAATTGGGAGATTTTCCTATGAGACTGAAACGTTTTCTTATTATTATAAATTATCTCTCTACGTCTTAACTTTAGATAATTTACTGGATTTAAAGCTTTTGATTGCCTTGATAATTACAATGAACTAGTGCGAAATTACACGAACGAGTTTATTAAATCCTAACTTCGTACTAATGAGATTTTGTTTTTCATTTCATTAAAATTTGAAGTTACGTGTGTTTTTTTTCAATACAGTTTGATAGTAAAGTCGTCAGTCCCCCTACCCTCTCCTCCACTCTGGTGCTTTTAACAATTAAAGTATAATTGCTATTCAAATGGCTTGCTTTGACAAATTTGACACCAATTCTCATATCCCATCCCATAGCTAATCATAGTCCTCCTGATCCGGTTTTAGGATTGACAATACCATCAAATTATTGCAGTTAATTCGTCAATGAGAATAAAAATCTTGCAACCTGGCCGTCAATTTTAGAATTAATCCAATTAAATAGCTTGTGGTAGCAAACTGTTAACAGCATTTCGTTCTAATAGTAATCAAAAACGTAAAAATTTTTTTTTAGAAGCAATATATACACAACAAGAATTTCCTTCTATCCCTCCTCAACCCTTATATATAGGATAATTTTAGTTCATCTCAGGTTTTTATGTCCGCTCTTTACTTTTAGCAACTAGATTTTGCTAGTCGAATGCTTTTTCCTGTGAGATAGACTTCATTTTTTTTTTTCTCATACATGACCTGTTTAAGTGCTTATCTTCCGTATCCATTTCATCTCCTGGCAAAAAATACAAAATTCCACATTTTTGCATAGGAGCTTGAAACTTCTATAGTACGGTTCTCTGATACGCTGAATCTGATCTTGTGATTTTCATTTAAGTTCTATGACTTTTAGGGAGTGTTCCCCCTTTTTTCGAAAATAAAGCAAATTTTCTAAGGCGCGTAACTTTTGATGGGTAAGACTAAACTTGATGAAACTTATATATTTGAATTCAGAATAAAATCTGATTCTTTTAATGCATCTATTGGTTTCAAAATTCCTTTTTTTAGAGTTTCGGTTACTATTGAGCCGGGTCGCTCCTTACTTACAGTTCGTTACCACGAACTGTTTGATCAATTGGTGCCAAAATTTCGTCTTACAATTCGTTACCACGAACTGTTTGATTCAAAGCACCCATAAACCTCCTGCTCCTCAAACCCACAGGTATCCCTGGTACAAGTCTACTACTTCATTTTGATTTAGCCATCACACTTAACATTTCGAGTAGTAATGAATCGTGGTTAAGCGCTTCGAACCGAAGCACAATAATTTCACTCAATACTTTTGGGCTTCCGCGAGATATATAAACCCATAAAATCCAGGTTCTAGTTAAAAAGGGTATCTCTAACATCGCATTCTAGATTCAAGTGGAAACAACTTAGTTTTTCGATAAGAATAGCAAACCTTCAAAATGAAACTGGTCAACACAAAGGTAGGCTCGATTCAGATCTGCATAAAGTGCCCAGAGTTGCCACCTGTAGCACAAAAGTGCCATTTTAGCACTATTTCATCATGTGTAGCACTGTAGCTCGTGGTACATTGAATTACCAAATAGTAGCACTTTCATCCTACAATTTGGTCTTTTTGTCTTGGACGAAATAATATGGAGTTTCAAAATAGGTAGAGGAATTAACAAAAACCGCGGTACTAGTGTAGAATCCGATATTAAAGCGAGAAGTGAACCCTCGTGAATGCTAATGAAATAAAACAAAATAGGATGAAAATATAATAGTTCATGAACAAATTTGAGCTATATATTTCCACATTAGGGGAGGGGGGATAAAGCATAGCATACATTATATACGTAACCTAACCTAATCAAACCTATGTACCTTTTATTCCCCATAACCCCAAAAAACAAAAGTTTAAATATATACTATAATAGGAACTTTGGGAGGCACTGAACTATTGAAATTAAATGAAGAAGGAGATGATTTTCAACAACTGTATCAGATTTACAAGAGAGAGAAAGGAATATAAGAATCTTATGAGGGTAAAAAAAAGAAGTTTGAGATTGAAAAAACTGAAATGCTAAGGTTAGTCTTAAGAAAGAATGAATCAAAAGAGTTTTGGAAGCTTGTAAAAGAATCAACTGGGAATAAAAACGAAGAAAAAGGTGCAATCGAGGCAACAAGATGGCCGGACTACTTAGAAAATAAGGAATTAGAAGGAATCAGGAACTACACATCTGATGGAGATTTAATGAGCGGGGACATGTTTGAGGAAGAAATTATAGAGACCAATGAAGAAAGAGAACTACGAATTGTTAAAATCTGTCACCGAAGATGAAATAGTTAAGACCATGAAAAAAATAAAGGGTAATTCAGCTCCTGGTTTAGACGGAATCCCAATGCAATTATGGAAATGGGCAAAAATAGGGGTCATCCAAATCATCACTATAACATTACCGTCAATGATCAACAACCCCCAACAGCCAGAGCAATGAAATACATCTGTCACCATACCGTTATATCAAATAGGGGATTGCATTGATCTCAGAAATTACCGTATGATCAGTTTGGGCAATGGTGTAAGCAAGCTTTTCGCAAAAGTGCTGGGGAATAGATTAGATAAGTGGTTAGAAAAATCACAGAAATTTATTGAAATACAATCATGATTTCGCAAAAATGATAGTACTATAGATCAAATTTTTATTTTAACCAGTCTAATTAGGAAATATACCAGGAAAAAAGGGATAAGTTGTTTGTGGCATTTTTGGACATAAAAGGTATTTTCAAGAGCGTAAATAAGGAAATTCTTATGCATTGTTTGATTGTTTGTGTCAATTTGTGCGAATTTCAAAACAAATGTATTCGACGGTAAAGTTTGTAGTGCGGGTTGGTAAGGAAACATCGAGGGAAATACTTAGCAGGCTAGGGGTAAAACAAGGTTGTACTTTGTGACCGAAGTTATTTTCGTTGTATATTAATGACATTGAAAGCTATTTAAGGAAAAGGAAAATATGTGAATTGCAATCATTTGATATAAAAATGTCCGCACTTTTGTATGCCGATGATATAGCTTTATTGGCAAATAGTAGAGAGAATCTGTAGCATGCATTAGAGAGTGTAGAAAAGTATTTTAAGGAAAAGAGACTGGTTTTAAATCTAGATAAGTCAGCAGTAATGGTTTTTGCAAGGGGAGCGAAGACATCGAGGGGAGTTATAACAGTAATGAAGGAGTATGGTCACCCAGACTGTAGACTTAATTCAAATGGTAAGTGGACATGAAACATAGCTCTAATTTCAAGTAAAGGTAAAAGTTTAACTGGTATATTCTTAAAAAGTTATATTAAGGATACAGGAGCAAAGGATATCAAGCTACAAAAGCGTATTTTTGCAAGTAGAATAGAACCTGCAATACATTATGGGGTAGAGATATGGGGACACGAAAGGGGGGTGGAAATGGAGAGGATACAGCTTCATTATTTTAAAAGATTAATAGGGTTAGATACAAAGTTCTAATAGCATTGTTATAAAGGGAGACCTGGGTCTTTTTAGCTTAAGAAATAAACGGTTAGTACGCATGGTAGGCTATTGAAAAAAAATTATTGCTATGCCAGATTATTGGTTAACAAAAAATACTTTCAATGAAATGTTATTGGATAAAAGAAAAGATTCTTGGGCTGTGCAAATTAAGAGTATACTAGACAACTGTGGGCTATCAGACTGGTAGGATGATGGCATTGGACCTGGGGTGGAAACTGGATTGATTGCAAAAGCTGTGGAAAAAGTGCTAAAAGATCAAGAGATCCAGGTTTGGCAAGAAGACAAGGTTAAATCACAATCCCTTGGAATATATAGCAAAATTAAAGAAGCCTGGAGAGAAGAAATTTGTCTAAAATTTCGGCTCCAAAATGATACTTTAAAATGGGTTTTATCAGTAAGGGGAAATTTTATGCCGCTTGGGGGAGAAGAAAGTATTTAGAGAGGGTTAAGGTGGATAGGTCCCTTCACTTGTCCGATGTGCGGGGAGTCTGAAGATTTAGAACATATTATGTGTTATTGCGAAGAACTGAAGATAATTAGAAGGGAAGTTTTTGGGAGGGATGTGATGCATAGAAGTTGCTTAGAAAATAAAATAAGAAGTAGTTACAAAGTGGATATTAAAATTTGGGAAATTTTGTGAGTGTGGGGCTGAGACATAGGGGTGGGGGGTTTGTGTCGTAGTCGTAGTGTTATTTTCAAGTGTTTGGACTTTTTATGTTTTATGCGTTTTGTTGTATTTGTAATATGCATGGCCCATGGGGCTTTTGTGAGATATATATCTAAATCTATAGTTCCCGGAGTGAGAAACCCTTTGTTTATACAGCATCTCATGTAAATACCGGGTAATGCCTATCTGATGTTCGCAATACCATTTTCGTGTGTTTATCGGATTTTACACAAGTACCAAAAGCGCAGACCGCCTTTCTCCCGTATTTATTTCGAAATATTGGTGCAAAGTTTGTTACAGCCAGGACAGCCTTTCTGCCGTGTTTGTTTCGAAAGAGTGGCGCCAAGTTTTAAATAGCCAGACACGAAAAAATTTAAAAAAAATAACCTAAAACTAATCCAAGTACACTTAAACGGACAATGCACGTGTATTTTAACTTTATCTTGTGAACTTTTGAAAACAAAGAAGACTAGATTGAATGTGACAAAAAAGGAAAATCTAAACGGAAGTGTAGCTTTGATATTGTGATTTTGACAATTTTTTTCTCTGATGATTTTTGGGCTATTTGCCTAGTAATTTTTTCATATTAATGGCAATCCTGATTGCATGCCATAATTCTCTAAAGAATTTATATGGGACTGTATTAGGTGTAGCTAGGTTCCTCAGCAACTGAGAATAATTTCAGTTTGTGACCGCTTGCGCCGCGACATGCCCGATTTTTTTTTACTGTAGCACCAAAAATTGCTGTGTAGCACGCAAATTTGGGCAATTTCAGCCCTTTAGGACTGAACGTGGTGGCAACCCTGACATTCAATTTCTAACTGACTTACAGATAACAGTCGTCTAAAATCAAGGGCTTGGAGTTGGAGTAATTTCTTACCCTAAGAATTCAATGTTGATGAAAATAAACAAAACCCGACGCAACAAGCTTTTCAAACTTTTACCTGCACTGCTTCAGAATTATTATCTTCTTATTTATTCTGTTAAATTAACAAATTCTTAAGTAAAATATTATGAGTAAAATTCGGTTCAACAAAGTATAACTTGAAATCACTAATCCAAGTTTGGCACCTAAAATACCAAAATTTAGAGTCATAAGTTGCCAACTCAACAGCTCCGTCCAAGACCCAGACATTTCTGAAAAACACTGGCCGAAAACTGCAATTTTAGGTATTTTTTAAGCTTGAGTGATTTGAGGGGAAATCTATCAAAAACCTCTCCTAAATTGTTAACTATGTACACAATTGACTCTTCAAGACGGCTTCATAATGTCTTACTTGAGTATAGATACAGATACTTGTCGGTTCTTGGAAACACACCCAAAAAGTCAAGTTAGGTTAATCCTAATGAAAAATAACAAAACATGACGATAAAATAAATACTTTAGAAACAAAATTATGGAAACCTAATCTAAAATAACCTAACATCCACCCCTGACTCTAATGTGCAAATATATAGCCTAAATTATAAAGTCCAATGCACTGTATCACCCATCACTTGTTTATGTAGCTATGAAACTGGTTTTCTGATATGTAACCTAAGCGTAATTCTTGAATGTGTTTCCAATAATTGACAAGTACCTAGATACATTTGAGATACTTTAGGCTCAACTTTTATACAGAAATCCCCCCAAAAAATCATCATATTCCATTTATAACACAACTATAGCTGAAAGGTTCCTAATTAAAGTGAAGACAAAAATGATTGTTGACATGACTGACTAGGCCTATAGTCAAATAACCGAAGCTAAAACCCTTGTTTTCGGTCATACATTCTGAAGACCGATTGTATAAGTAATTCCATCTCGTCTTTTTTATTTCAAATCTGCTTGAGATCAAGTAATAAAAACTAAGACGACTTATTAACGGATCTTAATCTAAGAACTTCTATTATTTTGATTTACACAAAAAAAAGTATCCATAAGTGCACAGAAGAAAGACAGAAAGGAAACTTCCCTACAGGGCTATCCGGAGATTTATCCCCCGTCACCCCAGTCCCTGCGGATCTAAATATACTTATTTCGCATTTGTACACCTTACAAAGACAAATCTTGGTAACCCCCTCCCCCCCAACAGATCAGACATGGGTACACTTATGATATAACTTTTTTTTTTAATAGAGAAGTAGTAAGAGGGGAGTTTCTGAAAATTCTCAAAAAAAGCATCAAGGAAAGAAGTAATTTCACAAATATTATCAAGTTTCAACAAAAATACTAAATAAATAGGAAACACTAAAAAAAAGTTCTAATGGATTGCCATATGGATGGGTAATTGGAAAAAGGAAAATAACAGAAAAGAGCGCGTCCCAAAGACAAAAATAAATAATTTCGCCGTTACCATATTGGATGTAAATGAAAATGTTTGATAAATTACCATTACCAATTTTGACCAAACTTTATGTGGGAAACCTAGCAGTATAAGTAAAAACATAATAGGTCTAATAACGATTCGCAGAATTGAATATATATCTAATATATATATATATATATATATATATATATATATATATATATATATATATATATATATATATATATATATATATATATATATATATATATATATATATATTATATATATATATATATATATATATATATATATATATATAAATATATATATATATAAATATATATATATATATATATATATATATATATATATATATATATATATATATATATATATATATATATATTATATATATATATATATATATATATATATATATATATATATATATATATATATATATATATATATATATATATATATATATATATATATATAATATATATATATATATATATATATATATATATATATATATATATATATATATATATATATATATATATATAAATGTGGTTTCTTTATTTTACTGACTGACTACAAAAGCTTACTAAAATTATCCCCAGTTTAACTTCAAAGCCACAATTCCTAACGACTTCATCTCCTTCAGCAATAAATGACAACTGAATATTACTTTATTACTTCACTGTTTCAACTTAAAATTAGTAAGTACCAATAGTTAGTTACACAAATTAGTAGAACGATTTGTTTAATTGAGACAGGATAATATTCCGCACCATTAAAATACACGTAATTAAACAGGCTCGATTTTTTTTTCTTTTTTTTTCTACAATATGGATTCAGTCGTACCATCGAAAATGAAATGAGTCAGAGATGGTGTAGAACATTGAAAATTCCGTTTTCAAGCTACTTTTATTCAAAAATTTCCGTTGGAGGGGGGGGGGGGTACTTATGACCGATCTAGGGGACTCCACCACGTGTGTAGGAATGATTAAAGATGTGTCAACTTCGTATTAATACATAACATTTAAGTAAATAAAAGACACAGAGGAATAAAAAAATGAGTTTTATAGGGTATTTACTTTCCTTTTATTTTCAGCTTATTTAATCACAAACTCAACAAGTTATAATTTGCTTTCGGATAAATCGTTATAAATAATATTAATTTGATAAAAGTCGTACTTCCTCTATCATTTTTCAGTACATTTGTGCTAAATTACATACTTGCAATTCGAAGGGTAACATTGGTCAAACGTACTTACCCTCCATAGGGAAAATGCCTGGTATTGTACTTATTCCTGATTTGGGACACAACCTCCGGGATTTTTTTTTTTTACACCCCTCTCTAAAAAATACCCCTCGTAATACCCGCTAATATAATTATCATCAATTCCCATAAAAATCAACAGACACTATATAAGCAGCCAATATAGTGCATAGAGTTCAAAGACGGGGACGGGGCCAAAACCACGAAAACTGGATTTTACAGCTAAGCAATCACAAACTACATAATTTGATTTCTTTTCAAAGTTAATCATTAAAAATGTGATTCATTCCACATAGATAGTTCTTCATATATTTTCCCCAGAGGCACTTCATATGGAAGAGGTGATACTATAAACCTCGGAGAAGACTCATTCGATTACAAATTAATAGTTGTAGCATCCTTTTTAAGAGTCAAAAGTGATTGGAGGGCAACAAGTCATCACCCACACCTTTTTTCCTCAAATGCATCTGATCACAATTCTGAGATAATCATTTTGTTCAAAAATAGTCCAAATGTCAAATAACCATGCCTCCGAATTTGACAATCCCCCTTCCAGCCCCCTGGACAAGGGCTATGAGCTAAGCAAGTTACTTATTGTTAAGATATAAGTTTTTTATGGGAAGGGTGGTCGTTATAGCTTTTGAGGGGGCTCATTCAATTGGAATTCAAAAGTTCTAGTGCCATTTTTTAGGTTTTAAAAGTGATCAGAGGGCAACCACCTCCCACCCACGCCCTTTTTCACTGTTGCTGGGGAGGGGACAGATATCTCAAAAAGAACATTTTAATGCCAAAACATCAAGATCTCATTGAGCCTTCAAAAATACAGAATTAGTTTTAAGGAAGGGTAGAAGGGGGGAGTTCGAAATTGATATTTAATCCCTCTTGATTTCTAGGAATATTTCTGGTCTACAATGTTATTATAAATGTAAAGGGTAGTGTTAAACCCCAAGTAAGTAATATTTATTCCGTATAGGAGGTGGGCTTCCCCTTCCTTATCCTTAACTTTCCCCTCGTGGCCGTAGAAACTTCGGAGGATGCTCCTCCTATCATAAATGGAGAGCTCGTCTTTTTTTGTAAGTCAAGTGATTGGAGACCAACCAGCCCCTGTCCTAAAACTGTTTTTGATATCTGGTCCTTTTGTTATCCCTTAGGACACCTGATCGACAATTTGATGTACCTATTTTGTACTTTTTCTGTGACTGCTGAATTTTGTAAGGAGGGGTTGGGGTGAAAACTCGAAAAAATTAAATAAAATGAGGCTAAAATATCAGAAAAAATTACAGATATATTTAGGAGAGGACAACACCTCCCTCCCTACAAATCTGCCCGGTGTGCTACTACAGCCATCAATAAAAAGACTCAAGGATACCACTACGCAACCCAGCATGGGGCATGTCACCCCGATTGGGCGGCGAATCTAAATGCTGAGTAACTACAATACTGAGAGGGGAAATTAACCTTAAAACTTAAGCAGTTTTTAAATACAATTAGAAAAAAAACAACAGTCCTCTTCCTTTTCTTAAATATAACTTTGGTACTTGTATGACATACCCCCTATTCTTCTAATATATTTCTCTGACGCTCAATCCTAATGAAATATACCAAAGTAAGATAAAAATATAATACTTTAGAAACAAATTTGGGCTATATATTTGCACATTAGGGGGGTTAGGGTGAAGTATAGCGGGTTTGCATGCCTAATGTGTTAGGAACAATTATTCTGCATATTATGTACCCTAGTAAGAACTTTTTTTATAGCTTCACACTGTCCAAATACTTTACCCCCCTAATGTGTAAATATATAGCCCAAACTATAAAATTTTCATCTATTCTGTCAGCTCTCTAGGCCTTGTCTCACACTAAGCTGAAATAAACTAACGAAAAAAATTATATAATGCGTCAATTAATGAACAGCTTGAGAGGTAGGGCGTTTATCATACAAGTACTCCTCTCTCCATGTGTAACTACAAATTCAAACTATATATATATATATATATTAGAATATATTCAAGCACACAGGAGACAATATTAATCATAGCATAAAACTTACATTGTTAGAGGCGAATCATCTTTAGTTGATATCACCGCAGTTCCGTTTTCTCCCATTTTTGAATGGAGTTTTGTTAAACAATCCTGTACAGATCCGTTCACTTGGATGCTCTGAAAAGAACTAAATCAATTCATTCAAAGTAGAAAATAATCCCAGCTAATGCAATTGCACATATAAAGTCATTTGAGACTGAAAAAAAGGTATGGCTTGTATTGCACAATGGATTAAACAGACAAAAATTCGATATCTATTATAAATTAATTTTCGCAATTGAGGTTGAGCTGATCTAGAACTGGTATTTGACGCATGAATAAAATGAGATGTAGATAGTGTAGAATTAAAACGCGCTCTGTGAAAACAGCCAACAGAGCTCCTAAAAAAGCTTGACAATAAAAATAGGGAAAGTGAGCCCTATTGAAAACCAACTAATTAGAAAGTAAGTTCACGATCATTGCTTTACTTAGTTCAACTAAGGACTTTTTTTTAATTCTGGAATTCACGGATGATATTTTTTTTTTCTTAGTTATAACACAAAAATAAAGTAAACCCACAAATTTCGAAATTATTGACACTCATTAGCTTCAAAGGGAAGGTCCCGAGCTGAATCAATTATTGACTGAAAATAGATACAACCCTTCTTGTTATATGTACTTTCTCTGTCACGTGAAATTTTTGTCAACTTCACATTTATAGGCTGAAAACTTGTAAAAGAAAATGGGGCATACAGGAGAAATCCCACCAACTGTCTAGAAAATTTGGAAAAAAATGGTAAAAAATGTACTTTTTCTGATTTTGATCTCCACCCCTCTGGGGAAAATGTTTTAATGCTCCCGCTTCCCCCCCCCCCCTTAAGGATTGGATCTCTGCACCCCTATGGCTAAAATCTTTGTAGCTTTGGTGTACATAATAGGTGTGGAGGCTGGACAATATGTAAAAAGGAGGGGCTATATCTCCCTAAGTCAAGAAGCTGAAGTTCTGTTTATTAGGTTTCAGAGGTACTTCAACATTATGATCGAACCTTTGCTGCAAATTCATTGTGGCGGAAATTTTTAGAACTCGCCATTTATATTTGAAGGATTATTTTTTTCATGATTTCTTTAGTTTAATTCACAGCCAAACAAATAGACAGGATTACAAATGCAATTCAAAAATAGAAAGGGCACTTCTCAATAATTCAAGGGGCCAAAGAGTGACACAAAATTGTCTTATACGTAAACAAATCTAAAAATCAAACGTTAATTCTTAGATAATTAAAAATTGCCACATGATTGCCACCAATTACCACAATCATTCACTTTTTCAAAAAAAATTGTAGAACAAGTATTTCTAACAAATGACCCATGCAATACCCCAATGGTGAAAAATAAGGAGACATTCGGTTGTAACTTGTGTTAAAATACAATTTATTGACAACTGTTTCAGGGGAGGTCTCTTTTTACAGACAGTTTTCACCATGAAAAATACAGTGAAGGTTTTTATTCAGACTTTACTCCCCCTCTTTGGGGTTTCTTCTTCCCCTTCTCCAATATGAAAATTTTGTTTCTTCAGTATATATATATATATATAAATTAACAGTATATTGACTATGACTATTTTTCTTATTTTTCAATATTAGAAACACAGAGATAATTTTGCTCATTACATACTTTGTTCCGAACTAGAATAATGTTCCATATTATGGGCCTTATATGCCCTCTTACTAGGCTAAATCTCAGCTACACCAGAAAAGGGCTCACATATCCTATTCCAGTACATTTAATGTATAATGAGGTCGTAACTTTTCTTTGAAAAATTTCTTTTTCTATAAAGTTAAAAAAAGCATCAAAGCAGACAAAGTATCAAAGTAACAATAAGCAACTTGCATAACTTACTGTCCTTGCCCTGTAAATCAGTAAATCCAAGCGTCAGAGTATCAAAGTAACATTAAGCAACTTATGATTTGGTTTTCGGACTATTTTGAACAAAATAGCGGTGACAAAATTTTGACCAGGTGCATTTGCGGGAAAGGGGATGGGATGAGGGGGGGGATTACCAGCATCCTGCCGTCACGCACTTTTTTCACTAAATGCATCCGATTAAAGTTTTGAAATAGCCATTTTGTTCAATAGTACGAAATTTAAACGAAATATGATTTAGGGGTTGAAAGGTCCCCTATAGCCCCCAAGCAAGGGCTTTAACATATGCCAGTTGCCCATTGTTAACATGTAAGATTTTTGTGGATAGGTGGTCGTATTAACTTTGGAAGGGGCTCATTTAACATTCAAATGAACCTCCTACAAAGTATTTACAATTACCCCTTCCATAAAATGTATTTGGTAGACCTTTAGGGGCTTATGAATAAAATATATATCTCAGAAATTTGTTTCAACATCATGAGGGTTATGGGGGCCAGAAAACAGTGGAGGGCATAGGAAGAAGGTCAGTGGTCCCCAACCACTTTTGATATGTAAAAGAGCGCTAAAACTTTCTGATTTCACATTGAACCCCTTCCAAAGTTTCTGCAGCCACCCCTTCCATACAAATTGGTTAGCGGAAAGTTTTTTACCCTGTTTTGGGGGGAACCAAGATTTTTTTTCTATTTTGCCTTGTGCATTGGGATTCCTTTAGCCCGAAAACTAGAGGATGTAAGTTTCAAACTGATTTGGAAAAAATTTGTTGGCCCTTTCCTTGGTCCCTTTTTTGGGGAGGGGGGTCAGGGGACCATGCCCCAGGTCAATTTTTTATACATCAAGTTCCTTTGGGGCCCAAAAGCTTGCAGCTGTATCATTGACATAAAGTCTTTTAGCTCATTTCTGATCCCCCGCGACCCTCCCACATCTACAACAAAATGTTGATCTTTTTGACTCACAGAAAAATTTTCTGCCAGTTTTAGGCGAGTTTTACACCAAACAAAAGCCCTTTTTCATTTGAAATATGTGTGTAAACAATTATCATTTGCTTCATTTATGGCCCTTGTCCCAGGGGCTACGAGGGTCATGCATCCTTTTAGGAATATCTATTGATTTTTATTATTATTTCAAACAAAACGGCAATATCTTGAGTGGATGTCCTAGGAGGGGGGGGGGGATGGCAAAAGGATAAGAGAGGAGGTTGGTTGCCCTTTAATCATTTTTTTTTATTCTTAAAATTTCACTAGAGCTTTCAATTTCCAATCAAATGAGTCCACTCAAACAATAAAAAAAAACACATGGTTACACACATAAATTTAGGATTACTAATTTAGCAAAGTTCCCAAGCAAATTAGCAAATACAAATTTGGAATCAAAATATAGCTTTTACACTGTACTGCAAAACTGGCATCTTTGAGGAATTTCATTGCATGCCCTACAAAATTTTGCTTGCAATCACTTTTTTTATAACAGCAGTTGACTCGCAAAACAAAGAAATCTCATTCCGGATTCCCATTCTTTCTTGAAACGATTATTCAGGACTTTTCCAGCATACTTTTAAGACATTTTCGACTACCAGCTGATCAAAAAAACAAGTCAAGCTTATTACAACTAGGCCTGGGCAACATGTCAATAATATCACCATATCAGGATATATTTTAAAAACACAGCTTGGCATGAAAAAAAAATGCAGAGCACCCTCGTAGTTCTGAATTTCTTCTCTATTCACTTGTACAAGGCACTTGAAATTGTGTTTTTTTTTTATTTCAGGCACTTTCCTCATGAACACTGGCTGTTGGTAGGTCTCTGTTATGGAACTACTTCCATGCCCTGCATCTTTTGAAGTTGTCCTCATGAAATGCGTTGTTCCTCTCCCTCTTTGAATGTTCTGGTATTTGGACATGACCTTATCCCTGCGCAAGGCTCCTAAGTACTGGGACTGGTGTTGCCAGATTGTGAACAAAAAATAAGCCAGAGCCTTTGAAAAACAAGCAAAAAATAAGCCCGACAGCGTTAAGTTCCAAATCCAACTGAACTTTTACCTTGCTTACTTACCCCTGGTTCGCTCTGCTGTGGTTTCTGGTTGTGAAACTTTTTTTTTGCTTCTAGAATTGGATTGACCCTATTGCTGTTTAAATATCAAACAGTTCGTGGTAATGAAGTGTAAGTGAGGAGTAACTTGGCTCAGTAGTAACCAAAACTCTAAAAACAGAATTTTGATAACAAGGGACACGTCAAAAGAATTGATGTTGACTCCAAAAATATATAAGTTAATTAAGTTCAATACAACCAACCAAAGCTATCCGCCAGAGGAAAATTTCCTGATTTTTGAAATGCACAGCAGATCAGAGTAGTCTTCTGTAGAGCTTTCAGACTCCTATAAAAAACAGTGGAATTTTGTGTTTTTGACCAGAAGAAAGATCATGGATGTGTGTGTGTGTTTTCCCCCAAAGGTGATGGTGTCAAACAAACGGTCCTAAACAACCATAAGAGGGCTAGGTTGAACAGCTATTAGAAGTTCTAATACTCTTTCTATGTCATCAAAAGATTGGAGGGTAACAAGCCCACCTCTTACATCACTTTCCCCCCAAAAATATATGAAAAAAACTTGAGATAGCCACTTGATTAGCATAATTGGAAGGTCTGTAAATTGCACAATTCGCCCATCGTACGCATATAGTATTTGTTATTGGGAGATATACAAAACTTTTTTAGGACGAATTTTTTGCGGCGGGGGGGGGGATCATTGGGGAGTATTTTCAGTGAGAAGTTTTCAGGAGGTTTTTCAAGCGGAAATTTTTAATACAGGAGAAGGGGATTTCCTGGTTTGATTTGAAAAACAGTGAGAAATTAAAATTTTAAAAGAGAAGTTTTTCCAACTGAAAATATGGAGCAAAATTAAAAGAAAGACTCCTCAAAAACAAGGGCCATTAAATTTGAATAAGGAATATTTCTATAGAAAATTAAGACTTTAGTGTAAAGAGTGAGGGTTGAAGATGGGACAGCCCCCCCCCCCCCTCATGTATGGAACAATTCCTGATTGTTTCAACTTTTAATATTGCTCCTTACTTTCAGTTGAAAAAACACACTTCAATGGCTGCAAAGAACCGTTTCTGTGTAAACTTTTTTGTGATATTCCTGCATCCATTATCCAATTTACTTTAACAAAAATTGTATCAGTGTGAACTATGGGATACCCTTATGTATTTTTTGGACAGAATGCTCCCCTGCCTAGTTGCGCCCTAGAATGGTGATAAGCATTGGTAAAACTGATTTATCTTGAAATGAGTAACCATTTTATATACTCACAATACTTTGCACACTGAGCAAATAAGTTTAGCCTATATGATAAAAAAAACAACAGATATGACCTGTCTTTGACTTATGTTTGTTATTAGTATAGACTGAATGCCTATAGGATGTCAACTATTTTGTCTTCTTCCTCGTTAGGGTCAGGCAAATCAGCTCTGGCATTGTGTCATCCACTATCAGAAACATTATCAAATGTATTTTGCAAATATATGTTACTGTCAAACAATCATTTTGGCTGATGGTACAAATGACAAACAGCATTGGCCATCTGGTTGGCATCCATAATTGAAAGATAAAAATTGCATTTAGTAGCTGCATAGGATTCTGTTCCATAGCTTTAACTTGATGCAGCTCATCATGTAAAAAACTTTTAACAACTGCATTGCTAATAGGCAAACTAAGAAACCCAAACAGAAAACCTTTAATTCCCCCTTGGCATTGATTGGAAGATCTACTTGGCTGAGTTGAGAAATCCAGCCTTTTGTGCACACAGATTACAGCTTTATTGTATGTCACGAAAAATATTGGATCCAAATGAGGTTGTTGAAAAAAATAATTTCTTCCCAAAAAAGCATTTCCCATCAAAAAAATAAGCCAGATCACAATAAATAAGTCAAGTTTTAAGCTGGTGGGTAAATGCAAAAACTTTCTATCAGTTACCATCAAAATAAGCCAGTTTGGTAGGAAATAAGCCAATATGGCAATACTGACTGAGACACCCATGCTACTAATATCAGAAGACTTCCTGCAGAGCTTGCAATATGCCTATGTACATCCCCAGACACCTCTTCTAGCCAGTTTCAGAACTGGAGGTTTTCTTTCCACTTTAGCTTTTTTCGAAGATTATCATTTGAGATTACTTCAGTTTTATATTAAAAAAAAAATAATAATGTAAAATACCATCTTACAACAATCACAAACAATCTTACAACTTTCACAGCTCAACTAACAAAGTGAACTATTATTTTTATGTGGTTAATTTTTGTCAATCCATTATTTTGGGATAGAAATTAAGGAGAAAAAAAAAGTATAATACAATGCCAGGGAAACAAAACAGCTTTTTTTTATATCAGATGTGAATTGGCATCAGGTGTGATGATATATGGATTTACCACATGTAAAATCTACAACTCGGTGTAAATTTTTCACTGAAATACAAAACTATATTGTATGGACTGTAATTTTTGTATGTGGTCATTGTTAAGTCTTCCAAATTTTACGGCAGTCAGCAAGAGACACACAGAATTCTTTTTTTGAAGTATAGTACAAGGGAAAATAAAATTGAAGCAAAAAATACTGAGTGATTTGTTGATGAATTTTGTCTGATTTGATGATAGCCAAGGTGAGAACTAAAGCAAATATTTTGTAAAATGACTGCATTTTGACTTTTTTAGATGATGGAAAATCAACATAAAATATAAACAATTGCTGAAATGCTTTCTTTTGTTGCAAAACACTATCATCAAGATTATTGTTGGAGAAAATGTATAAACACATTCATTAGACATTTATTTTTTAGAAAAATATGACTAGATGACTTTCCATAGGCTATATGAAAACAATAACATTAGGTTTTGGCCATATTATTTTGGAAGTCTTGGTGAATTGGATAGATTTTAGATAAATATAATAGCTTTCATTGGTTTTATTTCAGAAATTAGTTTTCAGTAAACCAGAAAAAGTTTGCTGATGGCATTCCTTTTGGAGTAAAGACAAATGAGATGGATTTATTTTTTGTACATAAATTACAAATTTTCTAGGAAGTGCACTTTAAAATTGTATATAAGATAAAGCATTTCATCATGTAAAACAGGGTACTGACTTTACTAAAATATATTGCAAGGGTGCAAGTGTCCTGTCAGAGCCACATCCATTTCAAGAGGGTGTTTTCAAGACTTTGTCTCCATTCCTTTCCTAGTTCTAATGCTTAAAGGATTGCACAGAAGATAAAATAATGTTTCCAAAAGTGTGATACATGTACCCCATCTGGGTTGCAGCAGTAGCTAGCAGCCTAGTAAGAGACGATGGACAAGAAGAGTGGTGGGGGGAGGGGTACAGCACCATATAAGAATAGGCTACTAGATGTGGAATGTGAAACAACATCTCAGATTGAAATTAACAATTATGACAATCTGTCTTTTAAGCACAAACAATTTCATCCTTCTCATTGATCCAAATAAATGTTATTCAATATGTAATTTTTGTTTATATTATTATTATGAATACCATTATTTTGTTTATCATTACTATAGGCCCAGGCCCGTTTTTTAGCACTAAGATCTTACATCTTTCTGCAAAGATTATCGTTTTTTAACTCATCTTTGTTCTAAGATCTTACAGCTCACTGATGTTAGCAAAAAGTGTGAAGACCGCCACTGTTTTGCCATATAGAACAATGATGAGAGAACTTTGATGATCCACTCATCATTGTTCTCAGACCGCTGATCAGAGCAGAATGATGAAAGACGTTTGCACAAAAACGACCAAAGATGTAAGATCTTTGTTCAAAGATTTCACTTTTAAGCGTTTTCTGACAAAAGATGTAAGATCTTAGAGCATTGATGAGTGAAAAAACGCCCCTTATGTCTATGAACCAGAAAATAAAAAGGGTCAGAAATTAAGCTGTGGTTCTATAGAAAAGATAAGATTTATTGCAAAAAGCCTGTGGGTCATAGCAACACATAATACAGTCTACAAACAAAACTCAGGAACAAAATACAACTTTAGATAATAAAAATCAAAAAATCAAAAAAGAACAACGAAAAAGAAACACACCAAGACATTTTAACCAACGAACACTAATCATAATAAAACTCAAATCCTAAAAACCATAACAAGCTATACCCTCAAACATGATTCCCTATTTTAATCCCTAAACGACGAAACTTACACAACTGTTTAATAGCACATGTGTTCCTCTGAGTCATCCGCTCAATTAATCAGCACTCACTCCCAAACACTCGTCCAAAACATTCATTCCGCAACTCAGACAGCTCTTCACACTCGGATACAAAATGAAATAAGTTCTCATTCACACATCCACACATTGGGCAAAAATACAGGCCAGTCACCAGCCTCAACTTTCCCAAAAATTTCCTTCACTCACCTAATCCAAACTATCCCCTCTTACCAACAACAAATTCTTCAAATCCTCTTTATTCAACCCAAATTTAAAATAAACCTCCTCCCCCCAACAGTCTTTGATTTGGGAGTAAAACCTCAAAGACATACATTGGTCCTTATGAACTTGCCACTCTTGGATTTCTTGGTCATTTAGGGTTTGCTGGACTTCCTTCTATACTGATATGGTTTCACGCATAAGGCCTTTTCCACATCTCTGAAAGTCCACAAAGGTCCAGTATTTTCTTGACCTGGTTTGGCCATGAATCACGTCTACCGTCCTTCTAGCTCTCCAAATAAGCTGACTTAAGAAGCCAAACTCTAGGTAGCCTAATTATCTTCTCCCAGAATTTTACCACTCTAACCAATCTAACACTCCTTAAAGTGAAAAGCCCCAAATCTCCATTAGCACCACTGAACTAAATGAATCCTTCAAGCCTAAAATTCTCTTAAAATATCTTAGCTGAACTACTTCGAGTTTAGCTGCTTTAGCAAAACCCCAAACCTCAGAGCCCCAATGTAGACTAGAAGCTACTTCTGTCTGGAAAACTCTTTTTCTGGATCCTCATGTCAGCAAGCTGATTTAAATTAGTTCTCAAAAGCATATTTTTTAGCCTATTACCCCTTAAATTACAATCTTCTGCGTGCCTAGAGATCCCCCTTAATGCACTAAACTTAGCACCCAAATAAACAAATTCTTCTTTCCTCCAAAATTAAAATGAACCTCTGAGTCAACATCTCCTTTACTCCTAAATATTAATACTACTGATTTCTTAGTGTTCAACTCCAAATCCTTCTTTTTTATATCTTCTATTGGTTTTTACAAGTCTTGATTTGCCAAGATTTTCTTCTTTTTCCCCCACATTTCTAATAAACCTGTAGAATGACAGTATTGCTTGGCTATTTACTGATATAAAAAATGAAAGCCAATTTTTTCACATTTATTGATGCATGCTTAGTCACTGAAACCTCTATAGTAACTTGGCAAATCAAGAAAAGTTATTAGTGAAATTGGTGCAAGTTACTACTCCATATTTACATATCTTTTATGCTCCTTGATTCCAAAAGAGTAAATAAACAAATGATACCAATAGCTATTGTTCACCTAAAAATAATGATATCTTGATTCTTATTAAAATACATTCTTTGACTAAGGTTTCGATAAGACAATTTTAATGATTTCATGTATGACTTAATGCCATGTAAGAATATTTTTTTTTTTCAAATTTGACACACATTTTTACAACCTTTTTAAAGCTTAAAAATCAGGGTTTAGCAAAGGTTTGGGGTTAAAAACACTTTCCATGAGCCTCAAATGTGCACTACTTCTGAAGGTTTTACTTTCATAATGCAAAACTGGGCCAAGGTCAGTGCAATTGTGGAGGAGGGTGAAGAGGTAGACATTTCAAAAGATCTTCACAGGGCATAATTTATGCTCTGGATGTGTTCCTGAATGTTTTGTTTGCCTAATTCTAATGCTTTCTAGGATATTCAAAGGCCCATCATCTGGATTTCACTCAATTTCTGGGTTTAAAATCATTCTTTGAATTCTTTTCATGGATCAATATTGAGGCTAGATTCAATGCCATAGGGCATGCCATGGTAGCCTGTTGACAATGGATGCATTAAACTTTTTTGATTTTACAACTGTAAGTTGAACTAGGCCTTATTTTTATGTGAAGTCAATACCACAGTTTATGTAACATTCCTGTTTAGGTACTCTTCTATACTAAACCTTCTAATAATAAAATTGTAACTTCTTTACATTGAATTTTTTCATATTAATTAAAATTTGCAAGGCTGATTCTGCTTTTCTCTGCCCCCCCCCCTCTAATACACAGATCAAGCTCTAGAATAAACAGTAAGTTTACAAAAAAAAAAAAAAAAAAAAAAAAAAAAAAAAAAAAAAAAAAAAAGTGAAATTACCTTTGTGAGCCTGATGTTGTTGAGAAACATAAGGGTTAACTGACAAGGACTGCTACCCATTGCAAAATGGACTCTTCTAATTTGGAAAGTACTTGAGTTAGAGAATTAAATTTTTCAGAATAAATTATGAACCTAAATTATGCACCTTGAAGCTGTTTTCAAGCTACTATCTCTCCTCTTTCTCTAATTCTAAGGTTATAATGATTGCATAGAAGACATGACATCGTTCTTAACCTAAGAAAAACACATTCAATTTTGTTTCTCTTGGTCTGAGTCTACTTTTCTTGGCTGTTAGAAATCAACATATAATGTTAACACATAAGGCCTTTTTCTCACAAAGTGGCAAAAAAAATATGCAAGGTGCAAAAAAAAGGAAAGCAAAGCTGGTTTATAAGACAGCCTAGTGAAAGTTATACCAGCTAATCACAAATAACAAGTGAAAAAGAAGGTTATTTAAAAACTAACTATGCTTCCATTTTTATAATCAATTTTTATGTATAAATCAGTGTTAACAATTGATCTTGCAATGGTTTCAAAAATGCTATTATTACCTAAAATTACCTTAAATCACACTTGCCAGTAATAGGATGATCCTGTATTCGCCAGTCAGTGAAGATTATTTGCTGACTGATCAGGTGAGTCCCAAAATAATTGCCAGGGCTTGTTGGACCATTCCTTGTAAACTGATGAGTTGAACAATCTTGAAGAGACTGTTACCTGGTCTAACAAGTTCCATAGATTCACCACCAGATTAGAAAAGAATCTGCGACGTAATTTTGAGTTGGCATGCTTCTTTAAGTTTTTAATCTTGTCCTCTTGTCCTTGAAGAGACATCTGGTTGAGACATATGCCATAATCATATCCCCTCTCTTTTGGCAATTAGTCAGTGAGGGTAAATTTAGTTTTTCAAGCTGGGAGGGGTAGGAAATGTTATAGAAACCTTGGATGCTTTTAGTTGTACACCTCTGAACTGCTTCTAGAGTTTTTTGGTCAGATTTATTAATTGGGTTGGCAATGCACATGCCAAACTCTAGCTTAGGTCAAATTAAACCTTTATAGAGCTTTGAAATAACTCATGTTGAACAACTACTGAAAGTTCTCTTAAATATACCAAGAGTCTGACTGGCCTTTGCTGCCACAGTCTGGGCATGCAAACTGAACTTCAGCTGTTCATCAACTAATAAACCCAGATCATATTCACCATGACTACTGACAATAGGTTGTTTTGTTTCATCCATTGACTCAATTGAGTATTGGTGTCTTGAATTCATGACTGTTACAATCACATCTCAGCCCTCCCTCCCTGTGGCCTGGTATAGCTCAAGATTACACAAGAACATGCATTCACTAGTATTTTGACCCACTTTAGACAAAATTGAAGTTCTGTGACAGAAAACATCACTTTGATATGGCATGATCTCTTTTGTTAAATTAATGTAAACATCTGGTGATGATTGTCAACAGCCTTGGAAATTACTGCACCATTAATGTCCTTACCAGGTGACAACTTATGAATAAACAAAGAATTTGCAGTAGCATTCACATCACAGTGTATGGCTTTATCTACATACTGAAGAGCTTTCTTTCAAAATGGGGTTGGGGACTCAACACCTCAAGATAAAAGTTTTAGACCATGCTAAATCAATCACCCATCTTACAATTTCTACTCTGTAAAGTTTTGGCCATCCTTGGTCAAAAATCAAAATTGAGTATAACAAAATGACAGAAAAGACCACTTTGATGTGGCAAAATTTCTTTTGTTACTTAAGAATAGTACTATATATTCTGATTTGCCCACAAATTGGAATAAATATTTAGAGCCTGTTACCATGGGTTCCTACTGATGCAATGTCATGCAAAAATGGCCATTTTTATGTGATCTATCAAATTCCTTCAATTTTTTGATGCAAGTTTATACATCAAAGTGGTTCAATGGCTGCATTGAAATATTTCTACTTTACCATTGAAAACCACATCCATTATTCTGAATTGGAAGCTTTGTAAAAACAAAAAATTACAAGTAGCTGAGAAACTAATCATGTTTATATAACATTTTCTGTTAATATTTGACAAAGAAGACTTAGAATATCTCATAATATTTTTGCTGATCAACAGCTACAGTGAACAGTTTCTGTGTGAACATTTTTGCAATTTTCTGACATCCACTAGCCACAAGCTGTTTTGTTTAAAAAAATTGAATCAATGGGAACCAAAGGTTAGGCTCTCCCAATGGTTCAATACCACCATGACTAGAGAAAAAAAAGGGGACATCAGTGCTTTAAAGCAAAGAAGTGATTTTCCTTGTTGTTCAACATGGAGGAGAGTAATCCACCTGTTAGGCTTTTTTTTAACACAATAATTACAGGGTTTCTATAATCATTTTCAAAATGTCTATAATTTTTCTTTGCTATGAACTTTTACCTTAAATTACCTTAAATCGCACTTGCTAGCGATATGGACGAGTCCAGTGTACGCCAGTTAGTGATGATAGGGCCACGGGACATCAGCTTCATCCCATTGCATGAGCCATAGTTTGGTTTCCCATTCCTTATCGAGATTGGCTTTGAAACTGTCAATGGATGGTGAACTCACTGTTGTTTTGCTCAGATCGTTCCAGAGGCTTATGATGCGATTGGAGAAGAAATGGTTCCTCTTCCTTGTATTAGCACGCTTCCAAAAAAGCTTCGCTGAATGACCCCTGGTTCTTGACGACTGGGCAGGCTGAAAGAGGTCCTTGTCGTCAGACTTGAGCAGTTTGTAGGTCATTATCATATCACCTCTTTGCCAACGGTATGTCAGAGTTGGTAGCTTGAGGCTCTGCAGTCGGCATGCATACTCTTTGTCTCTGAGCCCATTTACGCATTTTGACACCCGTCTTTGGACAGACTCGAGAGCCATCTGGTCTGTTTTATTAATTGGCGTGGCGACACACATTCCAAATTCTAATCTTGGTCTCACCAGGCTCTTGTAAAGTTTTGTGATTATTGCAGGGGATCTACTTGTCATTGTATGTTTGATGAGACTGAAAGTTTGGTTCGCCTTTGCTACTGCAGCTCGGGCGTGGCAGTTGAAATTAAGGTCTTCATCTACAACAACCCCCAGATCTCTTTCAGAGGTACTCTCAGAGAGTGGCTGTCTCAAACCGGCATTTGCTGACATCGAGTATTGCCATTGTGGGTTATTTCTTCCAAAATGGAGAACCTTGCACTTTTCGACATTAAAATCGAGCCTCCATATCTTGGCCCATTCGCCAAAGCTGTCAAGATCTGACTGTATTGAGGTCACACCTTGCTGAGTTCCAACAGGACCAATGAGCTTCAAGTCGTTGGCGTACAGGCTAAGCTTGCTTGTAATGGTTCTTGGAGCGTCATTAATATATACATTGAAGAGTGTAGGTCCCAAAACTGTTCCTTGAGGAACCCCGCTTAAGACCTCAGCTATTTTGGAGTAGTAAGCTCTGCCACCTTCACCAAAAACTCTGACCTGCTGCTTTCTTCCCTTTAGGAAAGACGTGATCCAGTCCACCACTCCCTCTTGAATTCTAATTGCCTTCAGTTTCAAATGAAGCCTTCGATGGCAGACTTTATTGAAGGCTTTAGCAAAGTCTAGCAAGACCATATCCACTGGGAGACCTTGATCAAGGAGCTCAGTTATGTAATTATACAAGTCAATCAGATTGGTTTTGACTGATCTGCCTGGTCGGAAACCATGTTGTTGTTTCGATAGAAGGTTATTTGTGATCAAATGTCTAAGAACGGCAGTGTTGACAATACCTTCTAGGATTTTCCCAACAGCAGACGTAATACTGATTGGCCGATAACTGCAAGCTTTGCTCTGTCTCCTCCTTTATGTATTGGCGAGATATGGGCTACTTTCCAGTCCATTGGTATGACTTTAGTGTCAATAGATTTCTGGAAGTCTTGAGAGGGGCATTGCTAGTTGGGAATGAGCTTCCTTTAAGAGTCGTGGATGTATGCCGTCTGGCCCAACAGACTTATTTGGATTAAGCTTTTTAAGCCGAGATTCGAGCTCAGCCTGATCCACTCTTATTGGTGACATTTGAGTGGTGATTTTGTAGCATGGTGGGGTTGGCAGGGGGGCTTTGTCTGCGGGTGTGAAGACTGATGTAAACTGGTGGTTCAAGGCATCAGCAATTTCTTGGGGGTCGTTTGACTGGGCTCCATTACAAACCAGCTCCGAAACCGTGTGTCTACCAGGCTTATGTGCTGAGGCATATTTCCAGAACTTCTTGGGATTGGTTTTTGAGGTTGCTGTGATGGCCTCCTCGTATTTCTCTATCAGTTCTCTGAACAGGGCTTGAACTTTGTTCCTTGCAGCTTTGAACTTTACCAGGTAGTCCAATCTGTGGGGGTCCTGATTTATGAGCTTTGACAGTTTACTATTAAGATTAACCAAAATAACAGGGACCATTCCAGAATCAGCTTCCAAAGAAATTTTCCCCTCACTGGGCAGTCTTTTGAAATTATATTTTTGAACTTTTGTTTACTATGCACTGTTGCTTACTCTTTACTAGGTTTGATATAATATTCATTATAGGCCTTAACATCACATACTGACATAATACTTGCTACAATTAAAATTACATCCCAGTCTCTCACCCTTCAAAGCACTGATATAATCCTAGGCTATGTACAAAAGTTTGTGAATGTTTTCCAAATTAGAATCATTTGACATTAAAGAATCATTTATCATGTGTGACAAGAAATAAGTACAAAATAATAGGTAATTTTGTTCCAAGATTTATTACTTGAAGGAAACATTTTTATAACAAAAATACAAAGCTATTATATTCTAAATTCAATAATCTTTCTAAATGTAATGATTAGGGCCAAGCTGACATATTGGCTGATAAGGGGGTCACTGTCATCATCAGCTATCAGAAAAAATTGGCTGATTTTTTTTATGCACAATCTGTCCAGAAGATGGTGCCAGATTTCCTCAGGTAATTATTGCTTGTCTAGTCCTTGCAAAGAGAGCCACCAGATCAGTCTGACCATGGTGGAGAGAGCAGCAGATGTGAGTCAAATGATGTCAAAATATATTTGTTGTCAACACTAAGCTTAACTATGAAATAAGCAATGACAGTGGATACCCTCATATCCTTAGAAGAGGTAACCTTTGGACGAAGCAAAACAGACTCCTTTGCCTCCAACATTCTTCCCTCAATAGGCATTGTGAAGTGTTTTGCCTGCAGAGGAACCACATACAGCTGGCATCAGACAGCAAGAAAAGCTATACTCCATAGCCTTGAGGATAGATTCAGCAAGTTAAATGAGACCAAAGAAGTTGTTCTTGCTTGTCTCCTGGATCCCAGATAAAAGCACCAACCCCTAAATCAAGAGACATTCAGCAGTGCTAAAAGGTTGCTAAAAGAAGAAACATTGAGTCAGACACTGGAAGAAACAAAATTGGCCACTGCAACAGAAGAGAGAGAAGTCAAAGCTGCAGAGCCTAAGGAGATTAGGTACAGAAAGTTTGATTGACTCCCTGTTTGATAAAATGCTTTGAACTTCAAAAAGTGAGGAAGAAGAGTCAGCACATGATATTCATAAGGAACTGGAGAGATACATGAGAAAGGCAACCATTGACAGGAAAACAGCTGACCATTAAGAGTGGTGGTGAAATAACAGCAGTTGTTTCAAGTCTCACAAAACTTGCTTGGAAGTATCTCAACTGTCTGTCCTCTCCTGTCCCAATCAAAAGGTTTTCAGCAAAATTGGGAACATCTATGACAACAAACAAAGGTCACTAAAAGGAGAAAATGCTGAAAAGCTGTGCTTTCTGCATTACAACTTGCCTTAGTTGGATTGGGCTTATTAAGCACTGTGCAGAGTAAAACTTTGATTGGTTTAATTTTGTCTTTGTAAAAGTAATTATGAAACACTCTACAAGTCAATGTCTGATTAAACATACTTGAGGGCTCTGGTTGATGCATGTTTTAATACAGATTATTGTGTGCAACTTTTTTATTGGACTTATTAATATTTCCTATACATAATTATTTTCAGTACTACATATATTTTAAGAATTCTGTTGGTTTTTATTATTTGTAGTGCTTAGATGTCTATGATCAAGAGAGTCTGTGATTTAGATACTATGTTAAAACTTAGTCCAAAATCTGGCAGCACTTTCCAATATTAGGCTAAAGATAAAACCATAAATTAATGTTTAGGCTCTATTATTATCTGTTGAAATGTTCAAAATAGTTGTGCATATGGCTAAATTACTAAAACTAATGATTTAGTGAATTTTCAATGATCTTTGATAGTCTTTGTCATGAACTGAAACCATGAGAAACAATATCTACTGTCTAATTAAGGCACAAGGAAAGTGCTTGGAGCCCCATAGCTTTTCTTGATCCTGATCTAAGTTTTCAATTAGCCTAAGCCTATTTCAAATCTAGGCAATTCCTTCAATTTAGGATAAAGCCTTACATGGGCGTTTATAGGCTGAATTTTAGGGGGAGGGGGCTTACATGGTCTAATTGGACTTCCAATGCTGTATAATAGAAATCTCAAAACAAAATATCATAGGCAGCATGATAGTGCTGCCTAAGTAAAGAGCAATGTGGGCACAATATATTATTTATTTTTATTTTGTTTTGATCAGGGAACTTCTTATAGGAAGAAATGTCATAGAAACTTCAAAAAGAGCTCATGGAGGACAACCAGCCCCCCCTCCCCCACAGAAACCATTTCCCCAAACACATCTAATCAAAATTTTGAGATAGCCATCTTATTCTGTCTAGTTTAAAGGTCCAGTAATTATGATTTTGAGGATGACAGCCCCCCCCCAACCCTCAGGGCAAGGGATGTAAGTTATGCCCTGGGGAGATATAAGGTCTTTTTTTTATAGAAAGAGTGGTTGTATAAACCTCAGAGGGGGCTCATTTGATTGGCAATCAGAAGTTCTACTGGCCTTTTAACAGTCAAAAGTGACTGGAGGTCAACCAAGCCCCCTACCCCCTTACACCAATCATTTCCCCAAACACATCCAATCAGAATTTTTAAGATAGCCATTTTGTTCAGCATAGTTGAAAACTCCAGAAATTATGTCTTTGAGGATGAACCCCCCCCCCATTGCCCTCAGGGCAAGGGTTGTAAGTTATGCCCTGGGGGCATATAACATTTTTATAGAAAGGGGGGGCATATAAACTTTGGAGATGGCTCATTGGATTGGTAATGAGAAGTTATAGTGCTCTTTTTAAGAGTCAAAGTGATCAGAGGGCAGATACATCTCCCCCCATGCACAAACACGTACACAGATTGTATTTTCCCAAAACACATCTAATAGAAATTTTAAGATGGCCATTTGTTGTCAAAAAAACTTCAAAAAGGGCTCATTTGGTTGGAAATTGAAAGGTGCCCTCTTTAATAGTCAAAAGTGATTGGAAGGCAACCATCCCCCCCCACATCCATCATTTCCCCAAACACTTCCCATAAAGGAGTAGATTTTGCCATTTTATTTGTAATTCTTAGCTAACTTTGAACATTTTATTTGATGAATGGATTTTTAGTTGACTAAAAACTTAACAATGACACTACTATTAAGAATTCTGTTAAGACAATACTATTAAGAATTATCTTTAAGTGTTACAGAGGGTGAGGAGGTGCAGCCACTTAGTCAATTAAGTTTGATGAGTAAGATGGAAAAAGAAGCTGTACAGCTATAAAATTAAAAAAAAAATCTATGTGTCATTCATGCAACACTAGCACAGTCACTTGCCAGGAACTCGCCACTAAAATACTATATTAGGACTTGGCACATCACTTTTCACACAATTTCATGCCCCAGAGAAAAGTATGAGCTATTGAGAATACATGTGCAAGAAAAAAATATTTGAACATCAGTTAAAATTTCTTGAAATGCCAAAACTGCCCAAGTGGTCCTTGAGAAAGGTTTTCAACATAATGTTGAAACAAAAAAGTTTTTTTTTGGTTGCAGAGTACTAAGTTAGTGTTATTCTGTTTTATAAGACTTGGTGGAGGAAATCCAAATATTTGACCTGGGGGCTTGAAATTGTGGGAAAAAGAACTAGAGGTCCCAATATCTACTTTAAAATACCTGAAACTGTATCCTATACAGGCAACAGCAAACCCAGGTTTTTCAGTAGCTTAAAGACTTGGTCACTATTGGACTGCTCAAGAAGCTTCTATGGTAAAAAAAATTGGACTGCTCAAGCAGCTGCTATGGTAAAAAGAATGCAGTACAGTAGACTGTTAGGACAGCAGCAACAAGCCAGTCTATATCAACTGCTTGACTAAACAAGTTAGTCTGTATAGCAGTATTTAGCTTTTTCCATGAGCTTCCAAGGATTGTTGACTTATGGTTTCTTTCATGTTAACTGGAAGGTCACAATGGGTACTGTTCATTGGTTTGCTAACCTGGTTACTGAAATGCCATCCCAATCCAGTCCCTATTTCAGTCTTAGGAAGGTCCCTAAGTCCCTAATTTTGGATGTTGCTGACTGTACAACCCCTGTATCAGGGAGGGGGATGGGCTATTTTCTCTCCATCATGCTTGACTCTTAAAATGGGACTGGAACTATACATTTCTAATCAAATGAGCCTCCTCTAAAGTTCACAGGACCACCCCTTCATAAAAACCTTACATGCCCTCATGGTATAACTTACAACCCTTACCCCCATACTCTGGGGGGTTGTGTCAACCCAAAATGCTGTGCTGTGAGATTTTTGGACTATTTTTGAGCAAATGGCTATCTCAAAAGTTTCTATTGTATACATTTGGGGAAAATATGATGTAGGATGGGGTATAGCTGCCCTTCAATAAATTTGACTCTTAAAAATAGCACTTAAAATTCCAATTTACAATCCAATGAGCCCCCCTCCAAGTTTTATATGACCAGTTTTCATAAAAACCTTATATGCCCTTGGGGCATAGCTTACAACCCTTGCCCTTAGTAGGTTAAGAAATTTTCAGGGATAGGTCTACAGGCTAAAATATGCCCCAGGAAGGTGTTTTAAAGTACCTACTTCTGCTCTTACAGTTCAAATAAATAAACAGAGTGTAAATGTATAAAGATTGTCAAAAAGCATAGATAGAATCTTTTGGGAATGATATTAAGTTTTATTTTTTTCAGGTAACTTGAGGAGGTATACAATTAAATTAAACATAGATAATTTTTAAAAACATATAAAAATGTTTATAAATGTAGTTTTACTACTGATGACAGTCACTGCATATGTGACCAAAATATCTGGTATTTTTGTGAATTTCTATAACTGTTATCATCATCACTGTCTATTAAAAGGGTTTAATCCCTATTTGAACTTTTATTTAATAAAATTGAGAAATACTATTTGTGTCAGGATAAAAATTGTTGAAAAAGTTTATCTCAGCATACAAATAGCAAACCAAACCATGGATTCTTATAGAAAGAAACTGAAGATATAATTTTTTTTTTCTTGAAAATGCCTATGTCAGTAAAAACCAAACAGAAATTAATTTTTTAAAACTTTCCACAAAACATGTTTTTCAAATAAAAGTAAAGAGCTCATTTAAGTCAAAAATGGGCAGAAATGAAGTCAAGTAATCATCAAGGTGTAAAACCAACACAAATCTCTATCAATAAATAAATGAAACTCAAAACAAACAGAAAATTAGAATAAATAGCCAAGTCAAACTCAAAACAAGCAAAAACTAACATTAGTAGGGCTGGTAAACCCCGATGCTCTCTCAAGTCCAGAACAAAATTTGCACATTACTGAAAACAAAATACATTGCTTGTTTTGAGTTTGACTTGGATATTTATTGTAAATTCTGATTGTTTTTAGTTTCATTTATTGTTGGTGGTGATTTGTGGTAGTTTTAAACTTGGAAGTTTATTTGACTTTATTTCTGCCCATTTTTGGCTTAATGGAGCTCTTTACTTCTCTTTGAAAAACTAATTTCATGGAAAGCTTTTTAAATTAATACAAATATAAGGCAGCATCATTCAGCCAGGGGGGGGGGGGCCTGGAAGCCCCCCCTCTTATGGGTGCCCATGAAGCCATAGTATGGCTTAAATCTGGCTAAAATAGTAGGGATCATACTAACCCAAACAGACACAATGAAGGAGACTAAAAACCCAAGATTGAGGTAAAACTTTGCTAAAGTTCTACAAAATCATATTATTGAGTTAGGACTAAAGTGAATACACCATTTGCTGCCTTTTTTATGCTGATTACAAATATAATAAGCATTTCTATCAGAAATGAATTTCAGCCCCCCCCCCCTCCCCCTATATAGGCTATACCTAACCTAACCCTGAATTGGCATATATAGGGGGGGGGCTGAAATTCATTTCCGATAGAAATGCTTATTATATTCATAATCAGCATAAAAAAAGGCATTGAATGGTGAAGGGTAAAAGACCTCTTTTTGGGAAAGACCACTTTTCTTTGGCATTCTGGAAAAATAGCAATGGGTTTTTGGACCACCCCTTTTTACTACAACATGAAGCAATGTGAGGGCAGCAACAAGAACCCCACCTTCTTGGTCGAATTTTCACCAATGATTTGTCAGCATAAATTGAAAATATGGTCTCTGTTTTGAAAAGCAATTGAAAAGAAAAATTATATTTAAATATTTGTGATTTATAGAATGAATATCAAGCAATAAAAGTTACATTTCTAGAATCAGAAGAAAATCAGCTTTAAAACTGAAACACTAAAAGGATATATACATCAAAATAGGATAATTGGTATTTCCAAAAAGAGGTCCCTGCAGGTAAGTCAATAAACTAATAGTTTCAAGTGGTTGATATTAAATAATTTGAATAACAACCATATTGATGCATTGCTTAGACTTTTAGCTATTCATTACTATACCCAATCCTTCTCAATTCCTCTTTGGTAACAAGATGTGAGGGTTTTAGTTTTACATAATTTTGCTCAATTGGATACTGGTTTTTTACCCTATTCACTTTAGTCCTAACTCAATAATATGATTTTGTAGAACTTTACCAAAACTTTTTTGTCAAAATTCAGATAGGCTAGTGTAGGTATAACCAGGGGCATCCCAGGGGGGAGGCAGAGGGGCACACTGCCCCTCCAATGTTTTTGGTATTTGTACAGAAATTTTGCAAAATTGCCTGAAATTTAGCATAATTCTTGATTTCTGCAGAGAATTCAGCATAAATCAGGTAACAATTCAGTAAAATTTACAAAGATCACCCCTCCAATGAAATGACTCTTGGGATACCCCTGGGTATAACCTATATAGCCTGGACATGGCCTGTCATCAATGCAATTTTCAGAAATCCCAGGGATAAGGAATAGGTAGATATAGAAGTTTAGGTAAAGTTCTACAAAATCATATTATTGAGTTAGGACTGAAGTGAGTACACCATTTGATGCCTTTTTTATGCTGATTACAAACATAATAAGCATTTCTATCAGAAATGAATTTCAGCCCCCCCCCCTATATAGGCTATACCTAACCTAACCCTGAATTGGCATATATAGGGGGGGGGAGGCTAGAATTCATTTCCGATAGAAATGCTTATTATATTTGTAATCAGCATAAAAAAAAGGCATCAAATGGTGTATTCACTTTAGTCCTAACTCAATAATATGATTTTGTAGAACTTTACTGAAGTGGTCAATATATACCAAATCATATTATTGAGTTTCAAATAAAGTGAATACACCATTAGATGCATTTTTTTATGCTGATTACGAATATAATAAGCATTTCTATTGGAAATGAATTTCAGCCCCCCCTATATAGGCTATACCTAACCTAACCCTGAATTGGCATATATAGGGGGGGGGAGGCTAGAATTCATTTCCGATAGAAATGCTTATTATATTCGTAATCAGCATAAAAAAAGGCATCAAATGGTGTATTCACTTTAGTCCTAACTCAATAATATGATTTGGTACATATTGACTGATTCATTCTTGGAAGTTTCATTTCAGGTGAAAGTTTTCTTTTTCAACTTTTTAAGTTTCAAAAGTTGAAGAAACCAAAATATAGGATGGTTGTGGTACAAAGAATGATAAGCAAAGCAAGATGACTCAAAACTTTGATTTGATAGAAGGATTGAAAAGGATAAACACAATCTTTTCACAACTGCTTATTAGTAAGACTAGGTTTAGTCTACCATTGATGTTACACATGTAAACAATTAGTTAACAAATTATAGGCAATCATGGTACGAAGTAATTTATAAGTTTACCTCGTATACAGATTATCAAATGACAAATAACAGTTTGTTCTTATTTTCTTAATGGATTTCTTTGTAAATTAACTTATAAGTTTTTCTTCTGCTGCATTTCAGATTGAATGAAATATTCTGCATGAGTAATTTCAAAGATAGCGCTGATAAATAAAAAAAATTCCCACAGAAAATCACTGATTACTATTTAGAATAGAATACTAAAGGGTACGTACAATCCACAACCAACAAACTTTAGGAAAAGGTAAGCAATATAGTTTTTAGAAAATGAAGCATAAATACCGTTTAAATTTAAATTTAAAGGGTACGTACAATCCACAACCAACAAACTTTAGGAAAAGGTAAGCAATATAGTTTTTAGAAAATGAAGCATAAATACCGTTTAAATTTTACAATAAATATGAAAACCTCTCAGAAAGTATAGTGCTGTAAATTATCACTCTGATGTGTGAATGCCTAAAGACAAAAAGGTCGTCTCAACATATGGTAAATAAAAGAAAAAGTTTTTCGAATGAAAGTAAGGAGCAACATTAAAACTTAAAACGAACAGAACTTATTCCATATATGAGGGAGGCTTCCCTCTGCTCAGTACCTCGCTTTCTACGCTATAGTTTTTAAAACTTTTAAAAAAGCTTCTTATTCTAATTAAATGGTTCTTGTGCTTCAAAAGTCGTTCTTAAAAAATTGGGGCAGAAAGTCAAACTTTAGCAAAAAGAATGATATGTTGAGGAGGGCACAACCCCCCTTATACACGAAACATTTTCTGTTCGTCTTAAGCCTTAATATTGCTCCTTACTTACAGTTGAAAAAATATTATTTAATTTCTGATCGTTTTTCAAATAATGCCAAAAAGCATGGCTACTCTCCAAGAAAAATTCCTCCACGTACGTTTCCTCCTACGTAAAATATTCAATCTCCCCCAACCCCGGATAATTCCATTCCTGCTAAAAATTTCCCCGGAAAATTTCTTGCGGACGATTCCGCCTGTAAAATTCTCCTTATGATACTTTTATTTGAAAAAGACTTTAATTTCTGATCGTTTTTCGAATCATGTCGGATGGAAAATTTTCCCCTCTGTGGAAAATTTTCCCCCGCAGTACCCCCACCCCCAGTGAAAAGTTGCTCCCGCTGAAAATTACCCTATGGAGAATCCCCCGCATAATTCTCTCATGGAGAGTCTCTTCCACGAAAAACTCCTCTCCAACGAAAAAGTCATCCAGACAATTCCAACTCTACAAAAAATAGAGCCGGAACATCCCCACATGTAAAATTGAGTCGGCAAAGACAAATAAAACATATAAAAAGAATCTCGTATAGAAATTCTGACAAATTCCTGCAGTATAAAATTCCCGCTGGAAAGTTGACTCCCGAAGCTTCCCTCCCCGAGAAGAATTCTCAAACTGGAAAACACCCGAAGCAGAAAAACTCCCGATAACAATTTCTACACGTAAACAATGGGCAAATTTCATAACTTACAGCCCTTTCCTTGCGGGCTGTGGGGGGTTAAATTATCCCGAAACGCGTAGTTATTAGACTTTTCAACTATGCTGAATAAAATGGCTATCTCAAAATTTGAATCGGACGAATTTGGGGAAAAAAGAGTGTGAGACGGAGACTAGTTCCCCTCCAATCTTTTTGGTTACTTAAAAAGGGCACTAGAATTTTTGATTTCCAATCAAATAAGCCCTTCCCAGATCTTTTAGAATTACTGGTTTGATACAATTACCCCTGGAAAAAAAAACACGCATGAGTGATCATTCTTCTGGCAAAATATGTAAAATTCTGCATTTGCGTATAGGAGCTTGAAACGTCCATAGTAGAGCTCTTTGATATGCGGAATCTGATGACACGATTTTCATGAAGACTTCAAAACTTTTTAAGGTGTTTTCTCTCTTTTTCAAAAATCGCATAGATTTCCTCAGGATCATAACCTTTAATGGGTAAAATTAAATTTAATGAACTTTGTATATTTGGAATCAGCATGAAAAATACATTCTTTTGATTCGGTTACTACTCAGTCGTGTCGTTTCTTACTTATAGTTCGTTACCACGAACTTTTTGATAAAGCTGCAGCCAAATATCAGACAAGTACTTAATTGCAAAAAAAAGAAACAAGAAGAGGACTAAATAGTACAACTCGGAAAGCCCATAATCCTCAAGAGAAGGAGAAGAAAAACCAATTCTCTACATGTAATGAAGTTCTTGTAAACTTCGCAAAGAGACAGTAATTCCTATCTTGGCTCAATAAAAGATTAAAAGGCTTTTTTTTTATAGTAATTCTTTGCTATTGTGCTTCTAGATCTCCAAAAGAAACCGAAGTCTGAATTGTGCCACTTTCTAAAGCTAGCTTATCATTTTGTTGACTTTAGTGCAGGGCCAAAGATACAAAAATGATGGCTGTTCAATGGCTTTGGTAAATCGTTCCGTATTGAAAACACTTATTGTGCTGTGCTGCTGAACTAACTTTGATACACCAACTCATACGATTATGCCTAATTCACAAGAATGGAAAAAACCGAGAGTTTCCAAAAGAGACATTGGTTCTCCGTTCGGTTTTCCTGACGGTATTTCCGGCTTGACTTTTGTTCTAGAAAACCTAAGGTTTTCTGCACTTCAAAGGAATAACCTGATTATTTTTAAGGATAATGCACACAATTATACTGTTTTGAACTAAGGAAAATATATAGAAAAAATTGAATTGCGTATAGAAATATATAGCTTTTGAACTGAGTGAAATTTACACAGATGATATTTGACAGAGTTGAACGTAAAAATTTTCCATGTGAACGGTGAATTTTGGAGAGTTTTGGTTTTCCGATTGGAAATCCCACACGTGTGAATCCGGTCTTAATATTACAGCCTAAATTTGTTATCTTGCTTTCGCATAAAAGATTAAATGGAAGTTTAGTTTTTTTTCAAGAAACACGTTCCTATAAGCGCCCTGATGTAACTTTGTGATAATATAATTGTATCGACCATGCTCTTTAACTAAACGATGTAATTTAAATTTTTACACATTCATCTTTCAATTCTCTGTTCAAAGAAAAACAATAACTTGAAAAACCTTGTTTTTGGTATTTCATAATGCTTGAAAAGGGTAATTGTGACAAATACCATAGCAGCCAACAATTAGAACCCAAGTCCTAAAATTGGTCTCAATGAGGAGCCCTTATCGCAACCTAATTTAACCAAGTGTAAAGATTTCCAAACAGTTTGTCGTAACGAACTGGTACACGGTCGTGGTAACGACCAAGCTCAATAGTAACTAAAACTCTAAAAGACGGAATTTTGACACCAATAGATATATCAAAAGAATTATTATGAAAGCTTATTATGCTGATTTGAAATATATAACTTTCATTAAGTTTAGTTTTACCCATTAACGGTTACAAGCCTGAGAAAATTTTCCTGATTTTGAAAAAGGGGGAATCGCCCCCTAAGCGTCATAGAATCTTAATGAAAGTCACGCCATCAGATTTATCGTATCAGAAAACCTTCATGTACAGGTTTCAAGCTCCTATCTGCAAAAATGTAGAATTTTGTGCTTTTTGCCAGAAGAAAGATTACGGATTCGTGTTTATTTGTTGTTGTTTTCCCCCAGGGGTGAAGGTATCGACCCAGTGGCTCTAGAATATTGGGAGAGGACTCATTTAACGGAAATTAAAAGTGCCTTTTTTAAGTGATCAGAAAGATTGGAGGACAACTAGGCCCCATCTCCCGCCCCTTCCCCCAAAATCGTCCGACCAAAATTTTGAGATAACCATTTTGTTCATGATTGTTGAAAGGTCCAATAACTATGCCTTTAGATATAAAATGACACACCCCCCCCCCCACAGCCTGAGGAAAAGGTCTTTAGGTTTTTAAAATTTGCCCGTTTCTTACGCATAGTATTTGCTATTGGGAAGCATGCATACATTTTTGGGTGGGAGGGGACGAATTTTCTTCTGGAGACTTTTCCACGGGAGAATTTTCCATGGGGAGGGAAGTTTCCACGGGCTGAACTTGTCAGGAGAAGCTATACACTGGGGGAACTTGCAAAAATTCCTATACAAAATTCTGTTCATATGTCTTGCTTTCTTTTTTCCGTCTCAATTTTACGCGCGGATGTGTTAAGGGTGATTTCCTGAGTAAATTTTCACCGGAATTGGATTGTTATGGAGGATATTTCTGTGGGAGGGGGCATTTATCCGTAGAGGTGGGGCCAGATTTCCTGAGATTATTTGAAAAACGATCAGAAATAAAATAAAAAACAAGTTTTTTCAAATGAAAGCAACAATAAAAATTCGAACGAACAGAAATTATTACGCATATGAAGGGGGTTGCATCATCCTCAACACCTCGCGCTTTACGCAACTTTTTTAGTACTTTAAAAAAAAGCTTCTTATTTTTCTAATTAAACGAACCTTGTGTCTTAAGTTCAAGTTCTTTATTAATCAATAAAAAATGTTTTGACAAAACTATCAAATTAATGACCCACAGTGAGAATAACTCGTGTGTGGGTTTATATACACCACAGTAGACAGAATATACCAGTAAGCTTATCGCAGATCATTTCTGGTCTTCGTGAACAAAAAGCTCCTCCCACTTATTCCTGCATTAGCGGGAATGCGGGTTAGTCTGTTTCCGTTTGTTTCAATGCACTTTGATGGAAACAATCGGATACAGACTAACCTGCATTCCCGCTAATCTGACTTCGCCTATGTTTATATCTGCAAAAACGTTCTCCGGAGCACTCGCACCCCGGTCCGGGTTTTTATAATTGTTGAGATAGAGAATGATCATACTGGATAATATATGAACTGTGATATACACTCAACAATAAATAAATAATACTATCTCCAGATACTGGAATAAAAAGATTGCTCTTCAACTCTCCCAATTGACGAATGAAAGATCTTAAGCCGAACTGGCCAGCCATGACAAAAACCAACAAAGAGAAAAATATAAAAAAAAAAAAAACAAACGAGACTGTGGCCAGTGGAGAGAAAAGAAAAGACAAATACAAAACAACGCGGATATTTCGCCTGTATCCAAACAAGGCGTCTTCAGCACAAAAGAAACACAAGAAGAACAGGATCAAAAAAAACAAGATAAAACTAAAAAACAATAAAACCACCACCAAAAAAAAAAAATGTACAATTGGCGCAAACTGATCCACGTAGGGAAAAGATGCTACTATAGAGTTACTTCAGTGAGGACACCAGAGTAACTGACAGTAACTGTCAGTTACTCTGGTGTCCTCACTGAAGTAACTCTATAATAGCATCTTTTCCCTACGTGGATCAGTTTGCGCCAATTGTACATTTTTTTTTTTTTTTTTGGTGGTGGTGGTTTTATTGGTTTTTAGTTTTATCTTGTTTTTTTTTATCCTGTTCTTTTTGTGTTTCTTTTGTGCTGAAGACGCCTTGTTTGGATACAGGGGAAATATCCGCGTTGTTTTGTATTTGTCTTTTCTTTTCTCTCCACTGGCCACAGTCTCGTTTGTTTGTTTTTTGTTTTTTTTTTAGATTTTTCTCTTTGTTGGTTTTCTTCAACTCTCCGTATGGTAACAGCAAACAAAATCCGAATCAAATCAAAATAACCAAATAAATAAAGTGAAATAAGGAGTATCCATCCCAGAAAATAAATCAAATTAATAATTACTGATTAAGTGATTCATTAATCTAATTTTATTATTAACCAACAATTTTTTCAAATCTACAAAACTATGAAATTTATTCCAATTATATATAATACTTTGCCTTGGTGAAAAACGGGACCTTACAGATTTTATTAAAGCCTGACGGACTACAGAACTGCCACGGGTCCAATCTGCATGCAAAACCTGATTATCATCCTGAAAAAATTTATTATGCAAATAAAAATACTCAGGCATAAGACCTTGAACGTGTTTAATCATATAAAGAACAGAATGGAAAGAAGGGAAAAGATCCAGTGGAAGGATATTTAAAATTTGATACATACTTTTTGTTGACGATTTACCAGGGTAAGAAAACGGGCTAGGCAGGCAATTTTTCAATAGATGCAGAGCTTTATTTTGTTGCCTCTGAAGAGGAAGAATATGAGTTTTAAAAGTATTCAAAAAAATAACGGGACAGTAATTTATATATGAATGCACTAGAGAATGATAAAGAGATTTCAGAGCAAAAAACGGCAGAACAAATTTCAGATGATTCATCCTTCCAATATTTCTTGCCAGTTTCATTCGAAGATAAATTGCATGGCTTTTAAATGATAAACTTGAATCCAGTATTATCCCGAGATACTTAATACCATCAACTCTTTCAATTTCAAAGGGTAGGCCTTGAATAATAATCATCGTAATTTCCGGTGCTGTTTTCCCAGTGCGAGAGAAAGTCTTAGTACAATTAATAGTCAATTTATTTCTCGAAAACCATAAGATAAGCCTCTTCAGTGCTGATTCCAACCTAAGCTTCAAAGATCTAGAGTCGGGACTGCTGACCTTGCATGCCGTGTCATCGGCGAATAATGTGTTAAGGCCAATCAGTGTTGCCACTCGACCGGCACCGCTCCGCGGCACTGGCCTCGTCAAAAAGCGGCATTTCAGCGGCATCCTTGAACCAAAATGCGGTAAAAACCGCGGCATGCCCAAAATTCTCGGAAAAGCTGTGTTTTGTATTTTTGAGAGAGAATGTGTGAAAAATCTCGCTTTAATATGAATATTGATTCAGTGTCAAGTGAAGTGTGGTGAAGATCTGTCATAAATTTGAGAAAACACGTGCTGTCTATCCTTCTTTTCAGCGGTCAAAGGTAAGCATGGTCAGCTAATTCCATGAACACACGTTTGTCGTTCATCGTTTTCATCAAGCACGCAACAGAAGTAAAAGTGCAGAGGTACCACAGCAGGGAAAGTCCACGGTGGGAAAACCGGATAAATGTGAAGTGAATAGTGAAGAAATTAAAAGCGATTTTCCCTTGGGCCTTCAAGCCTATCCAATAGAATAATTGATGGGTAACTAGATTCTCGTATCTCGACCTTTTTCGATTAATGTTTAATGAAAATCAAAATCGAAAGCTTCAAGAAGGAACATTCAGATAAATAATACAAGACAAAAAGACAAGATTAATTTCAGATAAATAATACAAGACAAACAGACAAGATTAATCGGAATCGGACTGTTCACGTGTGTCACAAAACAATATCTTTGGCAAGACCATACACAATGCTTTGGTTCAAAACGTTACAGTCACGAGAAGAGGCACTAGCCTTCACTTTCAGTACACGCTTGACTAGTCCGGGTTCTAGCTCTAGCACTGACTTTCCCGAGTCAAGCCCTCCTTTAGAATTGCGCTTAAGGCCACACTTGGTTTTCAGTGTTGCCGAAAGAGTCACTGCACTCAGTCGGTTTCGTATATCATTTTTCACTTCCTTGAGCAAACTGAAGAGACGCTCGGCAATAACGTTTGAGAAAAGGAGTGAGAAAAAGTACTGAACAATTTGGTGACTTTGTTTGCAAGATGTGGCGCCAGTAAACGACAATGTCCATGTCATCTAAGTCAGGGAGATCGACAGTACTAGGTAGAGCTACACTCGGTATAGACCGCCATTCCTGCTCTTGCTTTGCTTTATTCCAAAGCACAGAATTGTAGTAGTCGAAGAACTGACGAAGACTGGGAACTTTCAGTTCATAACTAGAGCTTGGGGTAAGCAAGTGTACCAGGTCGTAGATCTTTTCAGAGAATGGAAAACGGTGAAGAATTTGTTGAACAGCTTCGACGTAGAAATCCCTCGCGGAGCGACAAATTCAGAGACTTTCCGCTACAAAACGGCCACTGGTAACTTCTCTCGTTTCGAGCCCAACAAGGAAATCGTACCCTTTGTAGCCGATATAGACATTTTCGTCGGGAAGATAGTTCACTTCGTCATCCGGATTGATGTAAAAAGGGTTGACTGTTCTAACATATGAAGGCTTCATAAAGTTCATGGCTAATGTCCGAAGAAGTTTTTCCACCTGGGTTTTCATGAGGTAAAATAGGGGTTTTTCAGACTGGAAGATGGTGTTGAACTCATTCAGCTCTCTCAACACGTACTCGACAAAAAACATTATAACCCTCGAGTATGGGTTGTTTAGTGTCATTCTTACATGATCATTAGCATGCGAGGGATCATCAAGTACCAACGAGTCCCAGTAGCCGTAAGAGTATCCCATATCCCACTGTTCGAGAATACGACGTGCACAGTTTTGAAACGACAACCAGCGTGTTGGAGCCAAAGCAAGGCATCTGTGCTGTTCCACTTGAGTAAAGACTTGAAAATCCTTCCTATATGCATCTTGGCGTTTTGCACTGTGCCTGAAGTGATTGCACACAGTCCGACATAGATCTTCGAGGCTCTTGGACAGTTTTTCGCAAGCATGACTTGCAACTAGGGAACACAGATGGCAGCTACATTTCACAACTGTAACCCAGGGATATTTCCCTTCAACAAGTGTTTTGACTGAGTGGTTTATCCTCATCATAGCATTCGTTGTGTCAGAGGAGAATCCGACCCAGTTTTGTAGAGGAACACCCACCTTCTTGACATCATCCATCACCTTCACTAGCTGGTTGAATAGACCAGACGCTGATCCGTCGCTGCATTCGACAAGAGCGAGCAAATCTACCTGCACATTCATTGCTTCGTCACAAAAGCTGACACAAACAGCAAGTTGTTTGGCTACAGAGGAATCTCTGGTCTCGTCAGTTACTACGGAGAAAAGATTCGTTTTCAGGTTTTCAAGAAGCGTTTCATGAAAATGAGGGGCCAAAGCTTGTCGAGTAATATTACTTGCTTTATTTCTACCAAGAGTGGCCTGGCTTAGAAGATCTGGGCCTGGCATACTTTTCACAAGTTTCAGCAAGTCTTCAGAAAGCGAATAGGGTATATCGTGCTCAACGAGAAATGTCACTAGCTTCGCTGCAACAGTGGCCACTCTTTCGATTTTTGAATCACCAGAAAAATGAAGACTCAATGGCATGGTCTTAGAAGACGAAGTTATCCATGCTTTTTTATTTTCTTCGTGAGCTTTGGTCTGTTTGTGCCTTTTTGCGTCGTGTTTCCCCTTTTTACAAACGAAATCCTTTTCGCAGTAAAGACAGTGAGCTAAATATCCACTATTGTGACCAGTCTGCACCTTTCCTTTTCGTAACCATTCCTTAAATTCATATTCTCTTTCCCACTCAGTCTTGTACCTTTGGTCTGCCCTTTTCTTTGTGATCCTCGGTTTTTTGTTGGAGGGTTCACTATCGTCCGAGTCTTTTTCACCGTCCTCATATTCCTGATCAATATCTATCACTTCTGCCATTATGTTTGTAACACGTTTGGTCTATAAACAAGAGAAATATTTAGCTATTATGTCCTTTCTTTCATGGATTGACTTGCTGGTGAAAGAAACGAACCTGCATTAGTTTAATTTCTTCCAGCGCCAGCCTGCTGAGAACCCTTTGTTGTTTCTGGATAAATCCTTCGCTGGGAATCCAGCTGAAGTCAGAAATTAGGCAGAAGTAAGGCAGGAAGTTTTGATCAGTTTCGTCAAAGCAGATATGACGTCGAATCACAGTAGATATGACGTAAACACACATATGTTGCGTTTTTGCTGATACCCCTGTTGCCACGGTAACTACGGATCTGCAGTTAGTCGTTTTGCAGTTACCGTGATATCTGATATACGGTCCACTGCAACAACGACTATTATATTGCCGAAATTGCACTTTTCAAATGTCATCCCAAAAGAAAAACTGATATCCAATTACATAACTAAGTGCTGAACTTCTTTCTCGCCAATTTGACAAAATTTGATGAAAATGAGATGACTTTTCAGATACCACGAGCAAATACCACGGTCGGACCGGGATATCTGAATATCAGTAGCTGGCCAGATACCACGACAACTGCAAAAACACGATAACTATAGCCTAACGATAGCCTAAGCGCGATAACTGTCGAAGGGAATGAGATATTTTGTTGAAACTCAGTGGAAGAATCCTTTGGGTCAAGGGAAAGGTCGAGTTCGTAGATGGGCTCTGTAGCCCTACACTTAGGGGTGGGGATTCAAATTAAGGGACAGACAAAATATTTTTCTAACATCTAATGAAATAGTCGATTATGGTGTAAGAAAACATGCTGAACACGGCAATGAAAACCATCTTCTCGCCGGACAAGTTGTTCGTCTGGAATCCGGCCAAAACCGGAAAGTTTGTTAAAAGTAAAAGTTTTATTTGAAGTGATAAGATGTTCGATTTCGTGGTAAGAGGGCATGCCGAAACCGTATATGACAATCGTTTTTTAGCCGGACATATATTTCGTCCGGAATCTGGCTGAAACCGGATAATTTGTTACACGTTTATTTTTTATTTGAAGTTGACTAGATGTTGGAAATAGGGGTAGGGAGATACGCTAAATTCGCTTCTGAGCTTCAATTTTTCGCCAGACAAGTAGCTCCGGAATTTCGGCGAAACCGGAAAATTTACAAAAGGCAGGATCGTTTCGATCGGTATCGTCAAAATAGATATGGCTTATTGAGGTAAACACACATGCTGAATCCAAATCTGAACTTGGTTTTCTCAGAGGATGAGCCATTTGGCCTTAATCTGCTTCTAGATCTTTAAGAGTAAAAATGTTCAAGGAGTCTGGCAAAGACTGGATCTAGAAAAGAAAAAACCCAATGTCTGGATTAAATATTGAATTTTTGGGATCCGATAGAACCTTTGGTCTTATTTTTCACTTTCACAGAGGCACATTCAGTTATCAGATATTTTGCGTCCAGCCAGCCGCGTCGGAGAGTAGAAAGGCTGGACACAGTCGACAAGTGCTAAAAAGGAAATTGCGAATTTCGAAAAAAATTATATTTCTTAGCTGTTCTATCATCGTGATTTTGATGACCTCTTCTAATGAGAATCGGGCTTTCAAAACTTTCGGTAAGAACTACACCTCTCGTTGACACCATATGATGAATTCGAATTTTGAAATGATGAAGTAACGAACTGGCAACTATTTAAAACACGCATTTTGGTAAACAGAAAACATATCATAGAAGCCGCCCACCCCCTAGGATAGGCCATTTCTTTTTGGCTCAATAAACTCTTTCTGACCTGATTACATCCAGGGCCATAACGACTAGGTGGGAGGCGTGGCGCCCCCCCCCCCCAAATATTGTCGGCCAGTCGTTAAAAAGTAGCCGAGTCAACGCGCAGCGCCGCTATTTTTGTGAAAACAGTCAATTTTTTACTTGGAAACAGTAGATTTTACTTAAAAACAGTCGGTTTCTTCTTGAAAATAGTTGTTTTTTCTTAAAACCAGCCGAATGTTTGTCAACACGGTCGTTTTTTCTCAATAATAGTCGCTTTTGTCTACACAATAGTCGTTTTTGTCTGGTAAAAATGACCAGCCAGTCGATAAATACCCCCGCCCCCCCCCCCCCCCACATTTTGGCTAATAACGGTTCTTACGACACCTAGGCTACTTAAATATAGTTACTACTTACCATCAATACCATCAGACAATCCTGTGAAATAAGACAATTCTGTCTGGTCCTGACTGCTAGCTTGAAAACACTTGGGCTGAGCTGACAGAGGTCATGAAGTCATGAGATGAACTGAGAAACTCAAACGTCAAAGTTTCGTCAAACCAGCAAAAATAACTCAACCCCCTTCGAACACACTGGCCTCCCAGGGGACAAGCTGCCGACCGCCTACGGGTCATTAATTAAGGGCCGTAGTTGACATCCGCGAAACGAGTCGGACGCGTCCTTGAAATCCCCATTTTATGCAACAAAGACATTTGCGAAAGATAAGAAACTTAAAGTTGGACAAATTTACATACGGGAACAAATGCGGTATAAAAAGCCATTTCGCGGCATAATCGCGGCGTGCGGCAAGATCAAAATTTTATGCGGCATTTCTCTCAGAACCGCGGCGTAATGCCGCGAAATGCGGCATAAGTGGCAACACAGAGGCCAATATCTTTGATGCTATTACTGATATCATTAAAATAGATAAGGAATAGGAGTGGACCCAAAATAGAGCCTTGTGGGACTCAAACTGACTGAGATTGAGTTACTGATGAGGAAGAAGTATCGCCTCCGTCTACATACTGATTTCGGTTTTTTAGGTATGATATTACTAAGTCATTAACTGGGCCTCTTATGCCTCAGTTATCAAGTTTAGTATGCAATATTTTATGGGAAATCGTATCAAATGCCTTTTTAATGTCAATAAAAATTGTAGCAGAAATATCACCTTTGTCGAGGGCGTCATGAACAAACTGAGACATTGCCATAATAGCATGCTCAGTAGATTGAGACTTCCGGAACCCAAATTGCATCGGACTAAAAATTTAGAGTTCATTAAAAAGCTGACTATACGGTTATATAGACTTTTCGAGCAACTTCCCAAATATAGACAGGATTGAAATCGTCCGATAGTTTGTTGGGTTCTTCGGGTCTCCTCCTTTATACAAAGAGATAACTCCTACAGACTTGAAACAAGAAGGAAATCTTCCGGTTTTACAACAGAGGTTGAACACATGGAAAAGTGGGACTACAATATTTGGTGCTATGCACTTAATCAGATTAGTAGATGACCCATCAATCCCTTCCGAAGATCCATTCTTTAAAAGGTTTTTTGTAAGTAAAAGTTCATCTGGTGTTACAGGACTAAGAAAAATGAAACAATTGTGAGACGGGGGTAGATATGATTGAAAGTCTTCTCCAGTTTCATTATCCAGATGACGGGCCAGGTTGTTTCCAGCAGTTGACGCAGTTTCCTCGCCAATTTTTACAAAGTGTATATTTAATGCATTGACAACTTCTACTTTCCCTGTAGCAAGTTTAGTTCCATCTTCAGCTATTAATTCATCAGGAAGATCATAGGTCTTATGCTTTCCCAAGCACTTATTAATTATTTCCCATGTCTTCTTAGGGGACCCTTCTGCTTCAACAAATGCTTCGGCGAAGTAGTGACTTTTTTCTGATCTTAAAATTTTTGTTAAATAATTTTTGTATCTGTGAAATTCAGCTAATTTAACTTCAGATGGATCCATTAAGTATGCCTTGTATAACAGATTCTTATTTTTTATATATACCAGCAATCCAGGAGATATCCAAGGCTTAATCGGCTTTATACTATTTCTTCTTGATTTTTGGCGGAGAGGGAAAGCATTATTGAAACAACGTTTAAACTCATTCACAAAAAATTCAGCAGTAAAATCAGGGTCCGAAGACTCTAAACAAGAAGTAAAGTCACTTGAAGAAAGCAGTACTTTAAGTTTACATAAGGAGTTTCTGTTAGTCATTCTCATTTTTCTTTTAGTAGGCCTATTAAACTCTGTAATCAAGTGAAGGTCGGTCACAAGCATCAAATGGTCTGAAAAATCTTCAATAACTCCATCACTAGACTTTAGTTGCAGATTCGTAAACAAATTATCAATAAGGGAAGCAGAATCTTTCGTTATTCTTGTTGGGACTCCGTAAGCTGGTAAGAGACCACCGGACACGCAAACTGGTAGCAAGTCAGCCCCGTCAGAAGAGATTCCGTGGAAATTACCACTTGAGTTATTAGAATTATATAAATCAATATTAAAGTCACCCATGATAACTATTTTTGGATACTTTTTCGAAGTAATAAGCACAAAATCATCAAGAAGTTCCATGAATTTTGAAGCAGGAGAACTTGGAGGCCGGTAAAAAACACAACACAAAATTTTCATACCATTTACATCTATTTTAACTGCCAAAAATTCAAACGCCATTTCAAGATATAGGTGATCAAATTCACTAACCAGATCTGACTGAATTGTTGATTTAATGAAAAAACCTACCCCTCCCTGTTTTTTATTAATCCGATTCTTATGAAAAAAAAGTATAATCCTGTTTATTAATAAATGTCTTTGTCGAATCATTTAAGAAAGTTTCACAAAAGGCGAAGACATCTATATTATGATGAGAAATAAACAGGGATATATGATCAAAAATATTTAGTAACCCGCGACAGTTCAAAAATGACATTCTAAAATTAGCGGCTTTATTTAAAACTTTGGTGGGGAGCAGATATTTATTTTTTGGGATAGAATGAACCATCATATCAAAGACATCGTCATTTTTGCATAAATTCTCAAATATTTTTACCTAAATCTAAGGGGAGCTCCTCGAAATTACGAAGTCTATCATCCATTATCTCGATGCTGGGTATACTTATTGACAAAAAGTGACTTACCAACCATACGGAGAGTCAAAGAAGACATAATTGTAACCAGAACTTCATCTGAAAGAGACAAACATAAACAAAAAATTAGAACTTTATAATATGAAAATCTTATATAAGAAAAATCGGGAATAGTATGGCACAAAGTAAGGAAATTAAATATAATAGTTTTGGTAACAAAAAAAAAAAAAACAAAGAAAGAAAAAACAACATAATACTCATTATGATACTTTTGAGAACGGGCCTACAAAAATAAGATAATCATAATCCTCAAACAATCATAAATTATCAACTAACTTAACAACCAGAGCACTAAACACAAAATAAACAAAATACTCCACAAAATCTTATAAATATAAAGTCAGATTACTACTATCCTATTCAGTTATTGATCAGCTCTCTCCCATATCACCGAACCATTTTTTTATCTCAAGCCATACATGGGTTCCTTTATTTTAACCCGAGAAGCAATAATCATTCCAGAATCCTTCATCTCTTTTGCTTTAGTCAGGAATCCAGTGCGTAAAGCGTAAAGTGCTGGAGGAAGGTCTGTGCAAATTTTTATTCCAGAGTCCTTAAGCTTGGATACGTTTTGCATAGCTAGATAAGCTTTAGCTTCATTCCTGAGCCTAATTAGCACTGAATTAACTGCCGGTTTACATGACTGACTTTGATTACGGCGTCTATTCGTTATATTGACAGTTTTTCCTCCTAAGTGGTAACATTTGTTAATTGACACAGATGACGCAATTTTTAAGGTAATCTTAAGTAGATCTTTCACGTGAGCTTCAAGGGATTGATTCGGATTAATATCCGTCGGTAAGCCGTGTATGATCAAGTTCGAACTTCTTTCTTTCACTTCAATTAGTAGCATTTGACGCTCGAGCAACGAGTTCTTCTGCTTTTGCTCTTCAAGTGACCTTTCTAATTCGGCTATTTTTCTATCTCTTTCTAAAGCCTCATTCTTTAACTCCTGTATTTCAGAAGACAAATTGTTAACTGCAGTTATTAAATCACCCTGCTTACTAAGTAGTCGGTCTAATTTTTCGTTTTGGAGCTCATTAACTTGGTCGAACTTGGCTTTGGATACTGGAATATTCATTATATAATTTGGCGATATGCCCGACCTCATTTCTTTTTTTTTTAAACATCATTAAACGAGACTTACTCGCAAGGGGGGTGATTGACTACCCCCCAAAAAAATCCAAAAAACGTGTTGTTGAAAGAAAAATTCTGTTGAATAAATTTCTTAGATGACAGTTCAGGTATCCAGTAATTGCGCAATTTTAATCCTTTCATTCACTCAAATGTTTTTCGCTTAGGATAGTAATCTATTTCATATACTGGTCTTCAAAGTACAGGAGCTCATGAGTTGTTCTCAAGGAATTGGGGCAAAATCTAAACTTTAGCATAAAGAGTGAGGTGTTGAGGAGGAGGCAACCCCCTTCATATGCGTAACAATTTTTTTCGTTTTACATTTTAGTGTTCCTCCTTACTTTCAGCTGAAAAAAGCCTTTTTTTGAATTTCTGCTCGATTTTTAAATAATACCAGGAAATTCGGCTCAAACTCCACGGAAAAATCCCCTTCCCCGCCGTAAGATCCTCTAGACAATTCAATCTCGATGAAAATCCATCCCGGACAATTACCCTTAACATCTCCACGCGTAAAATTGAGCAGGCAAAGAGAAAGTGAGGCAAATAAAAATAATTTACACCCACGCGCTTTAAATAGGTTTATGGGGAAGTAGCTTTGAGTTTCTATGGCATGCCCTCCCCTTTTCCAGAGAATTTAAAGTCATGTCTTCTGACGTCATGGTACACACCCCTTTTTATTTCAAACGCAGCCCTCTAACGTCACGGAAGCCATATGAAAAATAGTATTGGATTTCAAGCGCCTGTTTGGTCACACGACACACCCCTTTGTTTTTCTATGACAAGTCCTCTGACGTCACGGAAGCCATAGGAAAAATAGTATATGATTTCTAACGGTATCCAGTGACGTCATGTAACACACCCCTTTTCCGAGCACGCCTTGTTTCTGGGCAAATCATGTCCAAACATGCATCCCCAGGTGCTAGAAACCATATTGTTTTTCCCCTATGCAAATCGTGTCGAAAAATATGCACGGAAGCCATAGGAAAAATAGTATTGGATTTCAAGCGCAGAGGTAGGGGAATTAACACAGGGAAATTAACATAGTGAAAATAAAAATGGGATTTCAACAACAGCCCTCTGACGTCACGGAATTCATAGAAATAATAGTATTGGATTTCAAGCGCACAGGTAGGGGAATTAACAAAGGGAAATTAACATGGGGAAAATAAATATGGGATTTCAAACGCAGCCCTCTGACGTCACAGAAGCCATAGGAAAAATAGTAGTGGATTTTAAGCGCACAGGTAGGGAAATTAACACAGTTGCCAAAACTCCGTAACACACCCCTCTGGGCTCCAATGACGTCATGACACACCCCGTTTCAAACGGAGAGGACTAATACGCTAGACGCAATTTTATGTGACCGTGCGTCAGGAACCCATGGGGGAACCCCCGCTTGTAACGTAACAACAGCTCATACCTTACGTAATTATTATGTAACACGGTCACGTAATAATTTTTTCTCGCCCAAAACCCCAAAATAATACCATTTTGACATTTTTCGCCCAAAAGCCTCAAGACATTTTCTTTTTTTCGGCGTTTCATTTTTCGCTCAAAGCACCTTTCATATTTTTCGCTTTTTTCTATAGTTCTTTAATTTTATTTTGAGTTTAGTTTTAGTTTAGTTTAGAGTTTTAGTTAGAGTTTTAGTTTAGTTTTAGTTTGGTTTTAGTTAAGAGTTATAGTTTAGTTTTAGAGAGTTATAGCTTAGTTTTAGTTTAGATTTTCAATTTAGATTTTTAGTTTAGTTTAGTTTTAGTTAGAGCTATAGTTTAGTTTTAGTTAAGAGTTTTAGTTTAGAGTTATAGATTAGAGTTTTAGTTTAGAGTCTTAGCTTAGAGTTTTAGTTTTAATTATAGTTTAGTTTAGTTTTAGTAAAGAGTTTTAGTTTAGAGTTGTAGTTTAGTTTTAGTTAGAGTCAGGGGCGTCGTTTGGGGATGGCAGGGGGGCAGTTGCCCCCCCCCCCAATAATGTGAAGAAAACAATTATTATACACGCCATGCCCTTTGAGTATCCGGATATGGACCCCTCTTGCCCCCCCCCCCCAATAAAAATGCTGGAGATTCGCCCCAGGTTAGAGTTACAGTTTAGTTTAGTTTTAGTTAAGAGTTTTAGTTTAGAGTTGTAGTTGTAGTTTAGTTAAGAGTTCTAGTTTAGAGTTTTAGTTTAGAGTCTTAGCTTAGAGCTTCAGTTAGAGTTATACTTTGGTTTAGTTTTAATTAAGAGTTTTAGTATAGAGTTGTAATTTAGTTTTAGTTAAGAGTTTTCGTTTAGATTTTAGAGTTTTCGTTTAGAGTCTTAGCTTAGAGTTTTAGATAGAGTTATAGTTTAGTTTAATTTTAGTTAAGACTTTTAGTTTAGAGTCTTAGCTTAGAGCTTCAGTTAGAGTTATAGTTTGGTTTAGTTTTAATTAAGAGTTTTAGTATAGAGTTGTAGTTTAGTTTTAGTTAAGAGTTTTCGTTTAGAGTTTAAAGTTTTCGTTTAGAGTCTTAGCTTAGAGTTTTAGATAGAGTTATAGTTTAGTTTAGTTTTAGTTAAGACTTTTAGTTTAGAGTTTAGAGTTTTAGTTTAGAGTGGTAGTTTAGTTTTAGTAAAGAGTTTTAGTTTAAAGTTTAGAGTTTTAATTTAGAGTCTTAGCTTAGAGTTTTAGTTAGAGTTATAGCTTAGTTTTAGTTAAGAGTTTTAGTTTAGAGTTTTAATTTAGAGTCTTAGCTTAGAGTTTTAGTTAGAATTTTAGTTTAGAGTTGTAGTTTAGTTTTAGTTAAGAGTTTTAGTTTAGCTTTTAGAGTTTTAGGGTACTTGGGCATTATACGGATATTTCTAAAAAATCAGGTTTGGTTAATGCTAATGAAATAAAATAAAATAGGATGAATAGATAATAGTTTATAAACAAAGAGGAAAACTCCCACTAAAAGTCCGAGAATCCTAATGAAAATCACATCATCATATTCAGCGCATCAAACCATTAAACGGAATGCAGGTTGTTCGCGATTGGGGTGGGAGGATGTCATACAAAAAATATTTAAAGGAAATGGGATTTTCCTGGAAAGGTGTAAAGAGGGAGTCTTTGACTAGATCGTGATGGAGGAGGAGCCTGTGTAGCTGTGTTGGCCTCAGGCGGCTTGGTGCTGCGTTGAGGTGTTACTACTAGTAGTAGTAGTATCAGCATAAATCTTACCTTTTAATTTGGATCAGCATGATACAAGTATTTGACAAATCCTCTTTTGTATTGTCAACGAACAGTTATCAAAGATGAAAAAAAAAATAATCTTTTAAGACAATTGAATTCATAAGAAAAATAGATAAAATAAAGGCAATATGGTTAAAGGAACAAGTAAGTAAGTAAGTAAGTAAAAAAATCTATAGTAAAGCAATTGAGATAACTTCTTAAGCTTAAAATCATCCTTAAAAATCAGCCAGTCTCTTTTTATGTTTCTGTCTTTTTAAAAGAGAGGCAGTCTCGTTTGAATAACTGCTGAAACATAAAAGCCCTTGAATTAGAATAAAAGGATTTCTTAAAGCACCAAAAACTTTTCTGTAACAGGGGAGTGGTAGAGGATGGGGGAACCTCCTTCACATACTGAATAATCTCTATTCGTTTTCAGTTTTAATATTACTCCTTAAAAATCAGTCGAAAAACTTCTTTTTTATTTATTTTCTGATCGTTTCTCTAGTAATGCCAGGAAATACCCCCCCCCCCCCCCCTCCGTGGAAAATATAGTAGAAAACTCCCCCTGAGAAAATTCCTCCCGGGGAACATTTTGAAGGCATTAAAATACGTTCTTTCAATTATCTAATAGGAATAGCATTTAGATATCAGGTGAGGTCGAAGGAGAAATATAATAGCAATATTGAACTAGTTCTTAAATGAAAGAATGTGAAAGAGCAAAAAAAAAGTCGGTGATTGTATGTGTTTGTGTCCTCGATTTCCTTTGAAAACGTTTCATTAATGTTTTGCTGTTTAGAGTGTAAAGTTTATTCAGAAGTGTAAATTCTAGCTGTCCTGGGTGTCTAATTTCTAGTGGGGTCTAGTCAATAATTTGTTGCTCACTGCTAAATCGTGGAAACGACTCCATTTGCAGTGTTAGTCAAATAACCTATCCAAGGGACTTCCGTTTTGGAGGAATTTGGGCAAATTGGGTACTTTAGATGTTAGCCGATATTTCACCTTCTTCTTAAAAGTACGCTTATCTTTTATCATTACTTACTGTATATGTGCTTTTACCGTTATCAAACAGTTCATGGTAACGAACTATAAATAAGGAGTAACGAGACTCAATTGCAACCGAAACTTTAAAAGACGGAATTTTGATATCAAAGGATATATCGAAAGAATTGGCTTATTATGCTGATTCCAAATATTCAATATTCATTTATTGTTGTGATACACACTAAAGGCTACGAACCGAAGAATTTTTTTTTGAATATTTGAAGAAGGGAAAAATACACCCTAAAAGTCAAATAATATTAATGAAAATCACACTATCAGATTCAGCGTATCAGAGAACCCTAGCTAATAGGTTCCAAGCTCCTGTCTGTCAAAATGCGGAATTTGTATTTTTGTTTTGCCAGAAGAAGTGATCGTATCGAACCAATGGTCCCAGAACATTGCAAAAGGCCTAATTCAAACGGAAAATAAATGTTCTAGTGCCTTTTTTAGGTAACCAAAAGGACTGGTTGGGAGCACTAAGACCTTTTGCTTCCGACCTCCCTCCCCCAAAGACGTCCGATCAAAAATAGGGAAAACTATTTTCAGCATAGTTCAAAAGTCCAATAATTATACTTTTGGTGGTGGTATAAACCTCCATTGTCCCAGGGGAAAGGGCTATACAATTATGATAATATAAGGGGAAGATTATCGAACCAATTTTTCTAGAAGATTGGCAGTCGGCTCATTCGAACAGAAATTAAAATTTATAATTCTGTTTTCAAGTGACTAAAAAGATCTGGGGTTGGTGGCTAGGGGGCATCCTTTTCTCATATACGGAATAATTTTCGTTCGTTATAAATTTTTATATTGCTCCTTACTTTTGGTAGAAAAAATTCGGTTTTTAACTTAATCAGAGGGAACGCTGTAGCGTTGCCTATAGTAAAGGCCATACGGCTCCAATGTTTTATTATTATTTATTTATTTATTTTTTTCCCAGAAGCACTTCATATGGAAGGGGTCGTCGTAGAAGCTTCAAAGAGGGCTCATTCGATTGGAAATCGAGAGTTCTAGTGCCCTTTTTAATAGTCGAAAATGATTGGAGGGCAACTAGCCCCCCCCCCAAGCCCATCATTTCCCCAAACACATCCAATCAAAATTTTCAGATAGTCATTTTGTTCAGCGCAGTTGATTTCCAGATAGAAAATATATTTTTAAGGTGGAAACTCCCCCACAACCCTCAGGGCAAGGGTTTTAATTAATGCCCTGGGGACATATAATGTTTTTTATAGAAGGCGTTGTCGTAGAAACTTCAAAACAGGCTCATTCGATTGAAAATTAAAGGGCTATTGCCCTTTTTAATAGTCGAAAGTGATTGGAGTGTAACTAGCCCCCCTCCCCCCCCACGCCCATCATTTCCCCAAACACATCCAATCAAAATTTTCAGACAACCATTTTGTTCAGCGTAGTTGATATCCAGATAGAAAATATATTTTTGAGGTGGACACTCCCCCACAACCCCCAGGGCAAGGGTTTTAAGTTATGCCCTGGGGGCATATAAAGTTTTTATAGAAGGCGTTGTCGTAGAAACTTCAAAACAGGCTGATTCGATTGGAAATTAAAGGGCTGTTGCCCTTTTTAATAGTCCAAAATGATTGGAGGGCAACTAGCCTCCCCCCACGCCCATCATTCCCCCAAACACATCCAATCAAAATTTTGAGATAGCCATTTTGTTCAGCGTAGTTGATTCCCAGATAGAAAATATATTTTTGAGGAGGATACTCCGCCACAACCCTCAGGGCAAGGGTTTTAAGTTATGCCCTGGGGACATATAAGGTTTTTATAGAAGGCGTTGTCGTAGAAACTTCAAAACATGCCCATTCGACTGGAAATTAAAGGGCTAGTGCCCTTTTTAATAGTCGAAAGTGATTGGAGTGTAACTAGCCCCCTTCCCCCCCCACGCCCATCATTTCCCCAAACACATCCAATCAAAATTTTCAGATAGCCATTTTGTTCAGCGTAGTTGATTTCCAGATAGAAAATATATTTTTGAGGAGGACACTCCCCCACAACCCTCAGGGCAAGGCTTTTAAGTTATGCCCTGGGGGCATATAAGGTTTTTATAGAAAGCGTTGTCGTAGAAACTTCAAAACAGGCTCATTCGATTGGAAATTAAAGGGCTAGTGCCCTTTTTAATAGTCGAAAGTGATTGGAGTGCAACTAGCCCCCCCCCCACGCCCATCATTTCCCCAAACACATCCAATCAAAATTCTGAGATAGACATTTTGTTCAGCGTAGTTGATTTCCAGATAGAAAACATGTTTTTGAGGAGGACACACCCCCAGAACCTTCAGGGCAAGGGTTTTAAGATATGGCCTGGGGGTATATAAGGTTTTATAGAAGGCGTTGTCGTAGAAACTTCAAAAAAGGTACATTCGATTGGAAATTCAAAGGTATAGTGCCCTTTTTAATAGTCGAAAGTGATTGGAGTGCAACTAGCCCCCCCCCCACGCCCATCATTTCCCCAAACACATCCAATCAAAATTCTGAGATAGCCATTTTGTTCAGCGTAGTTGATTTCCACATAGAAAATATGTTTTTGAGGAGGACACTCCCCCAGAACCTTCAGGGCAAGGGTTTTAAGATATGGCCTGGGGGCATATAAGGTTTTATAGAAGGCGTTGTCGTAGAAACTTCAAAAAAGGTACATTCGATTGGAAATTCAAAGGTATAGTGCCCTTTTTAATAGTCAAAAGTGATTGGAGGACAACTAGCCCCCCCCCCTCTCTACGCCCATCATTCCCCCAAACACATCCAATCAAAATTTTGAGATAGCCATTTTGTTCAGCGTAGTTGATTTCCAGATAGAAAATATATTTTTTAGGAGGATACCTCCCCCCCCCCACAACCCTCAGGGCAAGGGTTTTAAGTTATGTGTGCTTATTGGGGACAAGGAAGTTAGAGTGAAGGAATTTTTATAGGTTTCAATGAAAAACAAACAACAAATTGCAGAACGTATAATTAAATTTAGGCAAATTTAAGGCTGATGGGCTTCATATAATGAAATGTAGAGGGCAAGTTTACGATAATGCTCCCAGGATGACAGGATGCCACACAGGTGTGCAACAGCATATAAAGATATTAATACCAATGCCGAATTTGTTTTCCCGTGCGAACCATTTGCTAAACCTAGTTTTCGTACATGCAGCTTCATTGGCGGTAAATTTAGTTACTTTCTTTGTTATACTAGACAGCTTCTACTCATTTTATCCTACGTCGACATACAAATGGGAGGTTCTTCTTGAATCCACTGGAAAAATTTTGGAGAGGATTCAGGACACTTGTTGGAGCACTGGAGGCAATGCTGTAAATTGTATTAGACACCATTGCAAAGAAACCTTAACTACACTAGAAATTGGAAGAAAAAGAAATCATATACGAAAACAAGATTAACTTTAAAGTAAACTCCTCTGAACCAAAGAATAGACAAAAAATAAGAAAGACCATTCGAAGACTAGATTGGGCAAGGATTCCGTCCTTAGTTACTAATCAAGTCTGTCTACTGATTGGATTTGCAGTAAGACCCGTAAATGATCCTGTATAAAATGAAAAGGAATTTCAGCTTAATCTCTTTTTATTAAATTGATATGTATATAGGGTATATAGAAATATCTCTAGTATCAGTGTTTAAAGTTTTGTATTTTTGTGTATGTCTGCATTTTTAAGTTTTAAGTACCAGGTAGTTTCAAATCATTTACTGCCGATACTAAGGTTGCCTCATCAAAAAGAAGTAAATGATCTGGGTATTCGAAAGCACGAAGGGCTAAGCCGAAGATTCTACTTTAACCCTCCACTCTTTTAGCTTAAATTCATTCTCATTTCAAAACAAGACCAACAAGTTACTCCGTAGCTATTAAGGAACATAGCTTGTAATTATGACTTGACTAGTAGGCCGCTTGCTTACTTGAGCAGCTAATCTTCAAAAATAACAAAATGCCATTGGATAGCGTTCGATTAAATGAAAATCCAGCCATGTAGCAGCCATGTATCTGAAAATCATAGCCACAAAATACTTTTTTAAGAATACATCCTTAATAGCAATGACCTAGGCATATGGAAGGTGGTTCGAGAAGCAATTGAAATCATACTTAAGACTAATAATAATATTTCCTTAAATAGGGACTTTGGGTAATATTCACTAAATGCTCTATACACAAATTTAATTAGAACGGTCTTACAAAAAAAGCCTAAAAAAAAACAGTAGACATTAACACAGAACCAGTCACAAATAGACCTTTGAGGTTAGCAGCGAAAAAGGCAAGATTACCAAGTATAACGTGTTTTTAATTATTCTTCTTTCATTTCAATGAATTGCCTATTTTCATTTCACTTTATTTATCAGTCCTGGTTGAACTTCGCTGAAGTACGGATGCTGGGGCTGTTTAAAAAACAACTTCATTTTAGCTTTTATTGGTAGTATGCCGTTGCAAGTCTTTCGGCTTTTATATATTTATGTTTTGCTGAGGATGGCCCTTGGACATAGAGCCGAAATATTCATTCAAAATATTACCGCTGTACGAAAAGAACTCCCTATTATTCTTCTTGTTTTTGATGTTTGCTAGGACTATCTAGCTTACCTGCACTTTGGAACAGGAACAGGCCGTCTTCAGTTGTGCCACAATAATTTGCTTTCTCAAATGTAGCCATGTTCTTCGTCTTGTTTAGAAATTACCCGAAAAATGTGGTTTCCCACTCCACTTTCTACGACCTGTTTGGATTCACTTTCTGAAAAATCCGGAGGCGTTACGTAACGAAAACTCGAATGGAAAGTTGTTCCTGCCCGGTTTCATCCACGTAAACACATGGAAAGTGATCCCAGGTCTGTTTTCCTAGTCGTTAAAACCACTCTAAGCATTCATGTTTTCTACAGGCAAATTGAGAATTTGTGAAAACTCCTCAATTGCTGCGTTTGTTTTCGCCGTTCGATCAACATCCAATACTCGGTTTTACTAATACGCCTTTAGTTTGTAAAACCTTGGTTTAACTTTGCGCTTATAAGCCGTTCTTTGAAATGCCATCCAACCGTTGTTCAACTGTCGTTCTTAGAATGACGAACTGACCTCCATACGCCATTCCACTATTTTAGTTTTACTCTTGACTACCAGGTTTTAAAATCCAACAACATGCAAAGTAAAAGCGTTCTCACCATTCTTTATCTGAAGAATGGTAAGATTTTTTTTATGTGCATCACAGTTTTTACATCTTCGACAAGTTTCTGCAAGCAGATTTGATATCAATACCTTCATTTTGAGATAAAATACAAGGAAAATCGCGTCAGCCCTCAAATACTAATTTAAAAGTTCTACTCTATTCTATCAAAATTCTTGTTTCATCTTTAGATTGACTGTTTCTATTGCCATGTCAAATAATTCTGGTTGTTTCTTGGCATACCATTGCTTTTCATAGTTATTTTCTTCCTTATAACGAAGTTTCTGAGAAGCAAGTAGAAAGAAAAAAAACACAAACGAGAGGTAAATCCCATAGCTTTTCGACAAACCGTACAAGAAAATATTATTTTAGATCATACACTTAATTCATTTTAGCAAAATGAACAAAAATTAGCAAATGAAACATTAGCAATGAAACATATATTAGCAAATGAACAAAAAAAGGGTAAAGGTGCCTGCTACAGAGATACGGATCAAGAGAACCAAGACAAACAGTAAGAAAATAGTTTTTTTGTATTTTGCTTCTACTGGGCAGTATTTGTGACAGTGTTTATGATTGATTTCTTAAAAGTTTAAACCCTCCACAGGTCGACGCTGGTTTTAAAGCTATTTACTTCCCTAAAATGTGTATCCAAAGCAAAAACAACCATTAAAACAAGGCTGAAAGCCTTTAAGACTGTTAAAAAGCTATATGGGACATTATGTAAGCTCTATCACCTCGCAAATAGCAATTCTTTGTGATTATGTCTTTTCTCATATTTTGTGGTAAGCCAGATTTAGAATGCTACTGAACCACCATTTTTTTATCTTGTTCGAGCCATCAATTTTGGAAAGCCATATTAAAAAGTCATTCTTCTTCACCAAAAAGAAGACAAAATCTGTTATTGTTATGGAATCACAGTCCGAGAGCGAATTGCAACTATGAGCCTTTTGAATAGTATTTTAAATTCAGATACATCACGGTACACTTTTACTTTATAAATCTTACTTCCCAAAGTTATTTACTTCCCCAAAATGTGTATCCAAAGCAAAAACAACCATTAAAGCAAGGCTGAAAGCCTTTAAGACTGTTAAAAAGCTATATGGGACATTATGTAAGCTCTATCACCTCGCAAATAGCAATTCTTTGTGATTATGTCTTTTCTCATATTTTGTGGTAAGCCAGATTTAGAATGCTACTGAACCACCATTTTTTTTATCTTGTTCGAGCCATCAAGTTTGGAAAGCCATATTAAAAAGTCATTCTTCTTCACCAAAAAGAAGAGAAAATCTGTTATTGTTATGGAATCACAGTCCGAGAGTGAATTGCAACTATGAGCCTTTTGAATAGTATTTTAAATTCAGATACATCACGGTACACTTTTACTTTATAAATCTTCGCGGCAGTGTCATTAGATCCCCATATTTAACTATGGGGGAATTCGAAGATGGTAATTCTGGAGAAATATAAATCGTAGAAACAACATATTTTAACTTTGCTCTGTAAAGAGTAGACGAGTAGAGCCATAGATAAAAAAAAAGTTTGCTCTTCAGGCCTGGTTTAAAGCAGCCCTGAAAGGCTCTTTAGCAGATAAAAAGCTTTATAGGACCTTATCTAGGCTCTATATACGCTCATGAAAAATACGATTCTCTGTGATTCCGTGTTTTTTTTTGTTTTTTGTGAAGATCTAATTTATTTGAAAGTCCACTGTGGAAGACAGAATGAGGAGATGGAAGATTTTGATATCACTAATCCCGAGAAAAAAAGAATCGCTGAAATGACGCATTTCTAATTTGGTTCATTAAAAAGTAAACTAGCAGAACATCGATTGAAAATTTTGCCTTCCGGGCCTGCTTGAATAAATTTTTCCGTAATATATTTTTCAAACATATTGCCGCTTCGCCTACTTTTTTCAAAGCATATTCTGACAAAAAAAAATAAAAAATTTCATTACTCGATACCGTTTTTAATAAATGGTCAGCATAATTTGGATATTAAAAGCACATATTCGTCATCTCTTCCTCCTCCTAGTAAAAATGTAGGAATAACACTCTTGTTTTTGACAGAACAGAGGTAAAAGAGGATTAAAATGTGTTAAATTTCACTTTGATCTTGTCTTTTTACATACTTTGCTTAATAGCTTATTTTAAGCAAACTCACTTTTTTTTCCGTGGCGATCAGGCACCAGTTTCGTAAATCTTATAAGGTCCACTCCCTCCTTTCCAATGAAACAGGCTTGAAATACCGCTGATAATTGCGTTTGCCTTTTTTTCAAATATTAGATTGTATTGTTAAAAAAAAAATCCATTTCTCTACGCTATGTAAGTAATTTAAGTTTAAGGGGAAGGTGAAATCCATCACATTTGCCCCAAGCTCCCGAAAGGCTAGTTCAATAATGAAACAATTTCGACATCGACTCAACTCAAATTCATTACTGTTCAAGCAAGGGTTTCAATTGCTATTCTCCAGTACAAGTTTGCTTCAGGGAATCGAAGATGTATTACTTTATTTTCAAATAAACTCAGTGTTACTTTTGAGGCCAGGCAATTATATATTTATATCTTCTCATACGCATATGACCGATTGGTCGAACGCGACAAACCCAAAACATATTTCCTTACAGACTTGGTTTGCCCCTACTCCATCCCGACAGTTGGAATCAGTCTTTGAGCAAGAGTATGAAAGAAGAAAATTGCAAGGGAAAGAGATAATTCTTCATGCTAAAATAGAAAATTTCCTTTACCACGAGCAACATGTGCCAAGCATAATAATGAGGCTACTGATGTGACATTGTCTGCTGCAGCTTCCAGATGAAGTTTATTTAAGAGTCACTTTTTGTCTCTAGCAATTCTAATCCTTGTCTCAATGCATCTAGAAGCATTGTTATTGAAATTATATCTGTCTGAAGAGCACTTATAAGAAGTTTTCTCAACGCAGCTAATGTGGAAACAAAAAATTGTCTTCTTTTGTAGTATTGCTCTTGACAGTCATTTATAGATGTCACGTCTTTTGTCTGCCATCATCTTCACAGAAAAGAAAGGAAGAAACCTGATATGTTTTGTTGGATGGCTAGGGAGACAATTTCAAGAGTATACAGTAAATATTAACGAAACATGAGTCTTCAAGCAGCCAAAAAGAAGCGGTATAATGCCAGATTCCCTCCGGTAAGTTTTAAAATGTCCTCCCAAGCAGGCCTACCTCAATCTAGCCTTGGTCTACTTTAAAACGTAGGCTACAGTAATGTATCAGATAGTGGTTTTGAACTTCAAAGTAAAAATGATTTGAATTTTTGGTAAAATTCTACTTTAGCTACTTTTGACTATCTTGGAAAGAGGTTAGGTTAAAAAATGAAACTTCCAGGGATGGGTCTACAGGCTAAAGTATGTCCTGGGAAAATATTTTGAAGTACCCACCTCCACTCCATCTCCCTCTAGAGGGTCCTGACCTTTGATAACCTTTAAAAATGTGTGTGTTATAGAAGTGAAACCTTGCAAAATAGATCTTCTGCTTAAATGAAGTACAACAAAATTGTTTCCAGCTTCACAACTTTGCTCAATCCCAATTTATAAGGTTTTAAAGATATGCAAATACATTTCCTAAATTTTGGAAATAAACTATTTATGTGTCTTAAAATTCTACTCAAATAACTGAAATTGCATTTTCAGAGCTAAAGCCAGAGAAAAAGAAACTGATAACTGAAAATTAAGGTAAAATGTTGTTTTGTCAAAACTTCAATGGGTATAGACCTGTCATGTAGGCAAATTTCATGACCCTCTAGAGAGAGAAGGAATGGAGGTAGGTACTTGAAAATACCTTCTTGGGACATACTTTAGCCTGTAGACCTATCCCTGAAAGTCTCATTTTCCTAACCTAACCCCTTCCCAAGATAGCCAAAAGTAGCTAAAGTAGAATTTTACCAAATTTTTTTTTTTGGTAAAATTCTACTTTTGGCTATCTTGGAAAGGGGTTGGGTTAGGAAAATGAAACTTCCAGGGATTGGTCAACATGCTAAGGTAGCCTGTGTCTTTGGAAGGTATTTAGAAGTACCTACCTCCACTCCTCCTCAGCCCTTGATAAATATAGGGTCAATATCTACCAAATCATATTATTGAGTTAGGAATAAAGTGAATACACCATTCAATGCCTTTTTTTTATGCTGATTACGAATATAATAAGCATTTCTATCAGAAATGAATTTCAGCCCCCCCCCCCCTATATAGGCTATACCTAACCTAATGCTGAATTGGCATATATAGGGGGGGGGGATGAAATTCATTTCCAATAGAAATGCTTATTATATTTGTAATCAGCAAAAAAAAGGCATTGAATGGTGTATTCACTTTAGTCCTAACTCAATAATATGATTAGGTAGATATTGACCAAATATAGTACCAAATCATATTATTGAGTTAGGAATAAAGTGAATACACCATTCAATGCCTTTTTTTTATGCTGATTACAAATATAATAATCATTTCTATTGGAAATGAATTTCAGCCCCCCCCCCTATATATGCCAATTCAGGGTATATATTTCTACATTAGGGTGGTGGGGGCAAATTTTGTTTCTGATGTAAATGGGAGGTAAGTTTAAACTTTACCCCCACCCCCTTAATGTAGAAATATAGCCTATACTCTGAATTGGCATATATAGGGGTGGGGGGGCTAAAATTCATTTCTGATAGAAATGATTATTATATTTGTAATCAGCATAAAAAAAAGGCATTCAATGGTGTATTCACTGTATTCCTAACTCAATAATATGATTTGGTATATATTTACCCAGCCCTCTATATAATGCAAATTATTGTACATTACTAGTTGTTTTGGCTCACATTTCATCCTATATTACTATCATAATTATAAATCACTGCTTACCTTACACAACTTCAGCTTATAACCTTATTTATTAAAATATATTCCAAAATCCTATTTTCATTAATAGCCATTTAATTTTATTCCCATGCTGATGTTGGTTATGGTATAATGGAACTGGGTTTGTGATGTCACAAGACTTTGCTTATTATAACCCCTTAAGGGTAGCTTGCAGCTGGAGAAGAGTGTTGATAAGCCATTTAAACTTTCTTAATTAGGGAAAGGATCTGACAAGAGATAGACCAGTAAAAAGATCCAAATTGTTTTTAGCAGACAAATTATGTCATGGGAAGATTTTTTTGAAATCCCCCTGTCTTCAAACTCAAAAATTTCAAAAATTATAGTTTAAATACTTTTTACCATGGTTGCAGCAGTAGCTACAACCTAGAAGATATTTTTAAGGACTTTAGTGGACAAATTATGTAATGGGATGATGTTTTTGAAATCCCCCTTCACCCCAAACTCAAAATTTTCTAAAATTCTACTTTAAAACTTTTTAAATGCTGTATTTCTAATGCACTAATAGATAGAGTGCTAAAAAACATCAGAATCAACTCTGCTATCAGAATTGCTCTATCTATTAGTGCTTTAGAAATATTTAAATAGCTTCTAAAGTAGAATTTTAGAAAATTTTGAGCTTAGGGTGAAGGGGGATTTCAAAAACATCTTCCCATTACATAACTTGTCCTCTAAAGTCAATTCTGATGTTTGTAGCACTCTATCTATTAGTGCTTTAGAAATATTTAAAAAGCTTCTACAATATATTCTAAAAAGACATCACAAACCCAGTTCCACTATACCATAACCAACATCAGCATGGGAATAAAATTAAATGGGTATTAATGAAAATGGGATTTTGGAATATATTTGAATAAACAAGGTTAAAAGCCAAAGTTGTGTAAGGTAAGCAGTGATTTATAATTATGATAGTAATATAGGATGAAATGTGAGCCAAAACAACTAGTTATGTGCAATAATTTGCATTATATAGAGGGGGAGGAGTGGAGGTAGGTACTTCAAAATACCTTTCTGGGACATACCTTAGCCTGTAGACCCATTCCTGAAAGTTTCATTTTCCTAACCCAACCCCTCTCTAAGATAGCCAAAAGTAGCTAAGCTAGAATTTTACCTTTTTTTCTTTTAAATAAAAATATAAATGCCTTTGAACTATATAATTTTAGGAAAATAGGGTAAAGATGTATGAGCAGGCCACCACATAAGGAGATATAGCCTGTTCCAGAGGTGGGCTACAAAAGCAATTGATGGATACAAATGTTAAAACTATTTATCCTGCCTGAAGAGACTGAAACTCCCCATCTTGTTTATAGACATAAAAGGGGTGATATTATTGTGATGCATAATCTCCTGAATTCTAACTCTCCATTAAATAAGCCATTTCAATTTGACCAATCTGCCAGAAATATAGGGAACAGTTTGAAATTATAGTCCTATCAGAAGAGAGCTGCCACTAGACTATGCAACAACTTCTTGACTAATAGAATGGTGAGTTTGTGGAATTTGCTCACCAAAGAATGATGTAGATGATTTTGGAGACCACACTGCCTTTCCATGATGATAAATAAAAGTTCAAATAGGGATTAAATCCTTTTAATAGGCAGTGTTTCACAAACAGTGATAAAATTTCACAAAAAATACTAAATATTTTGGTCACATGTACAGTGACCTTCATCAGTAGTAAAACTAAACTAAAACAATTAAGAACAGTAGTTTGTATATAACATAAAAGTAAAACTACACATTATTTAATACTCTAATTCTTTTCAAACCAAAGTGGAAGTTAGCCTCTTTGAACTTCTTGAATCCAGTTCATTAGTGCTCAATGAAGTAACACTTAAAGGCTAGGCACACATAGCTGATTTCAGGAACTGATTTCAGCATCAGTGGACAAACAGTAGTGGTAAGAAAAATTTATTGCACAAAATTTTCAAAACAAAAAATCATGGACACAAATAGTCAACTGGAGTTTATTAATACTTGCTTGATTGATCTCAGTTTAGTTCTCAGCTCAGTAGTGGGGTCTTTCACCACATATACCTCTGGCTGACTATTTATTTGTATCCCTATTTTTTTGTGATGATCATGATGAAAATCAGAGCTGATTTTGTAAATTGGTGCTGAAAACTAGAAAATTTTTCAAGCTCAAATCAATGTTGATTTCTTTTAAAATTGGCATTGGTTTGGAAATCAGTTCCCAAAATCAGCTGTGTGTGCCCAGCCCTTTAGACAGAAGCTAACTACATTAGGTGGATTGAACTGAATGTTCAATCCACCCAATGTAGTTATCAGATTTTAATAAATTATTGTAGAGTTCAACCCAAATTCACATGTGTCATGATTTAAAGCTATATATTCTTGAATAAAATTTTCTTTATTTCAGGAGTTACACAAAAATTTTGATTTAAACCCTGGTCCCTAGATATCAAAGAGACATTATTGAACAAAATAAAATGGTCTGGAAAATTAAAGATATGTTTTAAAAGGGCTGAAGTAAAATTTTCAGACTTAGAATCTTGCTTTAAAGCCAATGAAATTCAGTCTTTATGCTGTAATAATCTCATTTCCAAATTCTGGTTAGTACATCCCACATATGAGCTTCCACAAGTACATGGGATAGACCCCACTCTGTGGCCCCAATGAAGTTAAATCCTTCCCAGATTTTAGAAAACTACCCAAAGTATTATTACTCTTGAAAGCTACCTTTAGACCATTACTTTGTTAAATCCTTTTTAGTTTTTCACTTAGCCTGGGTACATATGGTAAGGAACAAAAAACATCCTTCTCCTAAGTTGTCTCCAAGGCTTCCTTACAAATGTCAAGAAAATTTTTCTTTCTTTTTGAAAAAGTCTGGTTAATTAAGCACTCTGGATACATGTTACTTATTAGTTTTTTTTTTTTTTTTTTAGAAAAGACACTCCTCAAAAATTTTGGAGAGCAAATACTAAAGATCTGGTCAGTTAAAGAAATGATCAAACCAATTTATTCAAATTTTTGTTCAAGAATATAGCTTTAAATTGTGAAACTGGTGAATTTGGGTAGAACTCTATCTACAATAATTTATTAAAATCTGATAGAGTAAAGTACAATCTACCCAATGTAGTTAACCTCTGTCCAAGTGTTATTTCATTGAATGCTAATGAATCAGATCCAAGAAGGTCAAAGAGGCTAGCTTCTGCTTTTGCTTTGAAAAGAATTAGAGTATTAAATAATATGTAGCTTTATTTTTATTTTGTATATTAACTATTGTTTTTAATTGTTTTAGTTTAGTTTTACTACTGATGACAGTCACTGCATATGTGACCAGAATATTTAGTATTTTTTGTAAAATTTTATCACTGTCTTTTAAGAGGATTTTATCCCTATTTGAACTTTTATATCGTTTCATAGAGAGGAGAAGGGGCTTGTACAAGAATTATCTGAGTGATAGATCATAAAACAAAAGGAATGTAAATAAAGTAGAGAAAGCATTAAAATATGAACTAAGGAGGTGTGAAGTTTAGGCCATAGAAAAAATTGCCAAGGATCTGGAAGATGCAGCTAGATGGCATAATAGTAAAATATTATACTGACATGTTTTTAAATTGAGAGGGAGTAGTCAATCCAGACTTTTCCCAGTTAAAGATAGGAATAGGGTCACAGTTAATGATTAGGAAAGGGTTAAAGAGAGATGGGCAGAACATTTTGAAAATGTGCTAAACCAAGATAGAGTTGCAGGAAAAGATATAGAGGAAAATGAAAAAGTTTGTGATACCTTGGAAGAATTGTTTTGTGAGGAAGAATTAGTGACAGTTCTAAAAGGATTAAAAAATAATAAGGCTCCAGGTGCTGATAGTGTAGTAAATGAGTTTCTTAAATATAGTGGCTCTGAGGTTAGATATAAGTTTCTGAAGATTATGGATATGATTTTTGAAAAAAGGGGAAGTACCTAATAATTTTAGGAAAACCTTAATTAAGCCACTGTATAAGAAAGGTGATAAGAGTAAGTGTGGTTATTATTGAGGCATTATTTTGGTGTCTGTAGGTAGCAAATTACTGTATGTGTCTGTAGGTAGCAAATTGGGGGGTGGGGACGCCACCCCCCTAAGATTTCTGTTCACCAGTAAAAAAAAGAAGTCAATAAAACCATGGCACTTTGTGCTATGATTTTTCTAAGCTGGTTTTGTATTAAATCAGGAGTTAAGCAGGGCTGTGTTCTATCCCCTTTTACATGGGTTATTTAGATGGACATTGTCTTAAGGAGTGCAGGAAAGGCAATGGGAGACCATGGAATCAAATGGGAAGGAAAAACTCAGGGCCTAGATTATGCTGGTGATTTAAGCATCCTAGATGAAAGTGTGAGCAAAATGAATGAACTTTTAGAGGTTTTGCAAGTTAAGGGTGCTAGAATAGGTTTGAAAATTAATGTTAAGAAGACTAAGGCTAGGAATAAGTGAAGATGAAAAGGTGACATTGGGTAACAAAAAGATTGATCAGGTGGGCTGCTTCACTTACCTTTGTAGTAAAGATGGTGGGAGTAGTGAAGATCTTAAAAGTAGAATAACCAAGGTTCAGGGTGTTTTTTCACAGTTAAAAAGTTGGGAAGTATAGGAAGATAAGTCTGCAAACCAAGATTAGAATATTAGAAACTACAGTGATGATAGTGGTCAAATATACAAAAAAAAAAAATGTGGTTCAATCCTGCTTTCTAGGGCTGTAATGAAAGAAAGGTTGAGATGGCTAGGGCAGGTTCCTCAGATGAAGGATGATATATTGTCAAAGATTGTCCCTTTTGGCCAACCGTCTAGGGCTAAATGGAAAGCAGGTTGTCCTTATCTGGGGTGGGAGGATGTCATAAAAAAAGATTTAAAGGAAATTGGAACTTCCTGGGAGGGTGTAAAGAGGGAGGTTTTGAACAGATTGGTATGGAGGAGCGTGTATAGCTGTGTTGGCCTCAGGTGGCTTGGTGCTGTGGTGAGTTGTTAGTAGTAGTAGTAGTAGTAACATATAAGTTATAGGAAATTCATGAATTTCTTAGAAAAACAAGGAAAGAAGTGAAGATAATGGTTCTCCCACTGCAAAATATATTAACTAGGATTATTGTGCATATTATGAAGTAAGAATTGTTTCTTAACATGTCTCCTTATGTGGCAGACTGCTCATACATCTATACCTAAAATGGAATTATAATCAAAGTATAGGAAGTTTTTTCTCATTATTTTAAGCCTTTTCTATAACAAAAATAAGGTAAAAGGGCATCATCTTCAAGGGTTCATAAAGGGCTTAAAAACGAATTTCCAAGTAAAATCACTGTTGTATTTAGAAAGAGCATAAAAAAAGGCATCAAGTGATTATGTTCACCTTATTCATAGGTTGGTAATGTACACTGTCTTAAATTTACCAGTGATGCTCAGGCATGTGGAATATTGATTAGAGTGCCCAGTTTGCTGGCAACTGCTTTGCAAAAGTTCCATTACCTAGGCTAGGCCTATTGTAAAATTTCAGAATCTGTACTTTGTGCACTTTTTAATAGGAGTCCCAGAAACTAGAATTTTACCACATTGATTCATCATGATCTGACCAAATAAACAATTAATAAATCATTAGATAATTGCTGTGTTTACTTTAAGCTGTTAGCATCACCCTTGTTTAAACTGGTTTACTTGTAAATTGAATCAACTGTGATGGAATTAAGAACCAGAAAACACATGGGAAATATATAATTTAGCATATATATTTGGACATGAGGATGGGTAGAGGTAATGTATAGTAGAGCTACAGTCAAAATGTGTTAGCTACAAATATTCAAGCATGAATTGTTGTTTCTAACCCTTTAACCTAGTTTAGGAGCCTTTTATATGCTCTTTCATAATTCAATGATTGCTTCTGAAAAAAAAAAAAAAAAAAAAAAAAAAACAGTCCAGGGCAACCAACAGTTTAACAACATGTTTCTGGTAAAAAAGTGTCTGATGAGAAAAAATTGCCATTTGTAGCTAATTCAGGAATGATAATTTTTATTTTCCTTGGTCTTAATAGTGAAATGTTATTTTGAAGACAAAGCCTGTAGGAAATGTTAAAAAGAGCCTGAAACCCCTCAAAAATGACATCACAGCAAAACTGACATCATTTTATAGGGGCTTTAGGCTCTTTTTGAAAATTTCTTAAATACTGACATTACATTACTTTCTTTACATACTGACATTTTACTATTAAGACAAATGTAAATAATTGTTGCAATTTCTGAACAGCTACAAATGGCATTTTTCCTCACTAGCCAGCTATTTTTAGGAACGTGTTTTCGAAGTTTCGGTTACTATTGGCTTTATTAACTTTTGGGGCTTTGTTAAGGGCTCAAAATGGTGTTTCCCTTGGAAGCAATTATTAATTATGAAAGTGCATAAAAAAGGCATCAGATGGTGTATTCACTTTCATCCTACCTAAATTATGTTGTCAACTGCAGATTTACCTTTTGAAGTATCCACACCCATTCCTTCCTCCTCAAAAGGATGCTGGCCTTTTATAATCTTTGTGGTATAAGGTTGAAACATTGAGCAGTGGTTCTACTGCTCTAAGAAGTCACACGAAAAGCATCTTTAGCCCTATACCTTTGCTCAATCCTGATTAATAAGATTTTAAAGATTAGTAAGTCTATAATCTAAAATTTAGGAGAAAAACCTTGATATTACCTTAAATCACAATTGCCATCAAGGTGAGGTAGTGATGACCTCCTATTGCTGGGGTGGTGTGACAACTTCAGGTGATACTTGAGTCCCAATTGAGCTTCCAGTCAACATTGACCCAATCTTTGTTGACCCCAGCTTTGAATGGGTCTATAGTGGCCGCCTAGACTAGGTTTTCTGTTAACCCATTCCACAGTGGTACTGCTCTAACATTAAAAAGAAAGTTGTTGCTCTCTTCTTCAAGACCAGGGAAGAGGATTTTTTTTGTTGTGGCCTCTTGTACAGCAAAGAGCCAGAAATCTCACTGAAATGATGTCATTTTGAGGGGTTTCAGGCTCTTTAAAAATCCCAATTATTATTAAGACCCAATTGCAAATTTGTCTTCAAAATAAAAATTTACTATTAAGACTGAGGAAAAAAAACAATTCCTGAATCAGTTAGAAATGTCCATTTTTTCTTGCGAGACAGTTTTTTTTAGTATGTTTTTAAACTGTTGGTTACTGTGTACTCTTTTACCTTTTGGTGCTCTATAAGGGGCTCAAAATGTAATTTCCCCCAGAAACAATAATTGAATTATGAAGGAGTATAAAAAAAGCATCAAGTAGTGTGTTCACATTCATCTTAGCTAAATTATATTGTCAATTACAAATTTACCCTTCAAAATACCTTCCCAGGGGTCATTAGGGCTCTGGATCTATTCCTGCAAGTCTCATTCACCTAACTCAATTACTTTCCAAGAAGAATAGAAGCTCATGAACAAGAATTTTACCTCACCTTTTACTAATAGATAAATATTCCAAGAATTTTCTACCCTAAGTTAAAATCTGTTATTTTGTAAATTCGTTTTTTCGTCTCCAAGGGTATTTTAAGGGGGATGTTGGATTAAATCAAAACCCACTGTTGTAGGTTATCAACACACATGCATCTTATCAAAGGGGTGTATCAGCAATGCCTTAGGCCGCCGTGCAAAAAGTGAGGTAGCAAAGTAGCAATGCTACATGGAAGTTTTCAAGTTTGTTGGCAGATTTTGTCTGAAAATACCATTTTTACATGCAAAAATAATTTTTGCTCAAAGAAAAGCTGTCAAAACACAAGTTTTTCTCCCCTGTGCAAAAAAGGGGGTAGCAAAGTAGCAATACTACTTGGCAGTTTTCAAATCTGTTGGCAGATTTTGTCGGAAAATACTATTTTTCATATTTAAAATAGTTTTTGCTCAAAGAAAAGCAGTCAAAACACAAGTTGTGCTCCACCATGCAAAAGTGGGGTAGCATACTAGCAATGCTACTTGACAGTTTTCATGGCCTAGTAAAATTTGTTGGCAGATTTTGTCTGACAATACCACTGCTTCCACTATCCCCAAAAATTGCAGTCCCTCTTCTCTGCCTTTCTTAATGAGAAAAATTAAGCTATAGGTTATATTTCAATTCAGGGAATAGTTGATTAAAACGCAAGCTACCCCAAAACATGATTCATAATAAATTGGATATTATAGCCAAAAGTAAAGATTTAGTTATTATTTCCAGATTGTTTTCCTGTAAAATTTTAGATAATTTTCAGACTTAATTTCTTACAAACGCTTGGTCTTAATTTCTTACTCTGCTACCTGATATCTGTGTTTGAAGATTGATCAAGCAGTTCGTGGTAATAAACCGTAAGTAACTCAACCCAACAGGAGCCATAAAAAAGGAATCATGAAAAGTTGTACATTACAGCCAAAAGTAAAAATGTAGTTATTATTTCCAGATTGTTTTCTTGTAAAGTTTTCTATTGTTTTTCAGACTTTTTTTTTTAAACGGTTGGTCTTTATTTCTTACTCTGCTACCTGATATCTTTGTTTGAAGATTGATCAAACAGTTTGTGGTAATGAACTATAAGTAACTCCCCACAATAGGAACCAAAACTCTAAAAAAGAGCAACTACAAAACAAAAAAGAGCTGTTTATGTGACTTTTTTCACCAGGTGATGTATCTCTTCTGAAATATCTCTTCTCACAAGATGTAGCCTATGTATCTCTTCTCTTCTGCAAGAAAAGATGTATCTCTTTATGATGCTGCTTTTTAAAACTTGTTCAAACTAAAAGCTCATTGAGTTTCAATGTCGCTATGTGAAAATTTACTTTTAAGTCATTGTGGACGAGTTTTTACTTACTCCACCTCTCTTCAACTAAACTGTATATTTGTCCAAATCTCGCAAAAATAGCCAAATTCTCTCAAAACTGTTTATTTGTCAGTTGAAAGAATCTTAAAAGGGCTGGCAGCTATCAAGGTGTACATACAGTTAAAGCAAGTAATGGAAAAGCTGGAAAGTGAAGATTAGTAGCCTAAAGCAGCCAAACTACAATGTAGCAGCAATTTTATGTGCATTTAGGGGATTAGATTAGGACAAAACTATTATCACAGCTTCATAATGTATGTGACTACCAGGCTACCAATTAATATATATCTGTCAGAAAATCAAATGGTGCTTTTTAAAGTTGTAGCATAGTGATCTATGAGTATCAAGGATCCAGTTGGGTATGCATTATTTTTATAATACGAGAAGCATTGGAGTAAACAACTCCATCCATAAAGTAACAGCAGTAAGGTATATACAGTATACTTCAGACTTAGAATTCTATACTCCTCTAGCAGTATTAGAGTAAATATGATACTGTACTTTTGATAAAATGGTACATATAAAATTACGGAGAATGTTATTTATGGCTAGTATATGGCTTACCACTGAATTAGATTACATTATTAATTGTGATTCAGAAAACTATTGATATTTATAACTGCAAGCTATACTAAGGTACATTTGTTACTTTTCTGCAAATTTTATGTATAAAAATACTTTTTGCTCAGGGCAAAGCTTTCAAAACACAAATTGTGCTGCTAAAGTGTCGGCAGCTTTTGGTATTCTGCTACTGGCAGCTTTGGAGCTTTTTGCACACCTGGTCTTAGGGTATTAAGCTAAAACTTTCATGGCTGCTAATATTAACTACCACTTTTACTTCTATTGAACTAAATCAAAATAGTCTACATGCATCTGGGTTGTCAAAATCACATAGGTAGGATTTCTTAGGACTGGAATAGGGTATAAAATAGAATCTTTCTGTGAAATTTCGTGCCACTATAAACTAAATCAAAAGGCATTATGGGCAGCCTGGTTGTCAATATGAGGTATCAGCAATATCTCAAGAACAGCTGAGGGCAATATGTTGGAAACTGTCTGGTCTACTGCTGCTACTACTAGCAGTAGACCAGCAGTATTCCAGTAGCAGTAGACCAGAAAGTAGCTGCTGCTACTTTCTGGTCTACTGCTACTGGAATTTAATATTAAGTTGAGACTTCCAGGGAAAATTGAGGGGGAGTAAAACTAGATTAAAATAAAATATATGTAACTAGATTGTCAAAAGCATGTCTGTGCAATACCTCAGTAAAAACTCAGGGTATTATGTGGGACCTTCAGGTTATTATATTGGAGATGTTAAAATAAAATAGAAAACAATATATGCCTCCAGTTTTGTCCAAAAGACACATCTGCTATGTCTCAGGAATAGCTTAGGGTACGGTATTAAGTTAAAAAAAATTATTTTTTTCTTCTTTTTTTCCAGGCCTAGCGGGTTACTAGAACATCAGAAAGAGATGCTTAAGAGCTCATTCAAAAGCTATTTCTCATATATACATGGTTTATATAAATTCCACAATCTGTAAGTGCCATATGGCACGAAAAAAGTCACTTTTTATGCCGTTTCTCAAGGGATTGGGCTAGCGGCTACCAGAACATCATAGATAGATTTTTGATAGCTCATATAAAAAATATTGCTCATATCTACGTTCTTCCTATAAATTCCACCATCTGCAAATTTCAAACGGCACTTTTTGTGCCATGTCTCAAGTTGAAAAGCTGGGGCTAGTGGGCTACCAGAACTTTTTGCAGTGATGTTTAATGGCTCATTTGAAAACTTTTGCGGTACTTGTTTACTATATAAAACACACATGAGAAGTGAAGTTTGGTGACAATAAAATATGATGAAAATAGAATACTTTATTAGCAAAATTGTGAATGTCATTTGTGAATTATTAAATTGGGAGCTTTGGCGTTGGCTCACCGTCTCAAAGACAAAGAAAAGTTCATTATTAACGGGATTCTTGACCTAGTTCATTTTAGTTTATTATTAACGCGATTCTTAACGACACCGGTTAGTTTGCTTTTACTAGTGATAGAATATAGTGTCTCACCATGGATGTTCAAAATCATTTCAGATTTTTGGATGGGCTACAACACAACTGAACTGGAATAAGCAGGTCGACGAAAAATAATTTCGTCGACCCAGAAACCGGCACCTCTACCCAAAAAGTAGAGAGAATAGGGGGTTCCGCAAAGTGGAAGAACAAACAGCACTGAGGTACATCCCGCCATCATTTACATTCATACTTGTAGAGTACACATGGCGGGTGGCAGTACAGGCAGAAGGCCGAGTTCATTTTAACGCGATTCTTGAGGACATTTCTGCGTTCTGGGAGCATTTTTCCAAGTTGTAGTTTTTACAATTTTGCTAATAAATATTATATTTTCATCATATTTTTTTTTTCATTAGGTTAAATAGGTTTGGTTAGTTTAAAATATATTTGTTTAGGTTACTTATTTAATATATGCTATTCTGAACCCCCTCCTCCCTCTAATGTACAACTATATAGCCCAAATTTGTTTCTAATATTTTCATCATAATTTTGTTTTATTTCATTAGCATTTGCCAAATTTCAGTTCTCTATTGTGTTTTATATAATAGACAAGTACCACTTTTGCTCAAATGTAATTGCTTTTTATCAATTTCACCATTCGTAAGTGAGATATAGCACTGAAAACAACACTTTTGGTGCCACTTCTTAAGTGGAAAATCTTGGAAGCATAAAACGGTATCATTGTAATAATTATGGTCCATAAACCCTTAACTGGAGGTTTGCAAGAACACCTCCCGCAAATTCCTCCTCCAGGCCCCCTTAATAAGCTACCCAATTAAAGTCCTACAAACACCAATATATTAAATTACATTATTAGAGGCGTGGTTCTGCTAGTACAGCGCTGGACTTCAAAATAGATTATCATGCGTTTGATTCCAGCTTGGATTTTTTTTTTCCAGTCATGGTTTGTCCCTTCTTATGATTACTTTTCAGATAATGCACTATTTTTGCAAATGTGATGCACTCATTTTTTAAAGCATATCCCGGGAAGGCTTATTTTAAACCTATTACTTACATCTACGGGCTTTATATCAATTTCACCATCCAAAAGTGCCATATAGCACTAAAACGGCACTTTTGGTACCACTTTTTAAGGAGAAGAGTTTTGAAGCATAAAACGGTACAATTGCAATAATTATGGTCCATATTCCTGAACTGGAGGTTTATAAAACCCCTCACATATACTCCCCCTCCAGACCCTCTTAGTAAGTTTCATAGATCGCCTACTCATCTTAAAAGTAAAAGATTATTGCGAACAAAAATTAACTAAAACTAAAAACTTTTCAACTGAAAATCTACCAAAAATTAAGCTTGAATGATCAACAGTATTAAATTGAACCTTAAACTTCACTCTGCGATGAAGCCTATGTGCTAGTTCTAACGGCGGTAATTGAGGGGAAGAGATGTCCTTGCCCCCTTAGTTTTTTGCTCCTGCCTAGGTTTTGAAAAACATCTTTTTTTGGTCATTCATTGTGAAAGGCACTTTTTTCATTTGAAAAACGGGGGAAACAACTGAAAGTGCATTTTATGGGAATGTGCCATCAAGTCAAATTTCTAAACAGCGATTAGGTATAAATATAAGCTTTTAAATGAGCCCTTAAACAGTTCTCTTTTATTACAGTAGCCTTCTAGTTTCTGCTGGTCAGTAGGTGATTTATAAAGCCCTGTCTTTCATTATGGCTTTTTCAGGCGAAGCCGGCCGAGTAAAAACAGCTTTTTGCTCATCGAAAAAGAAACGTTCCTGAAAAACATGTATGTTTTGTGAAGTATGGATAATGAACTTCATGTTATAGACTGAAAGTTTTTCATAGCTGTCAAGGTTGTTTGCAGTATTTTCTAGAGGTGTCTTATCTCCCCTAGATCGGTGATAATTAGAAGTTATAAAAAAAAAAAAAAAGTTTTCAACCGAAACTAAGGAGTGACATTAAAACTTAAAATGAACAAACATTATTATTATTATTTTTTATTGGAAAACCCGTCATACAAAAAAGGAAAAGACGGAGCAATAAGCGAAAAAAGAAGAAGAAGAAATGCACATAAACCTAGTAGTTAAACCTGTGGTTTTTATTGACGAACGCTGGAGCTAAGATTTAAATCAGATCTTAAAATAAATTACAAAAACGAGAAAGAAAAACTCAATTATACACTGCAATGCAGGTACGCGACATGTTTCTTTTTTTAGGCTCCTAAATACTGAACAAACATAAGCAATATGAACATCAGTGCGTCAAGCCGCAATTAGTAAAAAAAAATAAACCAAATAATCATCAGTGAATTAAAAATATACAGTAGATAATCATATCAACTAGTGTAAATATGACAAGAAACGGTAAAACAGTTTAACGACGCTTTCGCCCACTGGTCTTCAAATCAGATCACTCAACAAGTGATTCATTTACTCCGATATACATTCCGTATTCCATATAAATAAAAAAGATCATGGCAGCGTTGTTTCTACATTAAATTTTAATAAAAAACGAACAAAGATTAATTTAAAAAAAACTAAGTTTTTCCGAGGGAAGTAAAGAGTGACGTTGAAACTTAAAACGGATAAAAATTACTGCTTCACAGCCTAAACCAACTAATTATGTTTCCCTGTGCTTTCAGGATTATAAAAAAAACTAGCGCTTTACTGAAAACACAAACTAATATAGGAGTTTTGGTATAGTAAAAGCAAACCAATTAAGGGCACTTTTTACAGAATAAAAATATTATCAATCCCTTTTAGGATCAACCCATTTTAAGATAAAGCAACAATCCCTTTTAGGATTGCTGCTTTATTGTATTTTACGTTTAATTTGGTATCACTTCTGCACAATGGCTCAGTTCGATAACTGGCTCTCGTTTTGGTTCTGAAAAGGACATGTCATGATTAGTTTGTACACAAGTTCGAAGCAAAGCTATCTTAATAGTATTAGGACTATAGACTAGCTTTAGAATTTGTATCATAGCTTGAAGTTCACTGTTTTATAGAAAGAAATCATTGGATTTCCAGAGTTCATATTGTGTCTTATTTGATCTTTATTTCAAGTAATACTAAAGCATATTTCTTAATATTTAAGACTGTATATTACTCACTATTGGTATTGTAGCAGGCGAGACCAAAATGCTACCTGATAAATCAATCCAATATTTCTGTATGCTGTTTAGTTACTTCGCGGCTATTAAAAACATATTTATTTTTACGCTTATGTTTTTAAGATAATTTTAATTGTATACTGAGAGTTACTGATGTCACAACTGGTGTAAAACTATGAAAAGCTTTATAGATTCGTTTATTGTTATCAGCCTACATACTCACTTTTGACTCCCAAATTAGTATTCCTGTTTTTTATACTTGACTTTTGTGTTTTCAGTAAAGCGCTAGTTTTTTACAATCCTAAAAGCATAGGGAAACATAATTAGTTGGTTCATTTGTATTAATTTTATGGATTTATATTAGATAGGCTGTGAAGCAGTAACTTTTGTCCGTTTTAAGTTTCAACTTCGCTATTTACTGCTCTTGGAGCAACTTTAACATTTAAAATTTTTTATGTTTTTTTTAAAATTAATTCTTTAGACGGCACAATGAGCGTTATTCCTACTCCTCTTTGTGGTAATTTCTGCTTGACTTAGCTATTTATGGTAGTTTTACACTTGAAAAATTATTTAACTTTATTTGTACTCATCTTTGGTTTAAGGTAGCTTTTTACTTTTGTTTGAAAAATTTCTTTTGTGGAAAATGTTTTTTTAAACTTAATTACATTCTAGATCAACTCCTGTTGAAATTGTGTCTCATGCCATGTGCGGCTTCTATGGGGAAATTGGCATTTGCCTCTGCCCAATGTAAGACAAAAAAAAAATCAACATTTTGTAATATTTGGGAAAAATAAGACACTTTTGGCAAAGGAAATTTTTTAATGCCTTTATGCCAGCTGAAAAAAAAATCGCAGTTTTGTCTCAGTGTCCCTTGAAAAATTCCCTTCAGTGATGATGCTTGCTCCTCTTTGATTTTCAAGATTGAAAAAACTCAAATTGCAATAAATTCATTCAAATCAGTTCCTTATGGTGCATTCAGTTCCAGTCGTCAGATTGGGGGAAGGGGGTTGAAACTTGAATTAAATTTTGTTATTTGACTGCTAGTTCTAAGTTTATCCAGTGGCGGATTCCTCAGAATGATCTCAGGTCGCGGGGGGAAGGGGGGCTCCTCCCCATGTTTGCAGAAATGCTATCAAGATTAAAGTTGTTTTTTTTTTAAATAATGTTTATTTCATAAAAATGCCTTTTGTGTCTCTAAGGTTCCGCCCAAACAAAACAGATTTCAACATGCAAACTGAAGATGACTTTGCCATTGTTTCTTTTTCAAACAATTATGTGGAAAAACACATGCCTTTATTCATTTGGTTTCACAATCAAGATGCTTTTCCAGTAATGTATTTGCATTATATTTGTATTATGATGAATAAGTTTGGACTTTGGAACCTATTCAAAATTTTATTTCTGCTCAATTTTTACTGGTCTAGGGTTAAACTTTGAAGGTGATCTGGGTTTGTGATAATTCAGTGGAATCTGGAAAACAGTAGTTTTTTCTTCTATTTGAAAGGAGGATATCATGAGAAGAGATTTAAAGGAAATGGGAAGTTTACAGGAGGGATTAAAGAATGAAGCTAAATTAAAATGGGCTGGAGATCCAATGAGTCCCCTCCGAAGTATATACAACCACCCTTTCTATAAAAAACATTATATGCCCCCGGGGCATAACTTACAACCCTTGCCCTGAGAGCTGTGGGGGCGGGGGTGTCTTTCTCAACGACATAATTTCCGGATTCTTCAAGTACTATGAACAAAATTACTATCTCCAGATTTTGATTGGATGCCTTTGGGAGAATGATGAGCGTGGGGGGGGGGGCGGGGACTGGTTGCTCTCAAATCGCTTTTTACTCTTAAAAAGGGTACTATAACTTTTAATTTCAAATGTGCTCCATCTGAAGTTCATGCGACCACCCATTCAATAAAAACCTTAAATGACCCCAGGAATTACAACCCTATCCCCTGGGCACTGGGGGATTGTGTCAACCCAAGAGTCATTGTTTTAGTTCTTTGGACTATTTTGAGCAAAATTGCTATCTAACAATTTTAGTCAGATTTATTTGGTGAAGAGGCGTAGTCGGGGGGGGGGGGAGCTAGCTGGTCTCCATCAATTTTGGCTCTTAAAAGCGAACTAGAACTTCCAAATTTTAACCAAATGAGTCTCATCAAAAGTGTATACAACCATCCCTTCCATAAAAGCCCTAAATACCCCTGGGCATAACTTACAACCCTTGCCCCTAGGATCTGGGGTTTGTTTCAACCCCAAGAGCCTTGTTATATGATATTTAGACTATTTTGAATAAAATGGCGCTATCGCAAAATTTCTATTAGATGCATTTCGGAACAATACGATATGTGTGTGTGGGATTATAGCTTCCCTCTGATCACTTTGACTCTTAAAAAGAGCAGTAGAGCTTCTGATTACCAATCCAATGAACCCCCTTTGAAGTTTATATGACGTCACTTTCTATAAAAACCTCATGTGTCCCCAGGGCATAACTTACAGCCCTTGCCCTGAGGGCTGGGGGGATTTGTTTTCCTCAAAGACATAATTTCTGAATCTTTCTAATACGTTGAACAAAATGGCTATCTCAAAATTTTGATTGGAAGTCTTTGGGGAAATGATGGCCACGGAAGGGATTCTCCCTTTGGTCACTTTTGACTATTAATAAGTGCACTAGCCCTCTCAATTTTCAATGGAATGGGCCTTTTTTGAAGTTTCTACGACAATGCTTTCTATAAAACCTTATATGCCCCCAGGGCATAGCTTAAAACCTTTGCCCTGAGGGTTGTGGGGGGGGGGTGGTGTTGGTGGTGGTGTCATCCTCAAAGACATAATTTCCAGACCTTTAAACTACGTTGAACAAAATGGCTATCTCAAAATTTTGATTGGATGTGTGTGGGGAAATAATGGGCGTGGGAGGGGAGTTAGTAGCCCTCCAATTACGTTTGACTATTAAAAAGGGCATTAGTCCGCCCTTTCTGAAATTTCTACGACAACGCTTTTTATGAATAAAAAAATTATATGCCCCCAGGCCTACTTTGCCCTGTTGAGGCAAACTTACAACCCTTGCCCTGTTGAGTGTAGGGGGGTTGTCATCCTCAAGTACATAATTTTCCGACTTTTCAACTACGTTGAACAAAATGGCTATCTCAAAATTTTGATTGGATGTGTATGATTGGGCACTAGCACCTTCAGTTTCCAATCGAATGAGCCCTTTTTGAAGTTTCTACGACAAATCCTTCGATACGAAGTGCGGTCTAAAAAAAAGAATAAAATAGAAATGAATAAATAATACATTGTGCCAATATTGTTCTTTACTTAGGCAGTGCTATTGCGCTGCCTATGATATTTTTTTTTTTTTTTTTTTTAATGCGTACTTGTCTTCATGTCCTCCTATGTTTTTTTTATTTATTTTGTTGTTTAACAGAACCAAAGGCGTTGAACCTTCTGACCTCCTTCGCCTTATGCTTGCTTGTTTTGGTCTAGACTGAATTTCGTAAAACAGCACAGATGTTGGAAAACAGAGACTTAAAGCATTCAACAATGTAGCCATACCCAGGGCGGAATTGAAGAGTTTGAACCTCGTTCCACTCAAATGAGAAAGAACCTAGAAAGTACACATTTTTAGCCTATCTAATGGAAATACGTAATTAGTATTTTTCGCAGGTACCCCTCTTACTCTTCTTGAGTCAGCATCTTATGTATAGTGTTTAATGATGTGTAAGTCTTTAAAAGTTAGTTTAGGCTATATTATACATTTTAAGTTTTCAGCAAAAATTGCTTTGAATGAGAACAATGTTTATACTTCGGTTTTTATTTCAGGCAAGAATAAAGAAAATCATGCAGTTAGATGAAGATGTTGGAAAAGTTGCTGCTGCCGTTCCTGTTTTAGTCTATATCCTTTTTTACCTTTAAACACTTTACTCAGAATTATATATTCGGTTGAATTGAAGTCAAAGTTCTGCATGTTGTTGCAGTAAAAAAAAGGATTTGTATTAATATTCTTGGTATTACCTTTATAGGGGGGGGGAGGGGGTTCTAGATTAAGACTAAAATTTGTAGGCTGCCTTAGGTACTACACTAGCAAAGTGGTCAGGGTTGATATTAGCAAAAAAAATCTATTAGCTACTAAACCAGAGAAAATACTACTATAGAATGTGAAACGGCAAAGTTGATTACGGTTTGACTTGAAAAAAAAAAAAAAAAAAAAAAAATCAAACTAATCTCCCCCTTCTTGAAACTATTACCATGTTTTTTTTCTTTTTTTTTATTTGAATTTAAATGTAGATCTTTACGACTTCAGTGCCTCCAACGTTTGGATAATAATTTACAATTCGAAAATAAGTCGGAATAAAATGTACGTTTTTTTTCTTATACAGGTTGATTAATTTATCTTGCTAACTGTCTAAAAAGCAAAATATTTTGTTGGAGATCTCTTTCCGCGGGCGGGGCAGATGGAACCCTGAGGACAAGTAAAGAGCATGCCCTAAGGATGGATTGTGTGCATCATTTATCGGTGTGAATAGGATCCCTTCTAAATTCCCAATGGCAGCCTTTATAAAATGTTTCTATGGAATGGACTAGAAGAGGACATAAACCTGGTCTGGGAAACATGAAAAATAAGAAATATAAATATATAAATAAGCTGTAAACTATTAAAAATAAGCATAACATAGCCTAGTTAACACAGGGCAATCCAGTGTTTGTCTTTTGTATGCTTGTAACTTTTGACTGTAGGATGTTTTAACACAGTCTTAAATGAGGTTAGTGAATTCAATTCATGTAAATTAAGGAGGGATGTATTTTTCAAAGGGGTGGAGCATTTTTGTTGTTTTTTCAATGTTTCCAATGAATTTACCAAAAAGAGCCATTTTTCAATGAACATACTAAAAAACGGTATTTTTAAAAATCCAAGGAAAATTTTCAACAAGATTCTTTACTTTTGAGGTATTTTTCATTATTAACGTAAAATGAATATACTGTAAATAAAATCATAAGAAACCATAGATAACAAATTTTGGTTAGTAAGATCGATTGTTTTTTATTGTAGCCTACCCAAATAGTTCTATTAATTTCTTTTTACTTTTCAGTTTTCTATTTTATTTTCCTATGGGAGAGACAATTTTTTCTTAGCGCCTATTTTCCATTTTTATTTTTTATCTGTTAGTATTGTTTTTTGTTTATTTTTATCCATTTCTTGTTATTGTTTAGGAACTAATTATTATTTGTTTAACTAAGGATTGCAACTCGAATAATGTCTCATTATGGCTATTGTGGGCTTCTTGTATTTCTAAATTTTCCTGGTGTATTTTTTTATTCCATTTTTCATTAACAAAAAAATATTGGATCTGAATTCAATATGTTTCTTGCTTGCCATCCAAGTCCAGCTATTAATAAGGCGTTGAACATGACTAATATTCAAAAACCAGGCCTAAAAGTTTTTCTTGTTTTATTCTTTTATTCTTGTTTTGACTCCGCTCCCCATGATGAATTTCCCTCTCTTGAGGGTTAGGCCTTTGTGCACCAGTAAGATCAACTCACCGGCTAAGTCGGTTGACTACAAAAAAAAATGATATCTATCGTATAGAATAGAAATTTATTTCTTTCTGTTGCCTGTGTACTTGAGTACTGATAACATTTATTAGTGGATCAACTATCATGTTGGTTAAATCGGCTTCTTTAAAAAAATGACTGGTAGAGTAATCTTTTACTAAGCACTTTAGCAGTAAATGCTGAAGAAAAACCCAAATAAGTGGAGTAGGCAGATCCGCCTTTTCAATAGTTCATGTAATTAATTTGAATTTATCTGAAGTTATAATCTTGTATGTTTTTACCTTAAAACCTTTTATTAGCGCAAATTTCCTTAACTCTATGTTTACCTCGCGCGTTAGAAAATTTTATTGAATCGTTTTTGAAAAAAACGGCTGAAGTCACTGCCCTCCAGCAGTCAAGGACGTTGACACCTCTTCATATGTAAGTATTTTCTTTCTTTTGTTCCTTTGTATTTGAAGCATATTATGTAAGGAAAGTTAATGTCAGTAATTTCTGATTTTAGTGTAGCTAAACTTAAGTTTAAATATCATCGGGCTCAAAACGACAGGGCATACCCTGTTCTGATTTTGACAATTATAAAGATTCTTGTTGTAGATCTTTATTCAGTTGTATTATTATTTATTTTATTTATTTCCCTCAAAAACGAGGAGTATAAAAGATAATTAAATAACTCTTCAAAAATCCAAATAACACACCATCAAACATAGCAACAATTTACAAGTTGCCCAAAAGAAAACTTAATCAAATGCAACAAATAGTAATAATGAAATCATGCACTTTTTAAACTATAGAAAAAAAAGGAAAAAGATTATGAACATAAAGTATATTTTCAGATTTACGGTAAAAATTATTTATTTTTACCTTGGCTATTTCCAACGGCTCTTTAATTTTAAATTTTGAAACTAATTCAGAATTACTAAAGGAAATTGGAAAACCAAGTAAAAACTTACAATATTTAAAATAACAAACGCGAATTGCTGAAAAATCACAAATTTTAAAATCTCGAAGAAGAAGGGAAGGATAAAGAACATGCGGGAGGGCAACTGCATTAAAAAGAGAACCTAGAATTTCACGACGATAAACACCACGTAGCCGTATTATGGAACCAAACGCCTTTCTAATTTTTTCTTGAATATGTAAAATTAGCATCGACTTAGATTCACGAGCTGAAGCAGAATAAGGTAACCCAAGATAAACAACAGCATCAGAAACCGGAAATGATATATTTCTATCGCAAATTAATTCAGCTCGGTCATTAACATTAACGGGAAAATATTGACATTTTTTAATACTAATAGAAAGGCCACGAACATTAAGCAGACTAGAAAGGGAATTAAAATTCTTAATTAGACTAGCTTTAGAACGGCTCAATAGGATAATATCATCAGCATATGCAAGAAAAGACACATCCCGTCCCCAAGAAATAAGGGTTGTAGATAAAGAACGAAGACACTCCGCCAGACATGCGTTAAAAATATAAGGAGATAAAACCCCACCCTGTCTCACGCCCCGACCCACGGAAATTGGATTAGAAAGAGAATCAGAAGTATGTGCAAAAATTTTTATCCTAAGCCCCGAATACCAAGATCTAAGAACTCTAACCACAGAAAGGGGAATCCCACCAGAAATAAGAGCTGAAAGAGCGGAAGCATGCGAAATATTGTCAAAAGCTCCTTTTATATCAATTAATAGTGTATAAAGTGGGGAGCCAGTAGATCTTGACTCCTTAATTATAGTATCAAACGTTGCATGCGCATGGTCGCAACCCATTCCTTTTTTGAACCCTACTTGATTAAGACCAACATCCAAATAATCAAAAAGATCCTTTATACATAATTCAAAAAGTTTACCAATCATAGAACCCTTCGTTATCGGCCTATACGAATCACAAGAACGGAGATCTCTTTTACCAGATTTTAGAATAGGAGTTACCACCCCAATCCTAAAAGACGGAGGAACAATACCAAACTTGAGAATAAGATTAAAAAAAGTCAAAAGAAGAAGAAGAAAAGAAGTTGGAGCAAATTTCACATGATTTGAAAAAATCCCATCATGGTCTTTAGAGGATTGTGGCTTTAATTTACGGCATGCACCCAACAAAGAATCAAACGAAATAGAAAAATCATGCGAATTAAAAGAACTGTTTAAAATTATATCAACATGCGAAAGTTGTTCAGGATCATCACAAGATTTCGAAAGGTTTGCAAAATGAGTTTCCCACTCAACAAGAGATGGGCCATTTTTTTTAGAAGGTTCATTAACTCTCTTTGTTGAACGTAGAGCTTTCCAAAGTTTCGATTTATTCATATCAACTTCAGACGAAGCATCCATAAGCAAAATATTATTATGACGACGAAGCTCCGACTGGAAAATTGCCTTCTTTTTTTTCATGCATAGAAAAGCCGGATGAAGATCACGCGGTTTTCCACTATTTTTCCAATGTCTAAAAGCTAATTTAGATTCATGATTAGCATGTACAAGAAACGGATTTGACGACCAAAAAGGTTTTTCAACATTGGGTTTACACTTTTTAACTCCAAAAGTTTCTTTAGCACCATATTTTAAGCAATGTAATAACTGAAGATATATGCAATTAAGCTCAAGCTCTATGTTATCTTTATGACACTTCAGAATATCAGGTACAACTACTTTTCGAGCTAAAGAATCAACTTTATCTTGGTAAGCCGGAATCAGTTTTTCATCCCAGATAATTCTCTCAAAATATTTAGGGCGAATTGGAATAGAATTAGAAGCAGAAACAGAATCATGAATTACAGAAAACGATGTCAAAAACTGAATAGGTAAATGATCACTTATCGGGAAATCCGGGATAACTTTTACTATAATAGATGGGGAAAAATTAAAAAGTACATGGTCAATATTACTCGTACTCCCACTCCAATGAGAATAAGTAAAATCAAGTGTCTTACGGCAGATATTAAAATTTGGTAAAGACGAAAATAAAATTGTGCTACGTTCATTTACACTCTCAAGATCACAGTTAAAATCACCAAAAATAAAAATACGTAAACTCGAATCTAATAGGGCAATAAAGCTACTAAGTCTATGGCAAGCTGACGTAAAGGCTTCAAAAGACGAATCAACATGATAGTCAGTAGGCAAATAGCAATTGACCAAAACACAATCAAAAAGTTTGCAGGCAAGAAAAGACTCATCAGCACAAGATAAAATAGCACTAAATTCTTTAGGAACAAATGTAGCAATGCCACCCGCAGGGCGGCCTCCGGTAGGCCTCGCAGGAACGGTAAATATATCATGTAGACTTGAAAGGGAACTTAACATATTCAAAGAATGGTCCAACAAATGATGCTCTTGCAAACATAGTATTGAACTATTTTCAGAAACAAATTCATTCAGCACTACAAATTTGCCAATGACTCCATTCGAATTAAAGGACGTAATCGTAGAACCAATATTCATTTAAAAAGCTTTTTCATAGCAGGGCAACTGAAACTGTAAGACGGGTGGTTAGTTGAGTTGCAATTTGCACAACAAATGGGGTTAGTACATGGAGTATTCTTCGTTGATCTATGATTTCCACTGCAACGAGCACACTTCAGAGTAGAAGAATCACAGTTTTTTTCGGTGTGAGAGGGACTTTGACATGCGAAACATCGTTTTGGAAGCACCTTGTCTTTCTCAACTCTGTAGAGCTCGTAACCGAACTTAATCCCATGGACGATATAATATTTTAAAAATGCTTCGGACTCAAACGACACCTTTATTGTTCTCGACATTCCAAGGCGCCTGAACTCCAGAATCCCAGGCAAAGTGGCTGCTAGAGCTTCAATGTCGAACTCGATATCCACACCACGGATTATTCCGAAAAACTTAGGCTTTCTAGTATTGATAAGACAATCAGGGAAGGAATCCTTTAGATCACAAGAAAACTTTTTCCCAGATTCAGCCGCCACAGTGATAAAAATCAAATCATTGGTCTTTTTTATTTGCTTGATACAGCCCGAGCCGAATTTGTCCAATTCATTTTTCCTGGAAACAGGGTCACGTAACGAGGCTGGCGGATTAGCGATAGTAATAGTCTCTACTGAATCAGAGCTGATGGGGAGAGGAGGCCAATCAGGTGAATTTAAGTATTCCTCTATATACAGAGGAATACTTCATTAGGCATTGAGAAGACTAGCTATGATCGGGGCAAAAGAAGTGCTTTGATGCCTCTAGTTTGAAGCTGATCTGATATTATTTTTCGTACTATATATTAAAACGAACATATATTATTTAGTTACATATAACTGCATTTTTTTCAAATTTTCGTAACTAAATTCTCAAAAGAAAGGAGCTGTCACTTTAAAAGTTATCTCGATTCATTGCAAAATTTGTATTCGAATAAGAAATTTAAAACAGTTAGAAATTAAGAAAAAAAAACAGTTTTTATAGAAAATAAAGAACAACTTTAAAACAAAAAACAAACGGATATTATGAATGAATGAAATACTTTATTACCCATCAACACAAAAAGTGAAAACGATGCAATGCTCAAAAAGATGAAAACAAGAAACATAAGTAAGTAATATGCACAAAATTAAATAATGCGGACTACAAACAGTTAAAAAAGAATACCCATCCAGGGGTGGTCCATCTTTTTACTACACAGGTTAGAGGCCAGGGGGTCAATACTAAAAATAGGGTCAGCAACAAAAAAAATTTTTCATAAGGAAACAATTACAAGACCAACTAAGGAGTTGAAGAAGGAACTTGGCAAATAAAAAAAAAAAAAAAAAAAAAAAACAGTTTTCTAATCTCTTTCTTATGTGTGGCTGTCAGAATATCCCAAAATGGTGCTAAGAACAGTACAGGAGGCAAAGCCACGGCATTATACAGCTTAGCCAAGAGCACTTTTGCAATGCTTGCCCGTGACAAAACAAGCGACGCGTATGCGCCGTGTAATTTCTTCTCTGTACGGGCAATAATCAGCCTACGGGTTGCAGTTACAGAGGGACCAATTGGAAGGCACAGGTAAGTCAGTTCCCTTACAGGTTTTATAGCTTTGTCGCTAAGATTTACCACACCAGGGGAAAGATTCGGCGGACAAATAAAAAGCAAAACTTGCGAATTCATAGCATTCAGAGACAAGCCAATGCGCTCATAATTATCACCTATTCCAGGAAAATTATTTTCAAGACTAGTAATCGACCGATTTAAATTCAGCAGGTCATCTGCATAACACAAAATGGAAACATCAGTACCCTTTAAAATACACGAAGTCGCAGTTCCGGATTGAGCACTTAGTGTCGCATTATTATAAGTGATCGAAGTGATAGCTCCTTGCTTAATTCCAAGACTAACATAAATCTTACTAGGAATCACTGAATTACCAATCTTTAACCGGACTTTAAGATTTTTATACGTATAAAACAATGGCAAAGTTACATCAGGGAGAACCCCTTGATTAAGCAACTCCAACATCGCATGAGAATGAATTAACGAACCGAAACCGTCGTCTTAATAATGTGGGCTTTCATCTCTTCAGCTCCCTTGTCTTTACGTTGAACTTAAATTTGCGCTTGACTAAAATTTATGCTCATTTACAAACTTTTTTTTTTTTTTTTTTTTTTTTTTTTACAAGAATGCTTAAAGAATGAATGTGGTAAATCCCTTTAACTCAAAATTAGGTTTGTAATGAAAGACGTCTCCAATGGTATAATCTGTAATTCCTATGTAGCACCATGAAAGCTAATATGCAAACGTGTGATAGGCTAGAATAAATGCTGGAAAACGAAGCGGAACGGTTGATCCAGCATAGAAAGGGCAATACGGTGGGGTGGAAGTCTCATTTTGACAAAATGCCTAACGACTTGCCAATTGCCGCAGCCGTGATACATTGTTTTCACGTGATATTGAGAGAGATCAAGTATTACCCTTGCCAGACATTTTTCTCAGTGGATAGCTATTGTTGTTTTTGCTTAACCGAATTTCAAGAAAACTTTAAAATATAAAAATTGTTCAGCCAAGTTATGCTGAAAAGTGTATTTTTCACACTGGATAAAAGCTTACATCTATACACGACCTGAAACTGGTTTTGTTTTGTTTCTCACTGTCAGTTAAGGTTGCTTTGACACATTAGTTGATCCACGTTCAAAACATAAAAAAATTTAATTTAAGTATAACCATTTTAAGCAGATACATGACCTAGAATTTATTTTGAGGAAAGATGCAAGTCCATTAAAGACCCTAAAAAGAGAAATGTATGGAAATTCGGCAAAAATATAGACGTAAGAAAGGAGAGCCAAATCCCTCTCTCCCTCCTTGTGCACGTGGCCTGATTCAGGCGTACTTATAATATGAAATGTTCACCTTCCCTTGTTTTGGCACATTTGCATGATGTTTTGCTCTCCTCTACTTGATCTTGCAAATAACACTAAAATCACCACGCTAACCTTGCCGTAGTGTTTTTTTTTTCATCCGACATTCACTTTGTCTTATTGTCAAATACTGATGAGTAAGGCAGGTTCTTGAGCCAGAGCCTAAACTGTATGACCTGAGCTGGATTTTTATAGTTGTTTTATTGTAAAATGTAGTTTAAAATTCCGCCCAGCTTTGTTTTCTTTGAGGCATGTTCCCACTTTCGAATCGAAAGATCCATTCTGTCAGGCACACGTTTCAAATGAAGTTGGACTAAGATCTTAAATTTCGTAAATCGCGTGAGGGCTCTTTGTCCCCATCATCAAAAGAAGAGCAAGAAGCAAAGAAGAAGAAGAAGAAGAAGAAAAAAAGCAACCCAAAAAAGGAGCGTTTTCCGAAGGGTCTGAGAGTGCAAAGACTGCTAGCCTTGAAATTAGGCATGGAATTTATTGCTTTTGAGACAGAGGAAGAGTAGTGGTATCACATGTACATCCTAAATCTTAATAGCTATCTCATTGCTAAGAAAATCGACCTTATTTTTTTCTTCTTTCGTGGTAGTGACATTTGAAAGTTAGTTCTTGGCCAGAAAACCACGTTTCTAGCCAAGGTAAGTAAGTTTGTGTACCTATTACTTTTTTTCTATTCCTTTGGGTATCTGAAAAAAAATTCTTTCCATGTTTGTCATGGAATGGAACGTGCAAGTAAGAATATGTTGTTTGAGCATAGTCAGCTTTTGAGGCAAGGAGTTTAAAGAGTGTTAAAATTAGTTTACCTTGTCTAAAGAATTTGGGGGATTTCAACCAAATAATTAAAATCGATTGGTATGCTGTGGATATTTTCATGGATCAGGGATATATGTTTGTAATAATTGACGTAACTGATCAAGTATTTGTTTTTTTTTTTTCAAATGTTTGTTAATGAGATATGCCATTTTGAGAATTCTTGAGGCTTTGAAACGTATTAATGTGGTACGTGTTGGAAAAAAAAAATCGGATTAAACTTTTCGGTTTAGACATAAACAGACATAAATAACAATCGCCTCTTGTGCCATGCGCATCTCTAATAATAGGGGGAGAGGTTTCGGCATCTTTTACTACTTATGATACTTATTATTTTTTTTCCGACATTGTTGAGGGTAAGACAAAGGCGATGTCATTTCTGTCCAGGACAGGGGAAGGATGTAAAAGTAACCTTTGATTCCCATTGCTCTGTCTTTTCACGCAAAACTGCCGCTTTAGCATGGTAACCTTTGATTCCAATTGCTCTGTCTCGTATGAGTGGTCGACCCATAAGTTGAAATATTTCAACTCACCTGTTAAAACTCGTGCAGCAAAGAGCCTAGTTAAAAATTGAATGGTGGATTGTACTGAGAAATTGGTTTTATCTATAAGATGTGAGCCAATCATGTATGATAAAAAAAAAACATCCTGATTACTGTTAATGCTATCTGGTTATAAAATATGTACATAGAAGACAAAGCTTACAAATGGTGTTGTTAAATCCTGTTTTCTTTTCTGTATTTTATTGCGTATGCGGGGCCGATTTATGTAGTCAGTTTTGCTTTTTATTGCATCTTTGAACCGTTTTGAGTGAGAAAAAGAACACATCTGAGTGAACCATGGACAAGAGTCATTTCATGGTTTGTCACTGAACCACCAAGAATTTTAAGTAATTGTTACAAATGATAATGCAACACATTGACTAGTGCTCTAACAATTAGTGGGGTGTATATTCTGCAGTATTGATTCTACATACTTACTACTGTTAACAATTCGCTACACCACCAAGCTACCTGAGATCAACACATTTACATGTGCACCCTTAATTTATCTAAAGCTCCCCTCGTTACTCATTCTCATGAAATTCCAGTTTCCTTTAAATAATATTTTTACACGTTTCCAACCCATTTGGGAACAACCTGCTTTTTGTTTATTTCAAGAAAGATGGCCAAAAACCGCAATCTGTGATCTATGCCATAAAACGCGGCCTAGCCATATAGCATTTACTAGCAAGTGGGGTTGAGCTACGTTTTCCGTACAACCGATCGTTTGATATATGGTCAGTCAAAAGATTAGTTAAAACCATTCTTTGGCAATTCCTCTGGAAAACTTCAACAAAACATTCTAAGGGGGTTTCGAAGCCCCCATTTTCAGGGCCATTCTTGACTGCTGTCTTTACCGTGACTTTCAATATTCTAATCTTATTTCACAGATTCATCTCTATTCTCCATTTTCTTTTTGTTTTTCTTTTTTACCACAAAAAAAACACCATTCGCCTTGGCTATTCTACTTCTTACATCTTCACTGCGTGCACTATATTTACTAATAATAAAAGTTAGTTTTGTGAAGCTATCCACTTGATTGACTGTTTCTTAACCGAACATCGCCTCCTCAAAATAATTTATCCCTATCTATGCAACTTAAACCTTGTTAACGCTAGTTTTTAAACCGATTCTTACAATCTGAACTCTCAAAACCTCCAAAATGCATTCATTTCACTAACATTTTTGTTTAGGGCATTCAAATCAGCTGCATCATCTATACCTAGGAGAGTTTTACCTTTTGTTTTAATAGCATGATTTCATAGCCTTTGCGGTGCTACTTAGCACAAACTCCCTCAGAATGGTCCTTGTAAACGGTGGTATGGGACAACCCGTCTCAACTCCTGATGCTATACCAAACCGACTACTAACCTCACTTCCTTCGCAATCGCAGCAACATTATTCTCATATATAGAACTAACAGTTTAATATTCCTATCTGGTATCACACGAGGATAAGACCTTATCTAAATATTTATGCCACCTGAGTCAAGTGCCTGTTCATTATCAATGAAACTGAAGACTAGAAGGTTGTGATAATTCAGATAATTCTCACTTATTAATCTAAGAGCGAAAATTTGGCCGACTCATCCTCTCCCCTCCCTAAAACCACCCTGTTCTTTTAAAACTTTGTCTACAGCAATCCTTAGTCTAATAACTATCTTGATGCTATGTAATTTGCTTCCTAGAGAAATCAAGATAATGCCTCTGTAATTAACTTACTCACTCTTATTACCTTTCTTATACAGTAGTTTAAAGATTGTTTTATGTTGCTAATAAGGCTATATGAGTATGTATTACGGTAACAAAATTAGAATTGAAATCTTTGTGGATTTGGAGGGGGCAGGATTTGCGATTTTTGAGCCAGCTATTTTTCTTTATTTTTAGAAAACAGTGCATAAACTCAGATCTGAGGTTTAGTTTCCTGAAGGAGCTTGTAGCAAATGTCAGCGATATTCAAACAGATGAAGACGTTGGGCCCTCTCAACCTTCTACGCCAGTTACCCCTCATGGAGGGAAGGTCCCTTCCTTTTTTAGAGGAAATTCATCAGACGCTCCAAATCTATTGAAGTCCAAAGGATCAAGGAGGTTTGTTTTACCATGAAATTAGGTTGTGTTTTTGAGAGAATGAGTTGGTATGCTTATGCAGAATATCCCTTGCTTTATTGGGTGCTGTTGAGGTTGCCAAATCTGGGTTGCCAAATGAACTCTTGGTGCCATTTAAAGCCAGAGGAGGTGAAAAGGCGGCAAACAACCTGAAAATATATTATTCGGTTTTTGGTTTTCAGAAAATGGGTAGTAAAGGTGTGTTCCATTTCGGATTTGGTGATTATATGCTTGAGACAGAAAACGTCTGGGGTGATATGCATTTTGCGGAGCTTTGACGGAGAAACTTGAGTTCCATCCGAATTTTTCAAGCAATTTTCCAGTTTTTTTGTCAAAAATTTGGAAAAAAAATGAAGTTTTGTGCTGAAGTCAGAAAAGTGGCAATATTAAAGGCCTTCAATATTGCAGTAAATTTGATTTTTTGCAGGGAATTTTATTTTTTCTTTTTCTGAATAATACTTATCAAAATCTACTTTTGTGCAAGTTTTTTTATTCGGTGGAGTCTTATTTTCGGTCATTTTGTTTTTTTCAGAATTGCGTTATGACGGGTTGTTTATGCATTAAAGTATTTCAACCCAGCATTGAAAAAGCATGCAACAGAGAGAATGTTTAAAGCTTTAACGATAGGTTGTGCCGAGAAATTAATTCAAGCTGAAATTAATTTTAAATCAATTTTAAGAAATTAATTTTAACTTAACAAGCAAGTTTAAAGTGCTTAATTCTCTAGCAAAATGTTAAACTTAAGCAGTTTTTCATGCTAAACAGCAAAATGTTATCACGCTTTTTATTGCAATAATATTTTTAACGTAATAACTTTTTGAAATGTTTGTAAAACAATTGGTGTTTCAGTCAGAAAAAAAACTCAAAACTTTTGTCTGAAAAACCTTTAGTGTTCAAAAAATCTCTTTGTGTTTTTGAATTCACCATAAAGACATATAATTGAATCACTTCCTTAGCATTTTTGAAGCTGAAATACCCAACTTTTGCATATATAAAAATAATCTTGTAGTGAGTTTGATGCACCTTCATGCAATATAATTCGGATATTTAATTAAGGATTAGGGGGGGGGGGTCAGAGTCCTACCCCCTCCGCCCTCCAAAAGGCTCTAAATTTTCTGAATTTTGGGCTCTTCTTATTCTACCAACTAACAATAATTTTTTTTTGACTCCCTCTCCCCACCCTTTTGTACATGCCAGGTAAGATCACCTTCATAATATCGAATTTCATCGAATTTAAAATTCCAGAAAATTTAAACAATTAGTATTTCTTAAGTTATATCGAATTGATTTACAACTCAAGATGCAGGCCGCCAAATCCGTCATTTCCCCTGTGCAATTTTGTAAAATACAAAAATTCCTCCATCCTTGGAGTGACATAATTGTTTACTTTTTTTTTTATTAATGGACATTTTCTAAATAAAACTATATACTTCGTTTGGAAATATGAGCCCATGTCTTATGCTAGCTCTCTGAAAGTATTTCGGAATTAAAAAAGTTTTCTTTTCATTTCTCTTTTAAAAACTAATTACAAAAATGCTTATGTTTTTTTCTGTTGATCAGTCAGTAGAATGTATTAGTGCAGACCCTAAAGAGGATAACACCCACTCTGATTAAGATTTCACTTGCAAAAAAAGAAAAAAAAAAGTTGATACAAAACAAACAAGTAAGGATGAACACTAAGATATTGGGTCTAATAGTATCATTCTATCCATTATCCATCCATATATAAAGGTTTTTCAAGCAATTTTTGTCTTTGTTTTTCAGTTGCTAGTTGTACCATCAAACAACCATCCAATCAATCACATCACATCCTTATAAAAGATGAACCACGTGACTGGTCTCAGTTGTGGAGAAATTCCATATTCGCGTTGTAATAACTTTCAAATTCAAGAATGTTTAATGTACACTTACTACAGTCCTTTTGATTTTAAATTCTTCGCCAGAGTCTTGAATAGATGGTATAGAATGTCTAGGAAAATATTCGAACCTTCAGGGGACCTTACAATCTGCATCTGCGCATTGTCCTCGTTTGATATTCTGTTCGTTGATAATACTTTTAGCCAGCTTGAAAGCTGGAAGTGGTGTTTTCAAGTGTTGTTACTCATTTCTACTAAACTGTTTATAGTTACCATGTTGAACAGTCTCTCAGTAAAAGCATTCACAATAAACTCTTTTTGAACTTTTAGAGACGCCTCAATCATTTCATATTAAAATGGAACTACAGATAATAAATTTAAATCGCTATTATTTGAATTCGTTTTTTGTACCATCAAAAACATTTGACTTTTGTCATTTAAAAGGTCAAAAAATATTGAACCAACGTCTTTTTTCTTTTTTTTATATATGTGAAAAAAATCAACAGGATTTACCCAGAGCTTCTCTGGGGGTTCTATCGATTTGTGTAATAAAAAGATCGCATCACAATTAAATGAATGGTGATGTACAAATTTTGATCATTCTCCTTTTTAGGGGCTTAGGAGCCAAATCGAAGTCAGTAGCAACGCCTAGAAAAGGATTGAAATCAGCAACTGATTCTGAAGATGACCTAACCCTGGAATTGAGTCAGAAGAAGATGAAGACACGGATACAGATAGTAGTCAAGGCAGCAGAAAAAGACCAAAGTAAGTTTATTAGAGGAATTCTCAACCTTTTAAGCTTCAATAATTCACAGCATCTTTTATCTGCCAAAACAAATAGTATTTACCCGCGAAGTGTATTTGAATTATTTTTTTGAAAATTCTTCATTTTGCAATGTAGTTTTTTAACTATTTGGCTTTTATCTTCCTGTTTTTTTCTTTTGTACTGTTTATAAAATTACACGTTTTTGTTTTGTGTTTATGTATACTGTGTGTGCCAGGACACCCATAGTGGGGCAAAATACCCCCAAAACGATGCAAAATCGATTAATTCATTTTTATAGCGTAACAAAAGAAATTTTTTTCGAATATTTTCTAAGGTAGCTTGGTAATGCATCCAAAATCTGTTTCCCAAGAAAAATCGTTGGAGCACAATATATTGTTATTGTTCAAAACATTTTCTATTCATGGTACCAATTCCAAAGAAAACAATTTCCCTGCTAAAAGTTCATTTGTTCAATAGAGAAATGCATAATTAAATGTACCATTATTCCCATACATACATTTGAATTTGTTTTTAAAGGAGATAACCCCATAAATATCCTCTTTTAAAAATTAGGTAATGTTCTATACTTCTGTATACTCAATATTCTTTCAGCTTCCAAGCACTTGTTTAATTGTTGTGTCTGCTTTATATCGTATATAATAATAAAGGAACGGGTTACCCCATATGTTACCTATACAAACAATTTTTGATTTGAATTTTTCGAGAAAAAATCTCCAGGATAAGTCGAGACACTGTTTAACGAAACCGGGAGGAGGGAGACCCCCCCCCCCCTCCCTGTGTAGATATGCTCTAAACGCAAAATATTTGAATAGTTGATAGCAGATCTATAGGCTAATATAAGATAATCGTGCAGTGAAAAATTGATCATTGTGCATAATGAAGAAAGATGCCAGTAAGAGCTACAGAAAGTGTGTTTTTCGTTAAGATGTTCCATATTGATCACCCTTTCTCTAAATTTTCCTAAGAAAAAGGAGTGTCCGGGAATTTCCCCTCTGAATCTTAAAAGAAGTGACTTCAGAAGAAACTGTAGTTAATTAACATTACACATTATCTCCCTGTTGATGACGTAAAAAAACAAGGATTTCCTCTTAAAGAAATGTTCAGAAGATATACACGCGGCTAACATAGATGCCTCTGGCGTCTAAAGAAGTGAGTTAATTGCAATACTGAAGGTGTTGGGGTTCCACCCCTTGTTTCTTTTCTTTTCAGATAAACAACCCGTTTTCTTTTCTATTTGCCTGTAAGATAATTTTCAATCGTAAGTTATACTCGTCGTTAAGGCAACTATTTTGCAAGAGAAAAAAATTGACTGGATTATAATTCAGTATGAGTCATCACATGGGCTTGCTAAAATTCAAGTAATTGATTCTGAAAATATGTGTAGGGCAAATTCAATTGAGGGACTCGTGATTGGGCCGTGTCACACTGAGCCACACCCCAAGTGCCAAGATTCTCTAAGTGTTCAAATATTATTTTTTAGTCTGTATTGAGAGTCGACTTTGAGAACTGGTGTGGGGATTTATGTATATGTTTTTGTGTACCCTTTTGGAAGATTACGAGTAAGCTATTTTCTAAAGCTGTGTAGACCATTTTTCCAGGAACCCAGACAGGGTAGGAAGAGATTTGCGAGGAAATACCATCATTATCATATCTACAGGGGTGTCCGTTTACCCTCCGAGGAGATAGCTAGAAATATTAGTGGTAACCCAGGTTGGGCATATTTGGCCTAGAGTTTGGCCGTCTGACGGTTCGATCATGTTATCATACCCTTCAGCAGGGTATATCGTGAATTGGGTTTTAACGTACCCTATCAAACAGTTCGTGGTAACGGAGACACCAGAGCGAAGTAAGGAGCGACCCGGCTCAATAGTAACCGAAACTCTAAAGAACGGAATTTGATACCAATAGATACATCAAAAGAATCAGATTTTAATGCTGATTTCAAATATATAAGTTTCATCAAGTTTAGTCCTACCCATCAAAAGTTCGCGCCTGAGAAAATTTGGCTGATTTTCGAAAAAAGGGGGAAAGACCCCCTAAAAGCTATAGAACCTTAATGAAAATCGCGCCGTCAGGTTCAGCCGTATCAGAGAAGTTCGCCTCCTATTCAATACCTCGCTCTTTAAGCCAAAGATTTTTAGTACTTTCATAAGAGCTATTTATTCTAATTAGCGGCCTTTGTGATTAAGGGGTAATTTTCAAAGAATTAGAATAAAATTGGAATTTTAGCGTAAAGAGCGAGGTATTGACTAGGGGGCGAACCCTCTAATATACGTATTAATAATAATTAAATATAGAAATTCGTTACGTAAGTTAATTAGTAAGTTACGTATATTTATTACTAATAAAAACGTTCGTAAATAAAATTAAACAACGTTCGAGAAAGCTATTTAACCAAATAAAAGTAAAATTAATATGCAAATTTGGTGTTGATTATTCATGTACGGTGAGTAAAAATCAAAACCTGCATTTATTCAAAAAAGTTCAAAAATTAAATTAAAAAAAACAAGTTTTTTTAACTGAAAGTAAGGACCGACGTTAAAACTTAAAACGAACAGAAATTATTCCGTATATGAAAGGGGCTGTCGCCGCCTCAACGCCTCGCTCTTTACGCTAAAGTTTGACTTTCCCACAACTCTATTTTTTTAAACAATAAAAAACTTTAGCGTAAAGAGCAGACAAACATTTCGGGGGTGGGGGGTCAAACCCCCTAAACCCCCCCCCCTGGATACGGCCTTGATCCACGTTATGGTTATTGTGGAGATGCAAAGTTGTTTCCATGCTTATATAGGATACTTTTAAATTATATAGGGGAAACCTAAATATTTAAACACGAAAAGGCTGTAAATGTAATTGGGAATTTCCCTTATCTTTGGGTTGGATGCCCTCTGTAAAACCACGCCCAGTGGTTTTGCAAAGGGCATAATTATGAATAATTTTTTTTAGTGTTTTATCAAGAATGTGCATATCTATTTCTCTATTCCTTCGAAATCAGCTGGGGTCAGGGGCACAATCTGATATTTGCGCGGTGGGGGGGGTCCAATTTTTTTCGATTTTCGTCGCCAAGACATGTACAATTAGTCACTGTTAGATATTATCCATGCTTTGTGGAAAGTAAGAGTTAATATCTTAGGTAGCATTTGGGGATCAGGACGATTTTAATTCTTGTAATTGGAAACCTACCAGAGGAAGGGCTTGTCAGATTTTAAGAAAACGAGGTAGCAAATGTGAGGTAGCTTATATATTGTGCCTTTTTGGGAGAGGGATTCGGGCCTGTTCTTACCTCTGTAAGAGAAGGGTTCTTTAATTTTTAATTATCAAGACATCTAAAAGAAGAGGCTGTTCAGGCTTAGCCAAACTTGTTGATTGGGACTTATCTCACTTCTAGAGGAGGAGTGAAGTCCAAAAATCCTTGTATTCAAAACATGTACCAGAAGGGGGCGTCAGATTCCAAACTAACTTGTTCAGATATAAGTGCTAGGCTCTTAATTGCAGCCAATTAATTCAGCACGTATAAAAAGTCCATAATATTTGCTTTTTTTGTAGAATTGTAATAATTTTCTTTTTTTATGTAGCTTTAAGAATATTATTCTTTGTTAAATTAACTACTCAGTTAAAGGTTTTTTCTGAGTTTTCTTGAAACAAACATAATAACATGGACCACTAATTTTTCTATTGAGCAAAAAAAAAATTCTGAAAATGCAAAATGATTGTGTCTAAGAATTTAGATTTTCGTGACTTTTGGCGCATTCGTCTAATTATTTAATCTAGCAATGAAGTCGTGAAATGATCTGTTAAATTTAACTACTGTTTAATAGGAATGTAGTTTAGCTCGATCGAGGATCTAAAAATGTAATCGAATTTCTTAGAAAATATAAGGAAACAAAAATCTGTTTAATTTGGAGTAATGAGAGATACATAAAGCTTAGATTTCTTTTCTCGGCTTCCAGTTTCCTAGTCTCAAACTGGTTTGGCAGCGGCCAGGCTGGGAATAGGTTTAGGTTTGTCCAGTTGCATTAATCGATCATTGCAACAAGAAACTATCATGTAGAGCCTATGATTGCTGCTTTTTATGGGACAAGGGGAGTTATGCCTTTCCTCTGATTGATAGGGGTGGGGTATGAAACAGTTTGGGAAGCACTGCTGTAAAGGGAGCCGACAAGACTTTGGATCTGAGACAATAAATCTTTTTAGCCCCCCTTAAAAAGACGAAAACTACAAAAAAAACACCCTGTATGTTTTGCACATGTTTAAAGCCTCTTGTAAAACTACGATCGTATGTGTTTAGTCCTCCCCACTCCCCTCTCTCTCGTTCTATTCAAGACAAACACTAAAATTGGGGCGTCCAGATTTTCAACACATTTAAACAATATTTGTTAGCCCGGTCCTTCTCAAGATACTGTGCCCCATGTTCACAGAAACCCTCCCCTCCTTCACCTTGTCTCACCAGCTGTAACTGATGTACTTATTTTGAATTTCCAAGGAATTTTTAGCCAAATCGGGAGCATAGTTTCTATTTTGTTGACTGTTGAAGTTTTTCCGCACTCTGGTCCAAAAAGAAATAGGAATGTTTAGTTTCATGTTGTTTTGTTTTTAATAATTGATTATTTCTTCTCGAATATTTATCATAAATTATTTTGGTAAATAAATGTTTATCAATTCAATACCTTTAAGTTTGGAACTAAAAAAAACACTGATAAGGGTATATAATATCTGATAAGGGTATATAATATATGAGAAGGCAGGGGGAAATTTTCTACACTGGTATCGCAGCTGTGTTTGTTTCTCAAACTCTGTTATATTTTTTTTTTTTTATTCAGTCATATAGAAATAAGGGTTTCTACCTAGGGACATACGTATCCTTGGGGTTGTGGGAAGTGATTCTTGGGGGTGATTTTAAGTGTTTAGAAAGGATTTATAAACAATTACCTAAAGTCATGCATGGATGAAGTAGTATTTAAGCAAAAATGTTATGGCCTGCTTTTAAGGGAGAGTGATATCGGATTAAAAAAAAAAAAAAATTAAGTGATATCGGATTAAAAAAAATGTTATGGCCTGCTTTTAAGGGAGAGTGATATTGGATTATATGACTTAAAGGACTGTGAACCTTGAAAAAGGCTACAAATACTTGGCCTAGCTCGCCATTTTTCCCATTTTTTATTGTTTCAGTTTACACTCGCTCCAATGACAAAGAGTTAAAGTCACTTTCTTCATTAGGTTGCTGTATTCTTTTTTAGTCTATATTGAAATCACTTTTTCACTTGCGTAGTATGCACATGTTAACTTGCATTATCGGACATGCTCTAAAAGGGCTCACAAATGTTTTCAATTTCTGTCGTAAATATATTAAGTTCATTTCTTTTTATTTTCAGACTTTGTTTTTCGGTGAGTTTAGATTCAGCTCAACGGCATGGAATAAGCCATTCAGTAGTGTCTCCAAGTTATTGTAGTGTCATTAAAGGGCCAATGACTCCACTTCCCCATCCTTATTCATTTATGGAGTCGCAGGATGGTGTCAGAGCTCAAAGTCACATGCCCATGCCTGCCCACCTCCAACCCCGACTACCGCCGTTGTCGTTACTCAACTTGAAATCGCCATTACCAGCACATTTGGGAGATCGTCAGCAAAGTTTTATTGGTAGAACAGTGTTACCACAGACACCAGTGAAGTTAAGTGTGGAAGGAGTTCAACCGTTTCACATCGAGGTGACTTTGCCGGGTGAGAAAGTTAATGGTGTAAATAACGGAGCAATAAAGAAGACTAATTGTGATGATGATGATTACAATGCCTAAATGATTATTTATTAATTGCTCGCGGCTGTGTGATATTTGCCTGGAGAAATTAAGTGTTTTGGCTTATCGATAAAGTTCACCAGATGTTTTGGGAAGGTCATACTTGTTTAACAGTTCTGTTTATATTTTCCAGTCACGTGGCAGAATTATGTTCGCACCCTTTGAATAACGATCAAAAACCGGTGGATAAAAGTACCTGAGAATTTTCAATACTTGGAATAATATACTAAATACCGTTAAATGTTTGCGCTCTTCAATACAAGATTCGTGTATATTCCTCTGCTGATATTATGATAAGTTGCACGGCCTTCCCAAGACTTTTATGAACTAGAATGCTGAGCTGGTGTTTTCTTCTGTGCTTGGCTATTTTTATACAAGAAAAATTGTTTTTCTTTATTAAATTAAATCTTTATTAAATTTCTTCATAATTATAGTTTTCCCTTCTTCTTTAATTGCATATCAGGGGCAAAACTTGCACCTTCAAAGGACCCACATTTACTTTCTTTTTTAGAAGTATGTTAATGAACGCTGACCTAAAGATTATGCAAACAAACAAGTTTTACAACCAAAATAAAAATATATTAACTTTGGTTAGCGCAGCTTCGTTTTTGCAGAAGAACAAAAGCTGTTGGGATTTAGCCTTTCTTTTCTCCCCTCTTGCTTCTGCAAGTTTAAGCTTCTTGGCGGTGTGAAACGTTGAAAAACCGTCTTTCATTAATTTTTGAGAACCCATCCTGTTCCTAATACAAACAAGTAATATTTTTTATCGTGTTTGCTGTATGTTAATTAGAGAATTAAGTGTTGCAAAAAATAACTTTAATTTTGTAATATTCAATGCTCTTGTCTACGACAAAAATTAGAAAGTTCACGTAGTGCATTTTTTGACACTCCTAGTACAATGATTCTGTCTCGCCATTTGCACTTTCATGAGTATAAAGAGCCTACTTAATGCGAACACTTATGTATCAGAAGATTAGGGCTTATTCAAGGGGTCAAAAACAGAAATACTATGTTTCAAATTTGTTTTTTAGAAAATAATTTTGTTTGAAAGACATGAACACAAATCTAGATAGGAGAAGTTAAGATTCTATTTTAAGGACGTATCCAGTCGAACATAAGGCCTAGGGGCCACATGCAACTTGTATATTAAGTTTTAGAGGGACTTCAAGGCAGAACCAGAGCCGTTTAAGGGGGGGGGGGGGTGGAACTGGGTCACCTGAGGGGGGGCGGCTTGAGGATTGCCCATTTTGATCAAATTTTTCAGTTTTATTTGGTTTTATTTGCTTATATCTGAGTCGGGAGGGAGCACTGTAATTAGTTTATCCCTGGGCACCAACAACCCTAGAAACGGCTCCGGGCCGAACAACAAGTCATTTAAGTTATTACGTCATGTGTTTTACTTTTCTGAATTAGGTCTTCGACTTGATATTAAAGAACTAATGTGATTGATAATGCCCAGCAGCAAATTTTACCTACCTAGTATACACTTAGCATAAGAAATGCTTCGGACAGTGCTTTCCCTCGTCTGGTTTTCAAATTCAAACCTGAATTTAAACCTAGTCCTGGATTGTTTTGAGGTTTACAATTTTTTGACTACAAGGTATTCATTTCTTTGTCGTTTTTTATGTGCTGAAGTCATGAAAGTGGAATTAGGCACATCTCTGGGTTTCTTTGAGCAAAATTCTGGGTTCCTTTTATAATTAAACATACATTTTTTTTTTTTAACTGGATTGAAGGTAAATTAAAGCAAGATCACAAAAAAATCCTATTGCAGTTAAACTTACATCCATCCTAGAGCGGAGTAGGGAATTTTTAACTATTCCATAGAGTAGAAATAGCATAGGTTTGGTCCTGATTTGGTTACTGGTGATTATCTTAAGTGTTGGGATATATTTTTTTATTGCTATGATTCTGTATATATTGTTCCTATAAATTCTATTCGTTAGGTATAATGTTTCTACTCAATCAAAATCTAAATTTCTCTTTTTTTTATCCAAAATTTTAAGTATATAACCTCACTTGTTAATTAGATAAGAGACCTGAGATTAATGAGATGCGCTGATTTGAAAATTCAAACAACAATCTAGTTAAAAGTTGTCAACATCCTCGAACTGAGACCGTTATTTTGAAATGTGAATCCCACAATCTGATTTTATTTGTGAATTTACTGGTTTCAGGGGAAGGTGTGGCACCTCAGTTGAACTGCTATTGCCAGCTTTTGATTTTGGTTGACGCCATTTGATTTTGGTAGACTGTAGACGCCATGGGCACCTGCAGGGGGAGGGATGACTTGAAATTTGAGACTACAACGTAATTATGTGGAAACCAAAGAAATGAGAGCAGAATAGGGGAAAAGCATGGGAAAAAAGTGTCTTGACCCATGGTTGGCTGCTTGCCAATAGGTTTCGACCCTTAATAAGGGTAATATAAGTCCTAATTTGTGATTGAGTGACCCCTCTCCAGTTTTCCACAAATACTTCTTCTATATGATATCGTTGAAGTTAAAAATAAATATAAAAAAAAACCGTCGGTAATGAATGGTAAGTAAATAACGATCCTTATCAATAACAAAAGCATAAGAACCTAAATACTGATAATATTAAATCAAGGAATCAGCTTGTTATGGTGATTCCAAATATGTGTTTGATTCGAGTTTGAAGTTAAACATCCCAAGTTATTAGTACATAAGAAAGTTAGCATAATTATTAAAAAAATAAAAATAGAAAACAACTTAAAATGAGGTAGTTTCGATAATAATACGCCGTCAAATTTAGCATGCATGAGTACCCGTGAGCCGATATCTGAAGCCACTATGATAAGAAATGTTTGATTTTGCATTTTCCCCGGAACAGGTCCGTGTCTTTTTGTGTTTTATGATCATTTATTGATTTATTTATTTTTTACCAGGAGTGGTTGTTTTGATCTAACTGTTCACTTTGAATAAGCTTTAAATTTTTTTTTAGTTAATAAAGATACAGCTTTCAAATATATTGGTTTTTGATATTCAAAATTACATTTTAAATATCAATATTACTCAGCAACGTTCAATACTTCCAGTCTTTCTCAATAACGCTCAACACTAGTAATTTTTATTTGATTTTCTTAGTCTTATTTTTGATGTTTACTTTGAACAAACTCCAAGCTTAGATACTCATCAAAACCAGACAGAGAAAGAGATCATTGAAATATTGACCATTTTTCTGTGTTAGCAAAAGTGTCGCGTTCATAAAACTACCGTTTTATGAAATGTAATCAAACAAATAAAAAAGATTTTTCAACTAAAAGTAAGGAGCAACTTTAAAACTTAAAAAGAACTGGAATTAATCTGTACATAAGGGGGACTGCCCCTCGTTAACACCACATACACTTTCTAAATTTTTTAGTGTTTTGGAAAATCTTCCTTTTCCAGTTACAGTAAATGCGATGAATAGCATTTCTGTTCAATAAGTTCTTATTAATATTTCTGGTGTAGAATTTTAGTTGGACGAAGAGGGTTATTATTGTTCATGTGGAAGTAAATCCTACTAAGACTTTTGATCTTCCACGTGGCTGAAGCCATCACAACCTCTACAGTAGGATTCTCCGATCTATAAATACATTGCATACATATGTTTAAATGCATTGAAATATTTTATGTAAATAGAAAAATCGAATTATTACCATTTAAAACGGCTGAAAACAAAGTTCCTAGTAGCATTTGTTACCCCCCAAAGAAACTTTCTGGCGGGGCTCATGATGGCCCGCCTCACCTTTCGCTCCTCTGTGCTAGTAGACATGGGGTTGTATTCGTAGTATTTTATGCTAGATAGAGAAATATTTTTATTAATTCCTACTCCCCCCCCCCTATCTCCCCACATTTATCTGAAGGCTCGGAGAGTAAGCAGTTTGGGTATCAAAATGTGCTCTTGTAGGTATCTGCCTCCATTCCAGCCTACACAATGACTCCCTCCTTCATTATAGCTGAAACACAATTACACATAACGAAACGTAATTTCATTAAAAATAAAGTGAAGCAGCTTAGTTTAGTCCAGTACTGCCACCGTGTGGCACTACTTTCTCTGCGACTGGGAAGCGTAAAATATAGTTTATTGATATTTTTAAATCAATAAGCATCTCAGAATTTTCAATTGATTGAGAATTGATCCTATATGGTTCAAAGTCGTAGTTTGGTGCCCTAAAATGGTAGAAAACAACACTTTCCCGTGGCACAATCTTTATAGTCGCTTAATAAGGAGCTTTAAATTCGAATGAGTTCTCTTCTAATTTTCTAGGACCTTTGGTTTGATACGATCACCCCTGGGAAAAAACAAATTAACATGGATCGACGATCTTTCTTTTGGAAAAAAAAAATGTGAAATTCCACATTTTGCAGATTGGAGCTTGAAACCTCTACGCAGGGTTCTCTGATATGATGAACCTAATAAAATAATTTTCACTAAGATACAGTCCGTTTTTGGGGGGTGTTTATCCCCTGTTTTCGAAAACGAGACAAAATTTCTCAGATTCGTGGCTGTTAGTGGATAACAATAAACTGTATGAATTTTATATATTTAGAATCAGTATAAAAAGCCTACTTATATGTCAGTATGAAAATTTTATTTACATGTCAATTTTCATCAAAATTGATTTTTTAATCAAAATTTAGTTTTGGTGAATATTGGCCCAGGTCAGTCACATCTTAGACGTCACATCTTACGTGATAGCGAATATTTCGTTATCACGAACTATTTGATAAGATTCTCTTGTAATAAATATTTTATTTTAACCTGTTCATTTTATTTGGTTGAATTGAACAATCAAAAGAAAGAAGGTGAATTTGACAGCTAGTTTTTAAGTTTAAATTTATTTTTTTCCTTTGCTATTCTGTTTTTCTATTCTGTGTCTGTTTTCTATTCTGTTTTGCTATTCTGTTGTTTTTTTTAATGTCTAAAGATATAACGAATTTTAATTCGAGGGTAGAATTGTCCTGTTATTAGTGTGGTATATTTTACATGGCCATTAAAAAATCATAACGTGGTATCTATGCAGGCAGGATGAGTTTTGAGTATCTCTACTCCTTCTGTAGCCTAGTCTAAGGATTAGGAAATTGCATACAGACAAGTCTACATCTGTTATAATCTTGGGAAGCAATAAATCTTTCTGTAACTTCGGCTTGAGTCTGATTTTCTTTCACTCTAGGTGTTGGACATAACGGGTTAAGATTACTTGCATAATAATTAAATATACTATTCATTAAATGGATTGATCCCTTTTCCAGGAATCATTGTCTTTTAAAATTTGTGGGGTATTGTTTTGTTTTGCATGCAAAGTTAGTTGCTCTTTTTAGTTGAGAATTTTCTTTCTAAATGTATTTAAAAATAAGGTTATTCCTAAGAAAATGTATCTTAAAATATATTTCCATGCCCACCACTGCTATTCTGGCGTCTGCCCTCCCCCCCTCTGGAAAATTTTCTGCGGGTGCCCTTGGTAGGAGCTCGTCAAGAGCAACTGAGTACCCTCAGAGGGACATTGCCCCACCCCTTAACCTGCACCTATGTCTAATTCTCAATGTTCACTCTCATGGTCAGTGAAAAATGACTTGGCACCATTTCACATTGCTACCGAAAAGGCAGGGTACAAACCGTAAACTGGTCGTTTTCCATTAACCAACCAATCTAGACTCGTAAGTCTGTAACGTAGGTCTTGGGTAGTAATAGCTAGTTATTTATATGACACAGTAGAACTGTTGATTAACCAAATTAGGACTTGCTTTCATGTGAAGAAAAAAACCTCTACCTTAGTGGGAACAAGGTCAGTTTAATGTCTAAAGAAAATCCGAAACTGAATAATGCTCATATTGGAAGGCGGAAACTGAATAGAATTAATTTTAAAAAAAGAAGTTTTTCCGAGGGAAGTAAAGAGTGAAGTTGAAACTTAAAACGGACAAAAATTATTACTTCACAGCCTATCTAATATATATAAATATAACTAGTAAAAATAAATCAACTAATTATGTTTCCCTATGCTTTTAGGATTATAAAAAACTAGCGTTTTACTGAAAATACAAAAGCAAGTATAAACAACTGGAATATTGATTTGGGAGTCAAAAGTGAGTATGTAGTCTGATAACAATAAACGAATCTATAAAGCTTCATTTTTAAGCTCCTAAAGTTTTTAATTTTCAAGAGTTAAAACTCCTAAAAATAGAGTCAAATCAAAACGAGAAGTAGACTATTAGAACCACCTTGTCCAAAACCCCTATATAGGAAACTTACCACCTCTTTGCTTGAACAACAAGGAAAATATATTGGCTTGAAATCAAGAAAAGTGGCTGAAACCACGATATTCTGTATATATCACAGTTTATAGAATTAGCAGTATGATCATTCTCTATCTCTCCCATTATAAAAACCCGGACAGGGGTGCGAGTGCTCCGGAGAACGTTTTTGCAGATAGAAACATAGGCGTTATCAGATCTTTTCGCGGGTAGACAAGTCAGATTTCTCTTGGACACGAAACAAGTGGAAACCCGCTATTACGAATAATGCACTTGGTAACCATTTCTCAGTGATTGACGATAACAGACTAATCCGCTGAGGCAGAAACAAGTGGGAGGAGCTTTTTGTTCGCACCGAGACCGAAGACCAGAAATTATCTGCGATAAGCTTACTGTCTATAAACTGTGGTATATATATTGCATCTTTTTTTTCTTTTTTTTGCTTTTCTGTTTCTTCTCAGATAGTTTGGCGCTGGCAGAGAGCTGTTTAATGGCTCATTTTAAAGGAAACTGATGTGGTTAAAACCTTTTGCAATTAAAAAAAAATTAAATATTGTCAATTTCTTACGAAAAATTATAATAAAGAACAAACTCTAGCATATACTAACTGAAATGTTTGATATAAAGAGCAACTTCAGTGATTGATGAATCCGGGTTGTTTACATAAAGGCTCAATGTATTTCATTATGAATGGGGACTATTTAAGTTTTATCGGACATAGTTGAAACCTTGTCAGGGTTGCAGCGGTATCTAGCAACCTAGTAAGAGACGATCATGTCCCGTGGTAAACATAACATACTAAAGAACGACACGGCCAATAGTTAAACAAAAAAAAAGCCTGAAACCCCCAAAAAGTGTGTCGGATCAAATAAAAAAAGTACGTTAGAATTGCCTTTGCCGAAAACCCCGCACAGGACACTTACTGGCCTTTGACTTGAACAATTAAAATAAGGGATACAAGTTGAACAGGAGTCGTATTTCAAATTGAGGGAAGGATTCCTACCGTCAATATTGTTTTAGCCTGTAGTTACACAGCCGGGTTTAGATTGAACTAAACATGTTTAAATAGTTTTTCTGGTGATATAAAGAGCAGAGTTGAAAATAAAAAATAAAAAGTTATTGCTTCCTAGATCATGCCAAATATGTCTGCAAAATCGATTCAATATAAATGACTTGTGATATCCATGTGATTACGTTCATCTAAACGGCAAAACAGGAGAGTTTAGTTATTTTGTCCTACACACCGTAAATTCAAAAACAAAAAAGTTGGAAAATACTTTATTCTAGTAATTTTAACAGGATTTTTTTTTAAGAGATTATGAGTTAATTTGATTTTTCAGAGTATAAGGGTTTCTTATGTCCGTGTAAGCGACGTCATTTATTAAAATTTTGATGATGCCCAGTTAATTGGATAATTTATGAGTTTGAAAGAAATAAAGTCTATTAAAAGAAAATCTAGTAAAAATTACAAAGATCCCCACAAGTGTAAAAGACAAACAGTCAAGATTAGTACTAGAAAGCGCAGTGGAAGTTTTTCCAAAATCAGGATTGCTGCTACCTGAAATCCCATTTGGATATTTGGGATATTTGCAGAGAATGTCAAATAAAACAACCGAATGGCTTTGTTTGCAGATTCACTCGGTTTAGAAAGATAAATTGTTTTAAATCCGGACGACTGTCCATTACACGTTTCCTAGATATAAGAAAAGACCCTAAGTCAGATGATCTTTCCCCGTGGTTACTGAGTCCAAATGCTTCAATATTAGGCCTCAATATAGACTCTATTCGATTTATTCTAAGGAAAATAGGGGATAAATTTTGCAATTTTGGGCATGCTGAAAAAGAAGCTGTCCGGCAGCAAAATCCAAATAGCCTATCTAACAAATCGCTTGGAGACCCGCGTCCAATGGCAGAGGGAAAATTGTGATGTCTGTGAAACTTCCATATTCAATTATTCAATTTCCACTGGACATGCACCAAATGTGGATTTATCGCCTGTACTGTCTGCTAAAGATAAAACAATCAACAGAGAGTTAAAGAAGATAAAAGTCCTTAACTAATCGAGACTCAGGAGGCTGGTTCTTCTGTTCTAATCATAAGCCTCATTTAAAAAAGAGTCTTATGCCAACTCAGGTTATCCCTGGAAATGCGTTAGATAAGGTTTTAGAATACTTGCACTGTACGAGAGACCAATTACGAATTCCTCAGTTATGTTGCAGTTCAGAAGTAGCAAAGCATGTATCTTCAATTGAGAACAATGATATTTCTCTGATTGATCAAAAAGCCTTAAGACTTCGAAGTGTTAGGCTATTAAAACTTCCAGTTCCTCAATCAATGAATGTGAAGGGGAGCTTCTTCAAATAGAACTCTACCGTTATTCAGAGAGTCAAGAATTATTTCGAGAAAAATAGACAAAAGGGAATCCGGTTGTTGTTGCTAATACCCATAAGAATTTAAATCGAAATTTATGGACGCCTCAGTCGTTTTCGAGGGAATTCGGCTCCAATAGTTGCACTTTCATCAATTGCAAAACTTGAGATATAATTCAAATGGAACGTGTGTCTCAATTCTGGGAAGGCTTTAATAAGTGTTCCAAAAGGCCAAAGGATAGTAATAATCTACCTATCTTTCTGAAGTTGAAAAACTGCCCTGATGAACATGATTTTGCAGAGTTTTCACCCAGACGTTTGAAAGACTTCATGAAAGCTTTGCCGTTTGGGGATTATACCCATAGAGCTGGTAGATTTAACTTAATAAGAAGAATGCCCGTTTTTTTCAACACACCGGACTTGGGGCCCAAAATGTACGTTGCCTATGGCCACCCGCCTTTTTATGAAGCCTGGACAACCAATCTTCACATAGATATTTCGGATACTGTTAATGTCATGGTTTATGTATCTGTGCCAAAAGACACCCGAAACGAAAATCTATTAGCAGTCTTTCAGCTGCCTTGACCGCGAACATGTGGATTCAAAAATGATTCATCGAATCAGGGGTTATAAAACAATTCCGGGGGCAATTTGGCATATTTATCATGCCAATGACGCCGACAAAATTCGAGATCTTTTAAACAAAGTTCCCATTGAAAATAACAGAATGATTGGTGAAAATCATGATCCCATACACGACCAAAGTAATTTATGGGATTACAGTCTAAGAGAACGTCTAAGAAATGAACACAATGTCAAGGGCTACACTGTGGTCCAGTGCTTAGGAGACGCTATTTTCCAAACCTGCTGGTGCTCCTCATCAAGTGCGTAATTTCAATAGTTGCGTCAAGGTGGCAGAAGATTTTGTGTCTCCCGAAAATGTAAGTAATTGCATGAAGCTCGTGAAAGAATTTAGGAACCTCCCTCATTTGCATGTAAATCGGTAGGACAAATAGCAATTGAAAACGGTACTTTATCATATAGTAAAAGACTGCATTAGTTTTAGCCAACAAACTCCAACTGTTGTGGAAAGTTGAGTGATTCACAAAGGCTTTGTTTTGTGCTATAGAATAATAGTAAAAAGTTAACTATAGGGTTTCAGGCAACGAAATCATTCAAATACGGCACCATACCCAGGAGAAGCAACCTTTATTCTGTTTCACAATCATACATATAATGTACTATAATCCAATCACTTTTGATTTCAAACTTTTGTCACATTATATGAATCAGGTCTGTTGGTAAATTTTGAAAAGAGCAAATTAATTTTCTTTTTAAAAACTGGAAATACTTGTTTAGTGACTTTTCTAATCTGATGCTTTGCTTCACTCAGACCTTAATGCAGTAATGGACCCTAATTGTCACTTGGACTTTATTTTGTCCTTCTGATTTATAGTGTTGTTATTTAAGATTTTCTAATTTAAAACGTGGTTTCACTTGGGCCTTAACGTAGCAAAAATCAACCTTAAATTTGACGTTGTGAATTGCGTAATCATGCATAGGATTGTTTTTTTCGATGTTTTAGTTACTATGGGCTAGAGTTCGTTCTATAAAGCAAACATTAGCATGCCAGTTTTTGCCAATGTTTGTTTACATTTTAATGCCTTTCACGTTTACTAACGTGAAAGTAAATGTTTTTTTTTCTTGTTTAATTTTTCAGTTTTAATTTATTTAGATCACAGAAATTATAGACTACATAATAATTGGGGAGCAAAACGTACCTCAATGTGAATACACCCTTTAAACTGGTCGATCCTTATACGGCTCTTACTCTCTCGTAATATATACTAATAGCTATTTTTCAAACACTTTTTTAATTTTCAGTCACTATGAGCCGCTGCTTGTTATTTACCAGGTTGCAGCTGCTGCTGCAACCATGATAGATATCAAATCGATCAAAATAATAAATTGGTAACTGAAAAGAAGTCGGTGAGTTAAGGAAAATAAGCTAAAAAGATCAAGTTATGTAAAGCTCAATCCATTTTATGGATTTAGCCTTACGTAACTTGCTATTAAGACTAATGATATAAATAGTTGCCATTCCTGAATCAGCTACTAATAGCTATTTTTTCAAACGCTTTTTAATTTTCAGTCACTATGAGCCGTTGCTTGTCCTTACCAAGTTGCAGCTCCTGCTGCAACAATGATAGATATCGAATCGATCAAAATAATAAATTGGTAAGTGAAAAGAAGTCGGTGAGTTAACGAAAATTAGCTAAAACCACAGTTTATATAATATACCAGTAATTTTACCGCAGATGATTTCTGGCTCTTCATTCTTGGTGCGAACAAAAAGCTCCACCCACTTATTTCTGCACTTATTGTCCACTTATTGGTTGAGCCGGCCAAATGGTTTTGTCAGTACTTGTTCCGTATGTGATTATTCTTTGTCTACCCGTGAAAAGATCTAATGCTGCCTATGTTTATATCTGCAAAAACGTTCTCTAGAGCACTCGCACCTCGGTCCGAGTTTTTATAATGGGTGAGATAGGGAAAGATCATACTGGATAATTATATAAACTGTGGCTAAAATGATCAAGTTATGCAAAGCTCAATCCATTTTGTGGATTCAGCTTTACATAACTTGCTATTGAGACTAATAGAGATAAACAGTTGTCATTCCTGAATCAGCTATTAATAGCTGTTTTTTCAAACACTTTCTAATTTTCAGTCACTATAAGCCGTTGCTTGTCCTTTTTCCAGGTTGCAGCATGCAGCTGCTGCTGCAACCATGATAGATATTGTAAGACTGCCATAATTTTAGGATTAGAAACTAATTCTGATTGTTTCTTTAACCTGGCTCTGGGTAAACGTATCCCTCTAAACGTTCCTTCTGAACGTTTTAAATTCTATTTATAAACCCTTTTTCCCAGAGTTCTTAAAGGAATCATCAATTAATTGCTAGCGTGATAAACTGAAGCGATTAGTTTTTTCGTACTCAAAATTCGCTGACAACTAGTTTTTTATTTTTAAATTCAATAAAAAAAGAAAACACTACGTAATTTCAGTTATTATTCTAAGTCTTCCCTATTGTTCTCTTCAGATTTAGTTAATTCAATATGGTGTGAGTGTCTGTTGTTCTAAGAGGTTGCTTCTATTGTCCAGCCCCGTTCACCGAGAAAAAGGTTAAGTTTAGGGCTACTGAAACTCTAATTGAATAAATTACACTTAGATAATTAGTTTAAGCTTGGATATGTGGTGTTGGAATCTTTAGGTCTAAATTATCAAATTAGGTAAATTCTGCTAATTTGGTTAGAAATGGAAGCACCACCATTACGAGTTTTATTTGATTAGTTAAGGAATTTCGAGAAAGTAAATCAAGGTCTTCTAAGGTGGGTAAAAACTAAAAAAACGCACTTGAATAGGGAAAAATTTATCAGTTTAACCCAAAACAAGATACCTTCTGATTATTTCTTGTAAAAAGAATTAGTGTTCCTTGGACCTTCGGTAAAATTTAACTTCAACAGAGAAATCCTTGATTGAATTTTCCCTAGAATGGAAAGATCTTAAACTCTTTGCTTATGATTGATTAGGCCCAGCCATGCAAAAATTGGGGTAGCAAAGTAGCAATGCTACTTGGCAGTTTTCAAATTTTTTGGCAGATTTTGTCTGAAAATACCATTTTTATATATAAATATAATTTTTGCTCAAAGAAAAGCTGTCAAAACACAAGCTGTGCTCCGCCGTGCAAAAAGCGAGGTAGCATAGTAGCAATGCTTCTTGGCAGTTTGCATAAATTTTATATTATTTTCAGATATTTTTTTCACAAACGGTTGGTCTTTATTTCTTGCTCTACTATCTGATATCTGTGTTCGATGATTGATCAAACAGTTTGATGTAATGAACTCTAAGTAACTCGACCCAACAGGAAAGAAAACTCTAAAAAAGAACAACTATAAAACAAAAAAGAGCTTTTTTCGTTTTCGATAATCTTTTTTTTTTACCAGGTGATGTATCTCTTATAAAATATCTCATCTCACGATACATATGTATCTATCTTAAGGTCTCTTACGAGACGTTAAGGGTATTAATGAGTATATGACACGATGTTTCATATTTCAGATAAATATGAAGCGACTTGGTCGTCCGAGCGGAGTTCAGCAGAGGAAAAAAGCCAAAGTCCAAAATTTTGGAGAATCTGTCTCTGGCCAGCTTGATTCTAAGATTTGTACAACCTAGTAATAGTGAAGTTATACATTGTAGTGAAGCATATGCTGCTACTGCGACACCTTCTAAATCTGAGACCGAGGGTGGAGTTGGGATTCAGAAAAAATAAACGTAGATGCAGATTTATGTAAAGAAAATGCAAGTGATAATGATGCTGAGGCAGAAGGCGTTCAAAATGAAGAAGTGTGTAACAGTAACGTTTTGGACTGAGACACATCTGACTGGCCTTTACCTGTTCCGGATAAACTAAAAGTTGACTTACTTAAAAGAGAGAGTGAAACGTTTCAGAATGAAAATGGACTTTTTGTTTCACTTATTAAAAAATTAGAAGATAAAACAAAGGGTACGAACAGACAATTTAGTCCCGATTGGTTTTACATAAAACAACCAAACCTTTCATTACATCCCATTACATCCCATTACATCCCATTCTAATTTTATAACTGTTTTTGAAGCTTGGTGAAAACTTAATCCAAAACTTCGGAATCGTCAAACCTCTGATCAACATGACAGTTGCTATAAAAAGCGGAAAACTTTATAGCTAAATCTCAATGCCAAAAAAACAACTGACACAGCAAACCAAGAAGCTGCTGAAACAGAAAAACGAAAAGGGAGAGACATTTTAAAGAGAATGTTAGATGCCACTTTGTTTTCAGTGGTCAAAATCTCCCATTTCGTGGACACAGGGAAAATATGCTATCAGAAAACAAGGGGCATTTCTTAGAGCTGATTGAACTGTTATCAAAGCATGATCCTGTACTCAGAGAGCTCATGACCAAATTAGAACTTTCAAAGCAGTCAAACACACAAAATGTATTGACAAGCTTTTTGTCCCCTACTACTCAAATGAGTTCATCTTTTTTCTTGGTGGTATGGTAAAAAAAAGATTTTAACTGATATTAAAAAGGCAAAGCATTTTAGTATAATGTTTGACAGCACATCCGATGCCTCGCTTTTTTTTTCAAATGAGTGATGTAATTCGTTACGTGCACATTGAGAACAAGAAATTTGAAGTAAATGAGTCATTTTTAGGCTATTATCAGCTTACAGGAAAAAGAGTCGTGGACATTACACAGGATATTTTAAATGCAATGGAAGAAGATGATCTGGATATAGCAACGTGTTGAGGGCAGGGCTACGACAATGCTCCGTCATTGGCTTGAGTACATTCGGGAGTATAAGCTAGGATTCGTGAGCTTAAACCTAAAGAATTTTTTCTATCTTGTGCCAACCATTCACTAAATCTTTGCGGAGTGCACTCTTTTGCTACAGCTCCTTCCCGTGTGACGTTTTTTGGTACTTTGGAATGGTTTTATGTTTTTTTCTCATACTCGACAGACAGATGGAATGTCTTATTGGCAAATGTTAAAATTACGGTCAAACGACTTGCAGAAACCAGGTGAAGTGCTCACTATGAAGGTGTTAGGCCAGTGTTTAAAAGCTTTAAGAAGATTGTCGATACCAGTGAGAAACTTTGTTAATCTTCAGAAACTTTGTTGACTTTGTTTTGGTATTTCTCATTTTTGTGCTTTTTATGTTTATGGAATAGTGTCCTTGAAGAAGTCAACCACACCCAAAAATACCTGCAAATTAATGAAATAAGTTTCGAAAAGGGCCTCATCAAAATGCGAATAATTTGCGAAAGCTATTTGTGATGAGATGGACATTCCCTTGGCAAACGAAGAAATATTAGGAGAAAGCCATTGATGCCCGGAGAAAAGGCTGCAGACGAGCCTCCAACCTTTTTAAGGAAGCCTTATTTTTGTAACTTTAGTAACTCAATTTCAGTAAAGGTTGGAATCCCCTTTGCTCCAATAGATGAAAAATAGACCGATTATTTCAAATTAGCATAAAATTAAAATACCTACGGCTTATATATTTGGCCGTGACAAATTAACTGTCGTAACATTTTCAACCCGTAATAAATAGTTGAAGACCAATTCGGTCAAGTTCTGTAAAAGAATAAATTGAATGTCATATGATGTTGCGACAGTACAAGTTTAGAATCAAGGCCCAGAGTACTGGAAAAAACTATCTTTTAAAAGAAAGTTGGAGATTGGCTAAAGAGACGGAACAGAAAAGTTGCTAAGCGAATCAAAATTAAGCACCAAATTTAATAAAATGTACGGATCAGAGAGAAATCAGGGTTATTAGATGAAGGAACTGGGTAAGTAAGCTTCTCTTTAACTAGTATAATAGCAACCACCTGTCTGTCTAAATTTCTTTGAATGTAATATTCAGATAAAATTGTAAGCCCTTGAAAATTTTTTGACTATTAAAGAGGACACTACCCCATTCAGTTTCCAACCGAATGAGCCCTTTTCAAAGTTTGTAGGACAACAATTTACAATCTTAAAATTTCTATAGGATGCATTTGGGGAAAATACAACGTGTGTGTGTGTGTTCGGGGGGAGGGGGGTACTTGTACTTTTAAAACGAGCACTATAACTTCTGATTACAATCCAATGAGCCCTCTCCGAAGTTTATACGACCACCCTTTCTATAAAGACCTTTTATGCCCCCAGGACGTAACTTACAATCCTTGTCCTGAGGATTATGGGGTTGGGGGGAATTCCATACTCAAAGAAATAATTTCTGGACCTTTCAACTACGCTGAACAAAATGTTTATCTCAAAATTCTGATTGGATGTGTTTGGAGAAATGATTAGAATAGGTGGAGGGGCTGGTTGACCTCCAATTACTTTTGACTGTTAAAAATGCCAATAGAACTTCTGCTTACCGATCCAATGAGTCCTTTCTGAGGTACATATGACCACCCTTTCTACAAAAACTTTATATGCCCTCAGGGCATAACTTACAACCCCTGCCCTGAGGGTTTTGTAGGGGTGAGGTTGTTATCCTCAGAGTAATAATTTTCGGACCTTTTAACTACACTGAACAAAATGGCTATTTCAAAATTGGCACTGGTTGCCCTCCAATCACTTTTGGCTGCTAAAAGGGCACTGTGTCTCTCAATTTCCAATCAAATAAGCTCTTTTTGAAGCTTCTAAGACATTTCTTTCTATAAGAAGTGCCCGGATAAAAAAAATATAAAACATTGTGCCCACATCGCTCTTTACTAAGGCAGCACTATTGCGCTGCCTATGATTTTTTTGTTTTGTGATTTCTTTTATGCAGCAATGGAATGGCCGATTAGACCAAGTAAGCCCCCCCCCACTAAAATTCAGCTTATGAGCGCCCATTATTAAGATTCAGTGATTATAAAAAGTAATGCCTTTTCAAAGTAGTTTTTTCAAAGTAAAACATTAAAACTAAGATTAAGAAAATCAAATAAAATTAAGTTAAATTTTTTCAAATTGAACAACCAGGTCAATACAATCACTCCTGGTAAACAAAAATAAATCGTTCCGAGGGAAAATAAAAAATCACACATTTCTTATTATTAATCGAAAAAACTTTTTTGCACAGAATAAGTTTTTCAAAAAAATTAAAGAACTCTATTAAACCAAAAATGAACAAAAATAGAGTCAAATAATCTACCAAGCATACAACTACCACAGATCAGTATCAATGAATAAATGAAACCCAAAACAAACAGAAATTAAAATAAGTCAAACTCAAAACGAGCAGAAACTAATCTGAGTAGGGTTCTAAACTCTATGCTTTCTAAAAGCCAAAATATAATTTGTACTTTACAGAAAAAATGACCAGACTGAAGTAATAGCCCATCGCCCATCACCCTGGCCATCGCCCTAAGTTCACTGTTGCCATACCTTCAAGAAAACACCCTACACCGATCGCCCAGTCTTTCCAACTGATTATATTGTTGCCAAAGTTTGCCTCCTATAACCTAAAGAACTATATAATACTTTAACACAGTTACTTCAGAGCAGAGAAGATTCTAAGGGGTCAGCTATTACTTCAGGCTGGTTTATATTACTTCACAGCAGAGGAGATCCTAAGGGGTATTACTCCAGGGTGGTTAAGCAGCTTGAAGTAATAGCCTATAGCTCTGGCCAGCGCCCGATGTTCAGTTCAAGCTGGTTATAAGGGATATAAAGTGTTTCTAATCATCAAAAGCGTTTGTAAGTGAAGTAGAGCATTTATAAGTGATCTAAAGCGTTTATAAGTTATCTAAAGTGTTCATAAGTGATCTAAAACGTTCACAATTGATCAAAAGTGCTTATTTTCGTTCTAAAGAATTTACAAATGTTCACAAGCGTTCAAAGTGGTCAAACAGCGTTTGAAATGATTTTGGTTGTTTGTAAGTAATCTAGAGTGTTTATAAGTGATCTCTCGGTATAGATGCGCCTTTGGATTACAATTATTTAAAGCGCTTAAAGCGATCTAGGGTCTTTATAAAGATTTTTCAGTGTCTATAAGTGTTCGAAGGCATTAAAAGTGTTCTAGAGCGTTTATAAGCTGTTCAAAACATTTTTAAGTGATCAAAAGCCTTTATAAGTGATCCAAAGTGTTTAGAAGTTGCCTAAAGAATTTATAAGTTATCTAAGGTGCTTTTAAATTCTCTAAGGCAAATAAGTGATTTAAAGTGATTATAAATGATCTAAAGAGTTTATAAGGGATCTAAAGCCCTTTTATTTCATCTAAAGCGCTTGTTATTAACCAAAAGCATTTATAAGTGACTGAAAATGTTTTAAAGAGTTTATAAATTATCTAAAGCGTTTATAGTACTATGAAAAGACATGCCAATATGAAAAATATCTTTTTTAAGTGTGTATAAGTACTCAAAGCCTTCAAAGATCTAAAGATCTTTGATCTCAATCTTTAGATCATTTATAACGCTTTAAACCAGCTATAAACTCTTAAGATCATTTATTAAAGCTTTTGATCACTTAAAAACTTTTGGATAGATTATAATTGTTCTAGAAGACTTGTAAATGCTTCGAACACTTTATAATCAGTCACTTATAACACTTATAATCAATCTTTATAATCAGTCTAGATCGCTTACAAACGTTGGAAAACACTTATTATTGACAAGGTGCATCTAAACTGTTATTTGTTATAGATCTTTTGTAATCGCATTAGATAACTCATAAAATTCTTTACTTAAGAAGTGCACGCTTTTGGTCACTTATAAATGCTTTAGATCACTTGTAAACGCTTTAGACCACCGCTTATAAACTGTTCAGATCATTTATAAAAACGTTTTAATCGCTTAAGAACATTTTGAATAACTTATAAACGCTCTAGAAGATTTATTAAGGCTATGAACAGGTATATGCGCAGAATCCTTAACATTTATTTAAGGCTTTGATCACTTGTAAGCTGCACGCTTAAAAATCTTAATAAATGCTCTAGATCACTTTAAACGCTTTAAAACACTTATAATGCTAAGGTGGATCCAAAGTATGAGATTACTTACAAACACTTTAAATTACTTACAAACACCTAAAATCATTTCTAACACTTTCGATCACTTGTAAACGCTCAATTACACTAATAAGTTTTTGAACGATTATAAGCGCTTTTGATCAATTTGATCTAATAAATCTAGCTAATAAATGTGTGTAACAATAAATCATGTAAATACATTGAAAATGCTTTAGATGACTTATAATCATTTCTAAACGCTTTAGGTCACGTATAAGCACTTTCGATTATGTTTAAAGGACTTCACATCTTACTTTTTTCACGTACGTGTGAACGATTAAGGTAGACTATAAAAACTTTAGACCACTTATAAACGCTTCAGAACACTTACAGATGTTTTAGAACGATTGTAAACGCTCACACTTTAAATTCTCCTATAAATTCTTTAAATCCCTTACAAAAGCTTTAGCCAAGGACCAAACCTTGGGAAACTCTATATTGAATTTTTCTTTCTTTAAGCACTTGTAAACGCTAAAGATCACTTAAAAGTACTTTAGAGTAGTATTGATGACTTATAAACACTTTAAATCCCTTATAAAATCTTTATGTCTCTTATAAACTCGTTAGATCAGCTACAAACACTTTAAATCACTTATAAACACTTTAAATCACTTATTTGCTTTTGATTATTTATAATCGCCTTAGATAACTCATAAATTCTTTATTTAACATGTAAATGCTTTTGATCACTTATAAAAGCTTTAGATCATTTGTAAACGCGTTAGACCACTTACAAACTTTTCAGATCATTTATAAACGCTTTTGATCTTGCAAAACGTTTTGGATAATTTATAACTGCTCTAGAAGACGATTCAGAACGTATTCACTTATAAATGTTTTAGATAAATAAAAAACGCCGAAGATTACGTATTAGCGCTTTAATTCACCTGTAAACGCTTTAAATCGTTTAAAATGCTTTCGTTCACTTTAAACACTTTTGATCGTTAAAAACGCTTTAGATTACATAAAAACACTTTTCATCACTTACAAATGTTTTAGATCATTAATAAGCGTTTCAGATGAATGAAAAGTGCTTTAGATCACTTATAAACGCTTTAGATCATTAATAAGCAGTTTAAGTCATTTATTTGCCTTAAAGCATTTAAAAGTACCTTCGATAACTCATAAATTCTTTAGATAACTTGTAAACGCTTTGGATCACTTATAAAGGCTTTTATTCACTTAAAAACATTTTGGACAGCTTATAAACGCTCTAGAACACTTAAAAGGGCTTCGAACACTTATACACACTAAAAAATCTTTATAAAGGCTCGAGATTGCTTTAAGCGCTTTAAAAAAATATTATTCAAAGACGCATCTATAGCGTGAGATCACTTCTAATAACTAAATTACTTACAAACAACCAAAATCGTTTTAAGCAGTTTTTGATCACTTTGAACGCTAGTGAACACTTGTAGGCCTCAGTGCTTTAGAATGATTATAGCCTAAGCACTTTTGATCAATTGTAAGCGTTTTAGATTACTTATGAACACTTTAGATAACTTATAAACACTTTAGATCTTTTATAATTGGTCTACATCACTTACAAATGCTTTTGATGACTTACAAACACTTTATATCTGTATAACCAGCCTGAACTGAACATAGGGCGATGGCCAGGACGATGGGCTATTCCTTCAGGCTGGTTATTAGCCAGCATAAAGTAACACCACTTGAAACCAGCCTGAACTAATAGCTGACCCCATAGAATCTCCTCTGCTCTGAAGTAATTGTGTTAAAGTGTTCTTAATAGTTCTTTAGGTTATAGGAGGCAAAATTTGGCAACAATGTAATGAATTTGAAAGATTGGGCAGACGGCGAAGGGTTTTTTCTTCAAAATTTGGCAACACTGAATATAGGGCGATGGCCAGGGCGATGGGCTATTACTTCAGGCTGGTAAGTAAGTAACGATGTTGAACCAATGTATTATTCATTTTTTTTATTTTTTTATTCCATACCAGGGCACTTCGTATCGAAGGAGTTGTCGTAGAAATTTCAAAAAGGGCTCATTCGATTGGAAATTGCAGTGGCTAGTGTCTCTTTTAATAGTCGAAAGTGATTGGAAGGCAACTAGCCCCCCCCCCACGCCCATCAATCCCCAAACTGCATAAGATTAAATGCATAACAACCCTTGCGCTGAAGGCTGTGGGGGAGTGTCATCCACAAAGACATAATTTCCGGATTTTTCAACTACGCTGAACAAAATCGCTATCACAAAATTTTTATTAGATGTTTTTAGGAAAATGTTGGGCATGGGAGGGGTGTTAGTTTTCCTCAAGTCCCTTTTGACTATTAAAAAGGGCACTAGCCCTTCGAAGTTTCGAAGCTTTCGAAGTTTCATGACAAGACTCTCTATAAAAACCTTATGTGCCCCCAGGGTATAACTTACAACCCTATGCCCTGAGCGATGTGTGTGTTTTTGTGTGTGTGTGTGTGGGGGAGGGGGGGGGGTTATCATGCTCAAAAACATAATATCCAAAACTTTCAACTACGTTAAAAAAATGGCTATCTAAAATTTTGATTGGAAGTGTTTGGTGAAATGTTGGTCCCCCTCCAATCAGTGTCGACTACCCTATTAAAAAGGGCACTAGCCCTTTCAATTTTCAATTGAATGAGCCTCTTTTGAAGCTTCTACGACAACGTGTTCTATAAAAACCCTTATATTCCCAAAGGACACACCTTACAACTATTGCCTTGAAGGCATTGGGGGGAGGGGTGTCATCCTCAAGAACCTACTTTCCAGAACTTTCATCCACGTTGAACAAAATGGCCGTCTCAAAATTTTGATTGGATGTGTTTGGGAAAATGGTCGGTTTGAGAGGAGGGTTAGCTGTTTATGCTGTTGAAATATTCATTTTCTTTTTATAGTTATTGTTTTATTTGTTGCTTTAACCCTGTGTCTTTCGTTACAAAAATATTGTATCAAAATTTACTTTCGTATTTTTATCCCAATCTTTTTCAATCTCCGGTAATTCCTATGAATTAATTTTCTTTCTACAAAATTAGTGGCAGAGATAAACTTCCACTTGCTACTATAGCTATGGCCAATACTGTATACTTCTGTTTTGTTAATATACAACAATCATTTTCTAGGAAATTAGCTCTAAAAGAGCTCTTGTTTAAATATAAAGGTGAGGGGGATGGGCTTAGAAGCTGCCAGAATTTAATAATAAAAAAAGAATCACTGTATAAAATCTGTGGCTTATATATTCTGATTCCCAAGCAGTGGCGTTGTTTGGGGGGAGGGGGTAGTTGCCCCCCCCCCCCCGGATAATTTTGAGAAAAATTTATTATATAGCCCACGCTCCTTGACTCTCTGGATGTAGACCCCACTTGTCCCCCTCCCAATAAAAATGCTGGAACTACGCCCCTGTTTCCAAGTGTATTTCAGTCTTTCCTTTTATTTCCGTTTTTTTACGGGTGTTAATATACGCACTACAATTGCATAATTCCTTTTTGGTGCACGATCAGTCAGCACGTGTTTAACACATGTTGATAAAAATTAACATCTTTCCAAGCAGATACAGAACTCTCAGACATGTATGAGATTCAACAGTAAGAGCATTTATTAAAATAACGATGTCAAAAGCGATTATTTGTTTCATTATCACAGTGTTCGGCAGTGTGTATGGTCAATTTGAATTTCTTAGCAGAGCTGGGTCAGCTTTTACAGGTGTCGAGACGGCAAATTACACACTTCTAGCAGAATATGGTGTAAGTGCAACAATTTACTTTGACTAACTTACCTATTTGTGTTTCATACTGAAGAGACAACTGTAGACGTTGTAAATGTAAATTGTGTGGACTATAATGGAAATGATATCATTCCTCCCGAGTGATTTTTTCATAATCTGTTTCGGCTGTTTTGGTATCTTTCTGGATATTCTGGTTTTTGAAATGCCCTTAAACTAGACATTATAATCTTAGACCTACATTATTAGTTATGAAACGTGTTTACTCATAAAAACTTGTTTAAAGGAATTTAGTTAGTGGAGAAAAAATTTTCCTGACACTGTGAGGTCTTAAGAGTAAAAATGGCACTTGAAAGCTTTCCAAAGAGAAGGGATATAAGTGTAATTTTCCTTAAGGAGGCTTTCGGGGGTTTTATTTTACCAAAAACAAGACGTGTTCCAGGAAGTTTCCCTTTTAGGTTTTTTCTTTTTAGTTGGGTGATTTTTTGATGATTTTTGTTGACTTTTGGCAACTAGTTTTATGACATACTAATTTCTTTTTCAGGGTGGATTGGAACTAAGGTTATATCCGGCGAGAAATGTCGTATGCACCACATATCGCGCATTTCAAGTACCGTCTCGTGACATGTTCATGAAACTATTTCGATATATTGACGGGGACAATGAAAAAAGTAAGCTTTTTCTCTCTCAAGTACTTCCTTAAGTGTATTAATTGTCTAACTAATGATCAGGTGTGTGAATCGCTCAGTTTAAACAAATCGCATAACAATAGAATTTTCCTAAACCAATGTATCATTTTTAGGTTCAGAAGTCTTGTGTTCGGAAAATGATTGTCCCCAGTAGCCTACAGGAACATATTCAGAGAGGCTTCTAGATTTAATTGCCTCCCTTTAAAAGTACATATGTTTTAGGTTTCCCCCATATTATTACTCAAGTTTGATGTGTTTTGCCAAAGTTAGGCCTAGCGTAACGTTCGATCCCTTCCCCGCCCTATGAAATGAACTTCACGTGCATGCCTGAATCACCAGGAAAAGAGCAGGTTGTTATCTTTTGTGAGGTTTTAGTTCTATCTTGAGGCATTTTTTGGCTTAGCATAGGTTCTGTTAGCTTCCCAGATAAATATCAAGGAAAACATGCTCAAGCAGATGTCCTTTTTATGAATAAACAGCTAAATTTCCAAGGAAAATTCAGTAATTTTGGTAAGCATTGCCCCTGACAGATTTTAATCACTGAACGATCGCCCACTATATAATGCTTTCTCTATTGCACATACACACATATGCGGATGCGTTAAATAAAACCCAAAGGTTTATTTAAACCTAAGTATATAAATAAATCAAAGCATATTCTTGATGATATAATGATTTGTGATGCTGTATCATCATTTGCGAGACTTGATTTATGAGTTTCACTATGCAGTTTTATAAAGCGGAATATATTTTTTGCCTGGAGGTAATAAGTGTAGGTTTTGCTTGTCTTTGAGTCAGAGCCTTTAGTGTTTAAGCTGAAATGGGGTTTTATAGCGTATTTGAGGAAAGACTATCTGAGGCTATGCCGCTAAGATTTCGTCTCTTTGAGCTGCATTTCTGGTTTCAAATGGAAAGCTCCGTTTGAGTACGCAAAAATGTAAGGATTAGATTCAAAATGAATGCAGTCTAAAATATGCTTAAGATTCGCAATGGTTCCCTTGCGAATCACCTACATATCTTCTTAAGATAATAAATGGAAAAAATTGACATTTGAAAAAGGAAAATTTTTCCACGGGTCAAAAAAGCTGTCATCTACTATTACAAGCTATTTCGGTAAAGTCTTTATTTCATTTTCTTTGTGTGGGAAATGAGGCAGGGGAATGGTATCCAATGTGTATGTTATGTGTATCTCCTAAATCTTCAAGAGTTATCTTATTACTGAAGGAAATGGAGCTTACCCTTGCTCCTTTCTTAGTAGTGACATTAGAAGGCAAGTAGGCAAGTAGGCAAGAAAATTCATTTTACAGCTTAGAAAATACTTTTCATTAAACACTGTTCAGCAAATTATTGAAGAGCAGATAAAAATATATAACACTGTTTTTTTTTTGTAGGAAAATTCTTTACAGGAGTTGCACCGTTTTGAACGTATTGAGAGGCTGGCAACTTTGTTGCAAGTCACATCGGAAAAAATTTGATAATGACTCGGCGCAAGAATGAGCTTAATCCTGATTCGGTAAACAGTACGCTGGCAGTATAAAAGTAGCTCCATGACTTCTCACTAACCTCCACTCCCCCCATCTACTTTTTAGCAAATAAGTAGGCATATTGTAAATTGTTTGGCCCAGATTCATATGAGAGTTTTTAACCATATAATTAAAGGACCAAAGTGGGCCCGCAGTCTCTTTAATAGACCCACCTCCGTGCCCCCTCCCAACGCCAAATTTTGGCAGGACGGTAGGTATGTTATATATTCTTCGAATAGGAATCACAGAGGAATTTTCAATTTGTATGACTTAAGAGTTAAAGTGCGTAAGTGGCCGCTCCAACACAATTCCCACTGCCAGCCTTTTGGTAGATGCGTAGGAGTTATGCCTTGTCCGATAGAAAACCAATAATTATTTTCTTTATGTCTGGCTTGATCTTCAAAGTGGGCCTGCGACCCCCTCAGCACTCTCTCCTCGGGAACGTTCAGCAGAAATGCTGGCATATTGCACCTTAATTTAAGCAGAATAATGGAATGATTTTCACTCTGCATGATAAAAAGCACAAAGTAATTCTGTAGCACCTTCATAACCACCCACAACAGAAAAATTTCGTTCGAAAGGAAGATAAGTTTTTCTCACTAATTGGCTTAAAATGTACGGGACAACTACTTTGGACCAATAGGACACGAAACAATTATTTTCAGAGTCATACTCCCTTCATTGATCTTGGCAAAAAAGTGCTCAGATACGATCGATAGATAAGATCGATATTCAAAAGCGCACACAACTTATTATCCCTGGCATAATAACAAAAAATCGTTTTTCACTAATAACAATAAAAGTCCAAACATCATGGGTTGACTACTAGAACCCTTTATCAACGAGAAACAAAGAAAAGAAAAAGCAAAACAACCTAACATAAGATAAACATAAATACAACATCCATTTTTACTAGATTCCATTATCAGCAATATATCCTGATCTCTCTGCCTTGTTCGCCTTGTGCATTGTGATGCATGAAAAGTCGAATACTGGACGTCATTAAAATGCGAGTTCCTTTGTTTTCTTTTTGTTTTTGCATAGCGTTTGTGTTTTTCTTTTCACTATTCTTTATGCGTTTTGTTTATTTTAGATTAGTTTGTTTTGTTCTTTTTTTTATCTTTGATAAAGGTTTTAAGATGTGGAATCGAAAGATTCAGACGTTTGTTAGTACCCAAAAAAAAGTTCGCTTGTTAATTTTCCTTGTATTATTGAAAACTGATAACAATTTTTCTATATTTTTGTTTTGTTTTAATTGTAGATGGAAAGGCAGTATGGTCTAAAAAATTTTTTAATACCTGTCTACTTTCCTGACGCAGTATTCGGATCCACTTGAATTTAATAGGCAGATAGCTACAGCCATGGAGATTTTGATAAAGAATTTTATACTATTGGATCTTTGAGTTTTTTTCTTCAATCTGTTTTTAAGGGAATAGATGTTTGAGAAAACCAAATTGTTTCTACCTAAGAGACATTAAATCCCTCATCTTTCCCCCAAATATTAACAATTTAGTAGTTTTTGCTTATTTTTGGCTATACAGTTTGGGGGGGGGGGCACCATTTCCATGTCAGGCATAATTTTTTTCAGTTAACAACTAGTTACAGTGATCCCAAATAATTTCTTTGTATGTAGTCCCAAATAAAGTTGATTGCTGAAACGTTTTCTTTCTTTTTTTTGTAGCAAATATAATAATACAAAATGGCAACATTTTTTTAACCTACGTTTTGGATTGATTCATTTTAAAAAATTTTTCCACTAAACAAGTTTTTCAAAGAAAAGTCAAGAATGGCTCCATTAAGCCAAGAATGAGCAAAAATCAAGTCAAATAATCTTCCAAGCGAACAAAATTACCACAAACCACTATCAATAAATAAATGAAACTCAAAACGAACAGAAATTACAATAAATAGCCGAGTCAAACTCAAAACGAGCAAAATTAACAAGAGTAGGGCTGTTAACCCCTATACCTTCTCAAGACCAGGACACAATTTGCGCTTAACTGAAAAAAAAAAACAATAAAATAAATGGATTGTCGGTTTAATTAATATATACTGATATTTATTCCTTAAAGCTTTGATAGTTTTTTTTTATATATGAAAGTAAGAAAAGTGAAAACATTTCAAACGTATTTTGTTTTCAGTAAAGCGTGAGGCATGGGGCATGGGGCAGAAGGCATGGGGACATGGGCGTACGGAAGTAGGGAGGAGAGGTGGGCATCTGCCCCCCCCCCTAGAACTTCAAATTTATACTATATATGGCTGAAAAAGCAGATGGTTGAAATAGCAATTGATAAAAAGGTAGATGGCTGAAAACGCAGTTAATAAAGGTAGATGGTTGAAAAGCTGGAAATAAACAGCTGGAATGATAGAATAAAAGTCAAACAAGAAGCAATTATCCATAATGTCTTGGAAAGATTTAGCTGTAATCCAAGAAGATTGATTAATGCTGAAGCTTATTGATGATTTTTGGTAATTAATAAAGATTTCATGGGTATGATAGAACTTGCTGGCAATGTAAGGTTTTGTGAACTGCCAATATAACTTTAGCTCCCCGCCCTTCATCAAAGAATCGGCAGCCCCCTCCCCCTAGAGAAGAAGCTACGTACGCCCATGCATGGGGGTCATCAGCCCTGCTCTTGTTAATTTTGGCTCGTTTTGAGTTTGACTTGGCTATTTATGGTAATTTCTGTTCGTTTTGAGTTTCATTTATTTGTTGGTAGTGATTATTGGTAGTTTTACGCTAGGAAGATTATTTGACTTGATTTTTGCTCATTCTTGGCTTAATGCAGCTCTTTAATTTTCTTTGAAAAACTAGTTTAGTGGAAAATCTTTTTTATTCGTTTTTTATTTAAATAGTCCTTTCGTGGAAAAATAACATTTTATATCTTTTCAGTTTTTCTATAAGAATCCATAGTATGGGTTGCTATTTGTATGTCGGAGAAACTTTTTCAACAATTTTTAATCCTGACACAAACAATATTTTTTAATTTAATCTGATAGCTTCCTAAGTTGACCTGAAAAATAAAACTTATTATTATTCGCAAAAGATTCTATCTATGCTCTTTGACAACCTGGATACACTTACACTCTTTTTATTTATTTAAATTGTAAGATCAGAAGTAGTAATAGCAGAATCCCCGAAAAAAGTTTCAGCTTAATGCCCACAGTCGTTCTGAGGTGTCTTATTGGCAACCACAAACACAATGCCTTTCTATTTATTTTAAAGCAACATTTAGTTTTAAAGCATAATGGGCCAATTGCATAATTGTTGCAGGTTGACATGTTTAATATTTCTAAAGACATAGTTACTGGACTATACTGAGCAAAATGGCTGTCTCAAAATTTTGACTGGATGTGTTTGGAAAATGAATGGGCTTGAGATAAGGGCTGCTTTCCCTCTAATCTCTTGTTACTCTTAGAAAGGGCACCAGAACTTTTAATTTTGAAATTGAATTAGCTCCTTTAAAAGTTTTAATTATATTTCTAGCTATTAAAGAGTGGTGCTGCCTATGATATTGCTTATATGCCCTTCTGCACACAGTTTTTTCCTTTAGTTGAAACTCCTAAACATTCCTTCAAAGTTTCATCTTTAGCGTCATTAGTTACATCAACTGTAGTGGTAGAATTAAAAGTATAAATATAGTGCCATCTGGCTAGTGCAAAATCCCTCACAGCTTACCCTTAAAGGTCTAAATTAATAATATAAGTTGTTCTTCAGATATTGCTTTGTCACCGTTTTGAAAGTCTGCATGCTCATAGTTTGTTTTGATTTAGTTCAACATCTGCCAAAATATTCCTTAAAAGCTTCACCTTAATACCTTTAGCTTGCGCAGTAGCAATAGTTTTAACAACATTAGTAGTAGTATGTGCATAGCACCTTTGGTTTTTGAATATCCCCTTCAACACACGAAAGTTTCAGTTTAATACATACCATTGACAACTCCTGAAGCATTTCTGATGTGCCCGCTTGCCGACCTGTGTGGGTATAGTGTGTTTCGATTTATTTCATACAGTTTCTATATATCCCAAGTTTATGCCTTAACATCATTAGTTTTTACAGCGGTAGTAGCAGTAGTAGCAGTAGAAATAATTGTAGTAGCCTAAGTTTTAGTAGCAGTAGTAGCAATATAAGTAGTAATAACAGTAACAGTAGAAGTAGTATGAGTAGAAGCAGTAGCATGAGGATGCAAATATTTTCTTTTGGTTAGTTTAACATCCCTCATAACAAGCCCTGTTAGTTTCAACTTAACACACCAAGCTGTTCCCAAGATATTGCTGTTACAACCTTTTGACAACCTGCATACAGAGGGCGTGTTCTGATTCAGTGCATCTTCCCCTTCAAAATTTCTTGAAAATTTCACCTTCTTGCCCTTAGGCACAGTTGTAATAGTAATAGTGTAATAGTGTTAATATTACTGTGATATCACAGTAATAGTGTTGATATTACTAGTAATAGTATTGCATAGCGGTAGTACTACTAGCAGCAATAGTATTAACCTGTTGCCTTTTGGTCAGTTGAACATCCCTCTCATCAAGTCCTGGAAGTTTCAACTTAATACAATTAGCCATTGCTATGACATAGCTGATATGCCCTTTTGATAACCTGTATGTTCATATACTTCTTGAAATTTTCATCTCAATGCTCTTAGCCCTACAAGTAGTTGCAATAGAAGTAGCAGTAATAAATGTGGTAGTAACAGTAGTATTAAAAGTAGTTTGCACATATTGCCTTCTGGTGAGATGATCTTCCCCTTTAAGTAATCTCTGAAAGTTCCAACTTAATACCCAAATCAATTCTTGAGATACGCTATTTTTACAATGTGCATGCACATAGTGTCTTTTGATTTAGTTCAAATTTTCCTTTAATACTGTAAATGAAGCAGTGTGGTAGTAGTAGTGGCGGTAGTTGTAGTAATATTGGCACATGCGTACCTTTCTCAATAACATGCGTACCTTTCTCAATAATATTTACTATGTGCAAACAATGATCGAATTGCCTAAGTTACAGCTCTTGTCCTGAGGACTGTGGGAGGTTGACATCCCCAAAGACATAATTACTGGACCTTTCAACAATGCTGAACAAAATAGCTCTCTTAAAATTTCGATCGGATATGTTTTGGAAAGTGATAGGCTGGGGGGGGGGGCTGACGTCCCTCCATTCACTTTTGACTTTTAAAAAAGGGCACTAAAAACTTCCGACTTCCAATCAAATTAGCTCCATCCGATCCAAAGTTTATGGAACTACCCATTCCATAGAAACCTTAAATGCCCTGAGCATAACTTACAACACTTGCCCATAGGCTCTGGGGGATTGTGTCCACCTTAAAGACATTTTTATATGATTTTTGGGCTAATGGTAACAGAATGGGTATCTCAATTTCAATTGAATGCATTGTGGGAAAACAGGATGTCAGGGAGGGGGCTAGCTGCTCTCCATCATTCTTGACTCTTAAAAGGGAACTAGAACTATATATTTCAAATCACACTAGCGTCTTCTAAAGTTCACACGACCACCCCTTCCATAAGAACCTTATATGCCCCTGGGGCATAACTTACAAACCTTACCCCCAGACTCGTTTGGATTCTGTCCACCTCAAAGGCCTTATTATATGGTTTTTGGACTATTTTTTGAACAACTGGCAATCATTTTTGGAATGCATTTTTGGAACATACGACGTAGGGGGGGGGCAGCTGCCCCCGATCACTTTGACTCTTAAAAAGGGAACTAGAACATCTGATTCCCAATCCAATGATCCCCACCAAAAGTTTCTAGGACCACCCTTTCCATAGAAACCTTATATTCCCTTGGGGCATAACTTATAACACTTGCGCTGAGGGTTGTGGGGGGGGGTGTCATCCTCAGACATTATTTCCAGACCTTTCAACTACGCTGAACAAAATATTTATCTCAAAATTTTGATTAGATGTGTTTTGGGAATTGATGGGCGTGGGGGGGGGGGGGGGGCTTGCTACCCTCCTATCACTTTCGAATATTAAGACAGGCCCTTTTAATTTCCAATCGAATGAGCCTTTTTTGAAGTTTTTACGACAAAAAATGGCCATCTCAAAATTTCCATCAGATACATTTTGGTAAAATACGAGGCGTAGGGGGGGGGGGTTGTCCACCCTCCGATCAATTTCAACATTTATGTTGAACAAAATGGTTATCTCATAATGTGAATCTTAAAAGGGGCACTAGAACTCCTGGTTACCAATCCAATGAACCCCCTCCGAAGTTTATGTGATCACCCTTTCTAAGTATACCTTATATGCCCCCAGGGCATAAACTTATAACCCTTGCCCTGAGGGATGTGGACGTTGAACAAAATGGCTGTATCAAAATTTTGATTGGATGTGTTTGGGGAAATATTGGGCGTGAGAGGAGGGGTTAAATGCCCTCCAATCACTTTTGACTAATAAAAAGGGTACTAGCCCTTTCAATTTCAAATTGAATGAGCTCTTTTCGAAGTCTCTACGACAACAAATGGCCATCTCAAAATTTCTGTCAGAAGCATTTTGGGAAAATAAGAGGTGTGGGGGGAGGTATCCACCCTCAGATCAATTAGAATCTTAGAAAGGGCACTAGAACTTCTGATTACCAATCCAATGAGCCCTCTCCGAAGTTTATAAGATCACCCTTTCTATATATACCTTATATGCCCCATGAGCATAACTTATAAACCTTGCCCTGAGGGTTCTGGGGGGCGGTCATCCTCAAATACATAATTTCCCGACCTTCCAACTACGTTGAACTCCATACGTTGAACTCTGTATGATTCTAACCAGGTTTAATTTCAGTTGGAGCCTGGTGAACACTTAACTCTACAGCTAATCCTTGGCTTTATGAAGATCACTTGCAAAAAAAGTTTATCGAATTCAAAAAAAAGTTCTGAATTAGTTATGCTTATGAATAAGAAGGGTGTGCAATTCATTATGCTTGTGCCGTATTATTATTATATTGATTTAGTATGATTTGTATGGTTTTCTAACTTTGAATTTGTATGATTTTCTAACTTTGTTTTTGACAGGTGCTAAAGTAGACATGACTGCGCCTGTGTCAACCAAGGTTAGTCCTACTTTGGGCGGAGACTTGAGGTCATATGAAATGTGCTTTTATCTGCCGGAGGCTATTCAAATGGATGCTCCAAAACCCAGGAATCTAGATGTTTACATCAAAAACCGCCCAGAAATGAAAATCTATACAAGGTTTTATTTTTTTTAATATTTTTTTTGAAAATCGCTTAACTTCAGACTACGGACTATGCTAAGTTACAACAATTTATTTAACTTAACAGAATCGAAGGTCAGGGTTATATTTGTACTCCAGAACCAGCCACAAAGCTGGTTCAACGCGACTGATTGAGCTGATTGAGCTATAATCTAAAGGAGCACATAGAAGATCCCTCAAATGTGCAAGAGGAGTTGCCTAATTTTACGTATATGTTCAGTTTGTATGTAATTCAAATAAATGTCAACTTGACAAATCTGAAAAATTCAAAAGATTCACAACTTGAATTAAAACCTCAAATTTTGTAAATTTTAATATAGAACAAAAATTTAGAGTCAAGCTTACGGTATCTGAAAAGTTTGCTTTAGCAGTTAAAAGTTGTGAACAGGATTCAAAATTAAAAAATCAAATTTGAATTTAAACATTTAAAAGCATGGAATATTCAAGATTTCCTCCAAGTTGGTTTTGAATTACTTCATACTTTGAAATAAGACAAATCTTCAAAGGAAGAACAGGAACACAACCAAAATATATATTCAGACACGCCCAGGATAGGAGATGTTTAGTTGAAGGACCTGGGTATCCTTTAAAAAAAAAAAATGTAATGAGTCATGTCTATAATTTGAAATTTCTCTCCTTGTATTAGAGAGATATTTCCATTACATTGCTGTAAAATTAAAGTCAAATTTGATCAAAAACTCAAAACTTAAACTCAAATGTCAAAATAGAAACTTCATGCGAATGATTTTAACAATGATTTGATTAAATATAAGTAGCATAGTTGAGATCTATCTTTGAAATGTGAAAGGAATCGAAGCACTCTGGTGAACCTGTGGATTAATTTTTGGCTATAGATACGTGACTATGGGTTCGATCCCGGCTGCTGCGAGATCGAGTTAAGAATTGTGTAGTCAAGAAGGGTCGCTAATTAATGAAACAAAGTAGAAATTTAAAAAAAAGATGTTTTGGTTGTTGTTTTTGTTAATGTTGTTTCTTTTTTGGAGTTCTAAATTCAAATTTGGAAGATTTGAATCCAATTCTTGAATGCAAATTTTGGATTTGGAATTTTTATTCATATCTGAATTTTAATTCAAATATGGGCGCCACTTCATTCTACTATCTTTCTTCACTATTTTGTTGATGGGTCAAAGTCTAGAGTGGATATGTAGCATTTTTATTATGCCCTGGAAGCAGACTGCTGCAGAAGCACTCCCAAAACAGTTTACTATTATGTCAACAGAAAATCGTGGCATAAAATTTTAGCGCTAGAAGTCGTTTTAAGGAAAACAGAGCCTTCAAAAATTAGTTATCTTTCCAACCCGATATCAGTTTTGCACGCCCATTTTCTCTTCAAAAACAAAGTTGAAGACATAGAGCTGGGTCCAAAATTTTTCATCTTCGATGGAAATTTACTGCAATCCACATACATTAAATAACAACCACATGATACTAAGATTTATTGCAAAAAGCCTGCGGGCCATAGCAACACAAAATACAGTCTACAAACAAAGCTTGAGGAACAAAATACAACTTTATACAAACCAAAAACATAACAAGGTCTAACATTTTAACCAGCAAACAGTAATTATTACTATTATTACTATAAAAGAATAAATGAAACCCAAAACGAACAGAAATTAAATAAACAATCGTAGCAAAAAAACATACAATGATTAATATTATAAATGAATAAATAAATCTTAAAGTCAGTAATGCTTAAATTTAATATGCAAATCAAGCTTGAAACGAACAAAAATCACTAGAAACAAGAGTTTGGGTATCGCCTCCTTCTCTCACTGTAAAAGTCTAAAACCTACTGCGTTATTGGTTGATCTCAAGTTTAAAATTGCCTTTACTTTTCTTTGAAAAACTTCTTTTTCAGAAAGTTTTTTTCAATTAATCTAATAAATAGTTATTTTAATTTGTACAGTTCAGAAAGGCATCTGTTCTCAATTGCTTCAAATTTTAGGAAAGTTGGTGGATATATGAGGTCTGATCCAGTTTGGGACCAGGAAGCTTCGGATCTCCAGGTAATGTGCTTTTCCTTATAATCACGCTTTGTTATATTTGTTATCCATTTCACTATCAGGACCCGTCTAGTTACTATTGGGATACATCTAAGAATTCGTTTTCTATCGGATCCAAATATCTAAACAAATATTTTTTTAGTGTCAACTAACCGGTGAAAGAACTAAGAGTACCTCAAAATTCTTCACAAAACAAATAGAATATGGTCACTAGTAGTATTAATCATATTTGCATCTATTATATACGTCACTAGTCATGGGGTCTTTAGGGGAGCGGGCAAAACAAGCGTTGTTGGTCTACTTAAATAAAAAACTTAGGCCTATTGTCATTTTAAATAAAATTGGTTTAACTGAAAGATCGATTTATTGCAACAATTTTTCTTACGGAGTGTGAATTCATGGTTAACCAATTTTACTGTCTGCCCCAAAAACATAAGTATGATGTCAATCCTTAGTACGCAAAAAGCAGCAAATGCAAAGATTCAGATGAACTACAATGCCAGCAATTTCTTAATCAAAGAATAAGTTCTTAACATGAGCTCCCATAGACTGAATTTTAGGGGTGGGGGCTTACCTGATCTAATCGGCACTTCCAGTGCTGTATAATTGAAATCTCAAGACAAAATATCATTGGTAACGCGATATCGTTGCCTAAGTAAAGAGTGATGTGGGCACAATACATATTTTTCTTAGACCAGTGCACTTCTTATAGAAAGAAATGTCGTAGGAACTTCAAAAGAGCTTATAGAGTTCAACCAGCTCCCCCTCCCCACGTCAATCACTTCCCCAAACACATCCAATCAAAATTTTGAGATAGCCATTTTATTCAGTGTATTTTTAAGGTCCAGAAATTATAACTTTGAGAATGACAACCCCCCCCCCCCCCCACAACCCTCAGAGAAAGGGCTGTAAGTTATGCCGTGTGGGGATATAAGTTTTTTTTTATAGAAACGTTGATCGTATAAACCTCAGAGAGGGCTCATTTGATCGGTAATCAGAAGTTCTACTGGCTTTTTTAACAGTCAAATATGATTGTAGGTCATCCAGCCCCCCCACCCATACACCGATCATTTCCCCAAACACATTCAATCATAATTTTTGAGATAGCCATTTTGTTCAGTGTAGTTGAAAGGTTCAGAAATAACTCCCCCCCAGGATAATCCCCCCATATAGCCCTCAGGTCAAGGGTTGTAAGTTACACCCTGGGGGCATATGCGGTTTTTATAGAAATGGTGGTCATATAAACTTCAAATAGGGCTGATTGGATTGGTAATCAGGAGTTATAGTGCTCTTTTCAAGAGTCAAACAGATCAGAAGGCAAATAGCCCCCCCCCCTACACACACACACACACACACATTGCATTTTCCAGAAACGCATCTTATAGAAATTTGAAGATGGCCTTTTGTTGTCGTAGAAACTTCGAAAAGGGCTCAGTCGGTTGGTAATTGAAAGGGCTAGTGCCTTCTTTAACAGTCAAAAATGATTGGAGGGAAACCACCCCCGCCCCCCACACACATCATTTCTCCAAACACTTCCAGTCAAAATTTGAGATAGTTATTTTGTTTGACATAGTTTTAAAGTCCAGAAATTATGTCTTTGAGGATGAAAATCCCCTCACAGTCCTCAGGGCAAGGGTTGTAAGTCATTTAAGGTTTTTATGGAAACAATGGTCGTATGAACTTGGGAGGGGCTCATTGGATTAGAAACCGGAAGTTGAAGACCCATTTTTAAGAGTCAAATTTATCGGAGGGCAGCTATACCCCCCCCCCCCATGTCATATTTTTCCGAATGCATCCGATAGAAATTTTAAGATAGCCATTTGTTCAAAAATAGTCCAAAGATCTCATAACACGACCTTTTGGGTTGACACAACCCCCTAAAGTATAGGGATAAGGGTTTTAAGCTATGCCCCGAGGGGAATGTAAGGTTTTTATGAAGAGGTGGTCTTGTGAACTTTAGAGGAGGCTGATTTGATTGAAAATACATGCTTCTACCTACATTTTAAGAGTCAAGCGTAATGGATAGAAAATACCCCCCCCCCCGCCTCTCCATGATATCCTCTTTTCCCCAAACACATTCGATCGAAATTATGAGACGGCCATTTTTAAGCCAATAGTCCAAAGAGAATATAACAATGTCTTCAGTAATCAAATTTAAGAAATATTTAGGCGGACGTTAAACTAAATCAAAACAAACTATAAGCATGTGAACGTTCAAAAAGGTGACAAAGCAATATCTCAAGATCAATTTATTTTATTAAGTTAGATCTTTAAGAGTAAGTTGTGGGGGATTTTGAACTAGCCAGAAGGCACTATGTGTATACTTTTAGTACTACAACTACAGTTACTGTAACTAATGATGCTTAGAGTATTAAGGTGAAACTTGTAGGAAGTGTTTAGGGGGCGTTCCAATTAAAAGAAAAAACTATATACATGCAGGTTTTCATAAAGGCATATAAGCAATATCATAGGCAGCACCACTCTATAATAGCTAGAAATATCCTTGAAACATTTAAAGAAGCTAATTCGATTCAAAATTAAAAGTTCTAGGGTCCTTTCTAAGAGAAAAACAAATTAGAGGGCAATAGGCCCGTCTCTCAAGCCGATTTATTCCCAAACACATCTAGTCAAAATTTTGTGACAATTATTTTGTAGGTATAGTAGAACGGTCCAGCAACTGTGTCTTTAGGGATATTGGGCATGTTAAATCCCCACAATTATGCCAAACTATAGATTCTTATAGAAAAAAACGAAAAGATAGAAATTTTTTTTCATGAAAATGACTTTGTCAATAAAAAACGAACTAAAATTCATCTAAAAAAACTTTTTCCACAAAACAAGGTTTTCAAAAAAAAAAAGTAAAGAGCTCCATTAAGCCAAAAATGGGCAGAAATGAAGTCAAGTAATCATCCAAGCATAAAACTACCACAAATCCCTATCAATAAATAAATGAAACTCAAAATGAACAGAAATTAGAATAAATAGCCAAGTCAAACACGAAACGAGCAAATATTAACATTAGTAGGGCGGATAACCCCCATGCCTTCTCAAGACCAGAACATAATTTGCGCTTTACTCAAAACAAAATTTGTTTAAATGTTTTCGTTTTTTTTAACTTTTTTTACTCAGAAATAAATACCAGTATAGGTAAATTAAACTGACAATTTACGGTCATTTTTTTTTCAGTAAAACCTAAGTTACGTTCTGGTCTTGAGAAGGTATGGGGGTTGTCGGCCCTAGTAATGATAATTTTTGCTCGTTTTGAGTTTGACTCGGCAATTTCTTATAATTTCTGTTCGTTTTGAGTTTCATTTAATTGTAGATAGTGTTTTGTGGTAGTTTTACGCTTGGAAGATTATTTGACTTTCTTTCTGCCCATTTTTGGCTTAATAGAGCTCTTTACTTTTCTTTGAAAACTTATTCTGTGGAATTTTTTTTTAAATTAATACAAATATAAAACAGTGTCATTCAGTGAAGAGGGGGTGCTGCCCCCCCCCCCTTATGGGTGCCCATGGTTCTTAATCAAATCATCCCCCTTTCACCCAAAAAGAACTATGTAAGCTTACTCATCCCGAAAAAAAATGTGAAGGGACCCATATTTATTAGTGAGACTATCCAAAGGGGTCCTAAGCTGTGCTGTAGTGACATAAAGTGCCAGTTGCGAAAAACTAATGGAAAGTGAAGTTGGCTTATGAGACAGGCTGGTGAAAATCATACCGGCTAGTGCACTGTAAAAAAAATTGTTTCGGATTCAACAAAAATTGTTTGTAATGTTTATCAACAGCGAAATTGGAATTTCAATAGCTTAAATTGTATATTAGAGGCCATTTTGGAATTCCCTTATCATTATTGAATATTCAATTTGTCGAGAAACAAAGATGTTGGATTCCCACACCCAAATTGAATATTGAAACACAACATAATGGATTTTAAGATCCTTATTAGATTTTCATCTTGTTTGTTGGATTTCCGGTTCTTTAATTGTATTCCCAATTCCCATTACTATCGTTGTTCAATTTATTAGGCCTACAATCTTGTTGGCCAATAAACTAGTTGGATGTTCTGACAGCTGCCAGGAATAGTCCTCAATGACCAGTTTTAGATATAAGCCCAGTGTTACCAACACCTCAAAACAAAATGTACCACAAATTGCATGAAAAATGTAGCAAAGACAAAAAAATTGTACCATATCCAAAAAATTTTTTTCCGCGTGTTACGCTTCGCGTAACACGCGGATCGTCGGTGACGTAAAGTACTATCTATTAAGATTTTGCATAAGACATTTTCATTCACTTTCTCTCTCCATTTCTTTGTTTTTCTTTCTCTTCTAACACAGTACATTACTCCTGACAGTACGAAATTGTTCGGAGTGACATATATTATTAAAGAAACATTTTACCACAGGCCAACTAAAGTCGTTTCGGCCATTTACGACCATTTATAGCACCGCTTGAAATTGATCCCAAGTGACGATTTTAATACAAATCAGGGGCTAAAATTGCATTTTAACCTGGTATTCTTACAGCATATTGTGGAAAAGTAGTAGCTGAGATCTGATTTTCCATTTAATAATTTGCATAACAATCCCCTTTTCCCTTTTATGAAGATCTCGATAGAGGGGAGGATTGTTCCTGTAACCCTCCCTAATATAAGCTACCGCCTACAAACCATACCGGAAAAACAAATTCTTTTTAAATTGAGACTGATTAAAGAAATGACTTTGAGGGTTATGGTCTGGTCTAACACGTACTGAAGATTTTAATGTTGAAACAATATTTTTCTCCAAAATGCCTTCAAAAGATACTCCACTCACCCTGTAAGGTCGAGTCTGATATATCCCCAAAAATGGTACAATAGAGGCCATGTCTCACTATTTTTTAAATCACCTTAAATCATCTTTTATTTTTAAAACTGGAACTGGCTTTATAAACTTTAAGTTATCTGAGGTTCCAACTAATCTATACTATAAAAGCAAAACATCAAAAAGATTAGAAACACAACATTAAACATCACTATCTGAGTCAGAAGCCATGGCGGCACTTGCAGTTGCAGATTTCCTGTACCCTTTTCCAGTCGTTAGAAGTACCTAACGATTTTAGGAAAATCTTAATTAAGCCACTTTATAAGAAAGGTGATAAAAGTGAGTGTGGTAATTATTGAGGCATTAGTCTCGTCTCTGTAGGTAGTGATTACTTAGTAATATGATACTTTTGAAACTGAGAGATGCCGTAGACAAAGTTTTAAGAGAAGAACAATGCGGGTTTAGAAAAGGTCGAGGATGTGTCGACTAAATTTTCACTTTTAGGCTAATTATTGAGAAGTGCCCGAGTTTTCAAACACCTTTGGTCCTCAGTTTTATGGATTATGAGCAAGCGTTCGATTCTGTTGATAGAAGAGCTTTAGTAAAGGTTCTATCCTTGTATGGTATACCAGACAAATACATTAAAGTGATTAGTGCTATGTACGAATAACACTGCTGCGGTTAAGGTAGGAAATGAGGTTGGCAGCTGGTTTTGTATTAAATCAGGAGTTAAGCTGGGTTGTGTTCTGTCCCCCTTTATATGGATTATTTTGATGGACTTTGTCTTAAGGAGCACAGGAAAGGCAATGGGAGATCACGGAATCAAATTGGGAGGAAAAAGTCTCCTAGACTTTCCATATCCTGGAGACATTTTGATGTTAAATTTTGAAAATTTTCCGATCCTCTTGAAAAGAGTTTATCTGTAAAACAATGCATTTTATTCTCTGTTTTTTAAGCATGATTTTTTTTACGATTTAGCCAACAGGCTTCAATAAAAACCTCACACTGTCTTTTTGTCATCACTGCTGGTCTTCAAAATTCAGAAATTTTACAAATGCAAGTACCAAAGAAGAACTTCACTGGTCATGAGATAAAATTGTTTTTTAATTACATTATCAAACAGTTCGTGGTAACGAACTGTAGGTAAGGAGCGAACCGGCTCAATAGCAACCGAATCTCTAAAAAACGGGATTTTTATACCATTGACATATCAAAATAATTGCCTTTTTATGCTGTTTTCAAATATATAAATTTCAATAAGTTTAGTTTTACCCATCAAAGGTTACGAGCCGGAGAAAATTTTCTTGATTTTTGAAAAAGGGAGAAACGCCCCCTAAAAGTCAAGTGATCTTAATGAAAATCACACCATCAGATTCAGCGTATCAGAGAACCCCATTGTTAAGGTTTCAAGCTTCTATCTGCAAAGATGTGAAATTTTGTATTTTTTGCCAGAAGAAAGATCACAGATGTGTGTTTGTTATTTTTTTTTTCTTCCCAGGGGTGATCGTATCGACCCAGTGATCCTAGAATATCGAGAAAGGGCTCATTCAAACGAAAATTAAAATTTCTAGTACACTTTTTAAGTGACCAAAAATTAGAGGGCAGCTAGGCCCCTCCCACACACCTTTTTCCCAAAATCGTCTGATCAAAATTTGAGATAGGCATTTTGTTCATCATACATTATGTTCATATATTTTGTTCATCATACATGCATACATTATTGGGTGGGGGGACACAGTTTTTGCTGGGAGGCTTTCCATGGGTAAATTTCCCATGGAGAGGAAAGTTTCCAGGGAGTGAAATTTTCAGGGGATATTATGCACTGGGGGAATTTGCCAGAATTCTTATACAAAGTTTTTTTTATGTCTTGCTTTCTCTTTTCCGTCTCAATTATATGCTCGGAGTCGTTAAGAGTAATTGTCCGGGGAAAATTTTCACCGGGATCGAATTGTCTAGAGATATTTCCGTGCGGAGCGGGTTTCTCCGTGAAGGTGGGGCCAGATTTCCTGGTGTTATTTGAAAACATCAGAAATAAAAAAGTCTTTTCAACTGAAAGTAAGGAGCAATATCAAAACTTAAAAAAGACAGAAATTATTACGTATATAAAGGGGGTTACCCCCTCCTCAACACCTCGCTCTTTACACTAAAGTTTGAATTTTGTCCGAATTCTTTAAGAATGACTCCCGAAAGACAAGGGCCGTTTAATTAGAACAATAGGCTAAGACGCTTTTTTAAGAGTACTAAAAAACTTGAGCGTAAATAGCAAGGTGTTGAGGAGGGGGCAAATCCCTTTATAGACGTAATAATTGCTGTTCGTTTTAAGTTTTAAACAAGTAAAATGAATCATTTTATGCAATTCTGAAAAAAAGATAACTTTCACTGCTTTCAAATTTTGGTAATTACAAGTTTTTTGCATATTATGAAGTGATAACTGTTTCTTAGCACGTTTTCTTCTCAATAGCCCCAATTTTAGGCTTGTATTAAATATATATATATATATATATATATATATATATATATATATATATATATATATATATATATATATATATATATATATATATATATATATATATATATATACACACATATATATATATATATATATATATATATATGCATTAGATGGGGACTTCTATATACTGCTAAAGAAGTCAAGTTTGGTTAATGCTAATGAAATAAAATAGGATGAATATATAATAGTCTATAAACTAATTTGGGCTATATATTTGCACATTAGGGGGGGGGGTAAAGCATAGCATATATTAAATACGTAACCTAACCTAGTCTAGGTACCCCCCCCCCTAAACCCCAAAAAACAACAGTTGAAATATCATAAGCGCAATGAAAACCACGCTTTGCATTGCATTTCTCTATAGCGGTCTCTTGCAGTTAACCTGTCTGTCGGTTTTTTGTGACTAGTTTCTTTGCACGATATATTATGTTATATATAAAAATATAGGTAACCCTTCGTTGTACCTACTCTTTTATATATGTCAAACTGCAGACGCGACGAAAAACCCATTTTTACGGGATGATTCAAGACACCGCTGTAGAGAAATACAATGTATAGCGTGGTTTTAATTGCTTATGAGATATTTAAAGTGTTGTTTTTGGGTTTCTGGGGGGGTGGGGGGAGGTTCCTTGGTTAAGTGTTATGAATTTAACATACGCTATGCTTTGCCCCCAACCCACCTAATGTGCAAATAAATAGCCCAAATTTGTCTCTAAACTATTATATATTCATCCTATTTTATTTCATTGGCATTAACCAAACTAGCAGTATATAAAAGAGTAGGTATAACGAAGGAGTGCTACAATATATATATATATATATATATATATATATATATATATATATATATATATATATATATATATATATATATATATGTATATATATATATATATATATATATATATATATATATATATATATATATATATATATATATATATATATATATATATATATATATATATATATATATATATATATATATATATATATATATATATATATATATATATATATATATATATATATATATATATATATATATATATGCAGTTCAGCTAGATCGCCTGATTCTTACTTTAATTTCTCTCAGCAGGCTCCTTTTTCCTTAATAAAAATTTTCAAACTGAGGAGATTCACCTTGGGTGGTTGGCTTTTGTTTTTATTCCACTAGATTCCCAGCCATCACGAATCCAAGTGTCATTACAGCTTCATTTTCAATCGGTAAGATTTGATGTTGAAACACAAAAAGATGTTTTTGTCGACCTTTGGATATCGGAAGTGAAGTGTCTGTTTACGAAAACAAGAAAATAGGTGACTGCTTGTCTGTCCCTTATCTTGACTATGCAAGAACAGATCAGAGTGAAATAAAATATTTGTAGATCAAAGAATACAGACATAGGTACAAAAATACTGAATTGTACCACATTGTACCATATTTTATGGGATTGTACTAAATTGTACCAGTAGAGGTGAAATGTACCAAAATGGTACAATTGTACCACGTTTGGCATAACTGTGTAAGCCCGAACAGGTCCTTCTCCTGCTCAGAGGCAGACTTTTCCACGCATCATGAAGTTTGGTGGAATCGTTGGTTTCCAGCGAAACCCAAGTAATCATACTACAAAAATAATCTTGTAAAGTATGATACGATATTGACATTTAATAACAATAAGTCCAGTTTTGTATTTATATAGGAAAGGTAAAAAATGACTTTTTATCTTTTATTAATGCACTGTAACTATTCAATAAGCCATAAGTGATTAAAAAATTCATATGATTTTCTTCCATTGCTCCAAAATATTAATTATAAGCTTAAAAATATTTGTACATAAATTTATGCATGTTCGTAAGAACATTTGTATATAAATTCACTTTAAATGACACCATAATCAAATTCAATATGATATTCAAGAAATTTCAATCTACTGTTGAAGTCCAAACTATTTTGATTTATATAACCTATTTGTGTCGAAAATTATATTTTTTCTACTGAACAGTAGGCTACATAAATCTTAATAATTTCAATAATTTGTTGGAATTCAATAAGCAAGCCACAGTTTCAACAGAAAAATTGGATTTTTTTTTTACCTGTTTGATTTCAATAAGCAAGTCACAATTCAAACGAAAAAATTGGATTTTTTTTACTTGTTTGAATTCGAGCTAAACATTTTGTTGGAAATGAAATTTGTTATTTACAGTGTGGTGAATAAAAACTGAAAAAGCCAGTTATTCAAAAATTGACCTTGCTTCTATTTTCATAATCAATATACATGCATAAAACAATGTAAATAATGGCTCTCCGTCATTCTTTTGCAAGATTTTCGAAAATACTATTATTTCTTGAAGTATTTGACAACATAATGAAGGTAAATCCAAAATTGGAAGTTTTATTAAAACAATGAGCGAATGATTTGAATTTATCATCAAAAATACTAGCTGCCTTCACTTTCCAGTTCGCAATAAACCTTTTATTATTGTATTCGTGAACCAGGGGCCCAATGTGACATATCTTCCACGGAAAAATGTTGTTAATTCTGTTTCTCGAAAACGGCTCCATATTTTTTCGTGAAAATTAGTATCTTGGGATATTTCAGTATAAAAAAAAAACAAACATTTAGATAGATCAGAAGTCTGAGAAAAATCGTTAAGAGCCTTAATTTTGGTTTTTGCAAATGACGTCATGTACTATGTTAGTACATAATATAAGCATTTCTTATGACATCATACATACGATCATATAAGTATTTTCTTATATAATGTTATGCATAGCATAAATAAGATTTTTGAGTTACTAACGCAACAGTCGTTTATATAATATAATGTCTGTTGGAAGGCCCAAAAAACGAAAATTTGCAGTTGCAGCTACTATAAATGATGATTCCTTGGAGCCAACACCTTAACTATCAAACGTGATAAGATTTAAAATTTGACAACCTGGACCATCAATTGCGACAACACCAATACGGACAGCTAAAGCAAAGACCACTGCTAAATTGCCTGAAGTAATCAAAATCCAAAAACGTGTCAAAATGACAATGAAGAGCAAAGACGCGTGCGGTTCGAAGATATGCAAAAACATCAATTAGAGCGTTTTAAAAACGAAAATGAACAGCAAAGAAAAACACGGTTAGAAGACATACGACACCGAACAAGTGAGGGAGTCAAAAATGAAAATGAAGAGCAGCAACTCGATAAAAATCAACCTGGACAGCGAGAATCAAAACGTTTCGAAATTGAAAATAATAGCGATGATGATTGGGTTTGGTATTTTGACATGGATAAGGCCAAAAATGCCTACCTTTGTAAAAAAAACAAAGGTTCGGTGATATGTATTTCAAAACGACGAAAGATAAGCCGAGGTGTAACGACGCAAAAAAATTGAAAATGATAGCGATGATGATTGGGTTTTGGATTTTGAAATGGATAAGGTCATCAATACCTACCATACTTTTGAAAATCAAAATATGGACTGGATAAATCGTTGGAAGAAAAAGAAGTTTTTGTCCCACAACCTGAACAAATAAAAGAAACAAAGGTGGTCACCAATGCCTTCCCTACCTAGTAAAATAAAAAACCTGGACTAGATATAATCGTTTGAAGAAAAAGAAGTTGTCTCACCACCTGAACAATTAAAAGAAACAAAATTTCGGCGATATGTCTTTCATAATGATAAAAGACAAGCCGAGGCAAAAGTTAAAGGTCGAATAAAAAATGTAATTTTACAAAGGCACTACTTCTAATTTAAGGTCCATTTGGGCGTCATGACATCAAGAAAAGGCTCAAATTGTCTGCATTTAGAAGACACGCGACAGTGAGAATCTATATATAGAAGCCTGTCGCGTGCCCCATACTTTTGTTAAAAAAAAAGGTTCAGCGATATGTATTTCACATTGACGAAAGATAAGCAGAGGTGTAGCGACGCAAAAAAATTGAAAATGATAGCGATGATGATTGGGTTTTGGATTTTGAAATGGATAAGGTCATCAATACCTACCATACTTTTGAAAATCAAAATATGGACTGGATAGATCGTTGGAAGAAAAAAAGTTTTTGTCCCGCCACCTGAACAATTAAAAGAAACAAAGGTGGTCGTCAATGCCTTCCATACCTTGTAAAACCAAAATCCTGTTAAAAGTATGACTGCGAACAGCTTGGCAGCAATGGGGATAAGGGATATACCTCGGTAGTTTTTGCAGTCCATTCGGTCTCCTTTTTTGAAGATAGGGACAATTATTGAGGTCTTCCAGTCATCTGGGATGTATTCATTTTCCCGACCTTCGGTTATCACGCTATGAAGTTCATCCACCGCCGCCTCGGGGAGAGCTTTTAGTAACTCGGCAAGAATCCCATCTATTCCTGGGCTTTTATGGTTTTTCAAAAATTGGATCGCCTTAATTACTTCATCCCTGGAGGGTGGGTCCGTGCATACATTTTCATAAGCCTGGTTGTGCGGGGGGTTCTGCGGTTCTGTAAGTGGTTGCTTTCGATTACTATTGTCTCCTGGTCTCAATAGCTCTTGGAGATGAACTCGTCATATTTCGATACGTTCCTCACTGCTTGTGAGTATTTTCCCATCCTTTGCCTTAAGCGAGGGATGATAGTTTGCTTCTTCTTCCCAGTGCATTCTCCAAGTATCTGATAGAGTTTTCGTGTATCGTTCCGTGATGCGGCTCTTTCCATATCACTGGCAACATTAGACCAGTAGGCTTTTTTGTCAGCTCTTGCTGATTTGTGACATTCTTGTCGTAGTACTTTGTACGTGGGGGACTTCTTGTTGGTCATTTCTTTTTTCTTGGCAGAGAGTTTGATTGTCTTTTCTGAGATCCATTTCTTTGTTTTACGCTTGACAAACCCAAGTATGTTTGCGGCAGCTTCATTGATGTGGTCCTTGAATTTGCTCCATTTCTTCTCAATCTTTTTCTTGGGGCACGGGATTGCCTCCTCGGTATCATCTTGAAGGACAGCGAAGCGGTTTGAGAGTTTAAGGACAAATGCTCTTCGGTACTCATCTACTTTCAGCTTCGACACGTCTATTTTCTGGTTCGGCATAGTAGTCTTCCTTGAGCTAAGTCTGTGCTTTAGCCTTGTCTTCTGCAAGAAGTGGTCAGATCCATTTTTCGATCCCGTGTAAGCACCTCTGTGCACTCTCGAGTCCAACACCATGGATTTCCATCGTCGGGATACAAGGAGATAATCTATTTGGGCCTTTACTCTTCCATCACGGGATTCTCATGTATACGTATGACACGGCTTGTGCCTAAACCAGGTGTTAGCCACAGTGAGATTGTTCTGCATTGCGAACAGAAAAAGCCTGTTTCCATTTTTGCACCTGTCTCCAAGGCCGTGCTTGCCGATCACATGTTCCGAGTTATGCAGCTTTCCGCCGATTCTTGCATTGAAGTCGCCTCCAATTAGGAGGATATCTTTCCGGGGAATCTAATCAATGACTGTCTGCAGGTCACTGTAAAACTGATCTTTTTGCTGTTGAGTGGCATCTCTTATTGGGGCGTAAACGCTAAGGACAGTCAGATTGTTCGTGCGACCTTTAATTCTTGCCCGTACGATTCTCTCAGACACAGGCTCATATTCGATGAGCCAAGTTTACTGCTTTGGGGGACAACAGGATACCTACTCCTGCTCGGCCAGATCCATCTAATGGTCCCGAGTTATAAAAAGAGACCGCCTTCCCAGCCGAGGATTCAAGGGTCAAGATGTTACGTCCATTTAGTCTCGTCTCAGAAACGCACAGGATATCAAGGTTATAAAGATAAAATTCATCAGCTACAAAAGCTTGTGTCAATGAACATTTAATCGAGCACAGGTTCCAGCAGCCGATATTCAGGCCTTGTCTTCTTGATAGGACGGTAGCTAGCATACTTTTCGACGAGAGCGCCATTCTCGTCGCATTGCATAATACCAGGGATGCCGTAGCCAAACTTTTCATCATTATATTTGTCATCATCATCATCATTGAGCGTTTCTTGGGGATAAGGTACACCACAAGGTCCCCATTCTTGCGGTCACTCGAAGCGCGTTGGCAATCACCTTGCTCGGCGTGAAGCTCAGTGATGTATACACCCCTTCACCACTTTGAGGTGCGCTAGCGGATTTCCTATGCTGCCTAGGGACGGAGGGTCAAGCCTCATTGCCTGGATGACCACCACCACCGTGGAAATACCGCCGCAGAAATATATATATATATATATATATATATATATATATATATATATATATATATATATATATATATATATATATATATATATATATATATATATATATATATATATATATATATATATATATATATTATATATATATAGGTAGAACCCCCTTATCCAATACGATCAGTAGATAATTTATGCATGGATTATTGATCCACGAAGGGGACAGGATTTCTGAGAACTTGATTTACATAAACGAAGGGGAGAGGATTTCTGAGAAATTGATGACATAATCGACGGGGAATTATTGATCAACGAAGGGGAATTAATAAACAATATGGTTTCTCTGATCTTTACATCTGAGAGATAAATTAATATTCTATTTTTAAATATGGCTTCTCAGTCTTTAGGTCTGAGAGATAAATATTAATATTCTATCGAAGCCATAATAGTATAACTAGGAACACCTTAGATATATTTTTCAGAAATTCATACGAGGTCAAGACAGATTGAATATATTTTACGCGGGAAATGGTTTCCTGGGAATTTCAAATGTAACAGCGCAGGGATGCAGAAACAAAGGAACACGCAGAAATTAGTTTTAGGGGATTATTTGGGCGAAACAGTTTGAGACATTTTAGGGATTTTTTGGGCGAAACAGTTTGAGGCATTTTAGAAGATGATTTGGGGTGAAACTCTGTGGTCGTTATAATACACAAGTTCCATTCGAACAGTGTTGTAAGGTCCCCTACCCCAACCCAAAAGGGCCCCCTACCCCCGGGCCCCCCAAACGGCCCCCCTCCCCCCGGGTCCCCAAAGGGCCCCGAACCCCCGCATCCCCAAAGGGCCCCCTCCCCCCGGGCCCCCAAAGGGCTCCCTCCCCCTGGGCCCCCCAAAGGGTCCCCTCATCCCGGGCTCCCAGAGAGCCCCCTCCCTTGTTTAGACTTTTAGTTTGATATTAGCTTACAGTTTTAGTGAGAGTTATAGTTTAGTTTAGTTGTAGTTCAGAGTCTAGAGTTTCAAGTTAGACTCTCAGCACTTAGAGTTTTAGTTAGAGTTATAGTTTATTTTAGTTGTAGTAGTGTTATTGGACTTGTAGTTTATTTTTAACTAACCATTTTAGTTTAGAATTTTAGCCTAGTCTTATCTTAGAGTTTTTCGTTGCACTTTTAGTTTAGTTTTGGTTAAGAGTATTAGTTTAGAGTTGTAGTTTAGTTTTAGTAAAGAGTTTTAGTTTAGAGTTGTAGTTTAGTTTTAGTTAGGAGTTTTAGTTTAGAGTTTTAGCTTAGAGTCTTAGCATAGAGTTTGAGTTAGAGTTATAGTTTAGTTTAATTTTAGTTAAGAGTTTTAGTTTAGACTTTAGAGTTTTAGTTTTTTGAGTTTAGAGTTATAGATTAGTTTTAGTTAAGAGTTTTAGTTTAGAGTTTCAGTTTGGTATTAGCTTACAGTTTTAGTTAGAGTAATAGCAGTTAAGAGTTTTAGTTTAGAGTTTAGAGTTTTAGTTTAGAGCCTTAGCTTAGAGTTTTAGTTAGAGTTATAGTTTAGTTTAGTTTTAGTTAAGAGTTTTTGTTTAGAGTTTAGAGTCTTAGCTTAGAGTTTTAGTTAGAGTTTAGAGTTTTAGTTTAGAGTCTTAGCTTAGAGTTTTAGTTCTATTTATAGTTTAGTTTAGTTTTAGTTGAGAATTTAGAGTTTTAATTTAGAGTCTTAGCTTGGAGTTTTTGTTAGAGTTATAGTTTAGTTTAGTTTTAGTTAGGAGCTTTAGTTTAGGTCTCTAGTTTAGTTTTACTTAAGAGTTTTAGTTCAGAGTTTATAGTTTTAGTTTACAGTTTTACTTTAGAGTTTTTGTTAGAGTCATAGTTTTAGTTTAGTTTTAGTTAAGAGTTTTAGTTTAGATATTGGAGTTTTAGTTTTGAGTCTTAGCTTAGAGTTTTAGTTAGAGTTATAGTTTAGTTTAGTTTTAGATGCGAGTTTTAGTGTTAGAGTTTAGAGTTTTCCTTGCACTTTTAGTTTAGTTTAGTTTTAGTTAAGAGTTTTAGTTTAGAGTTGTAGTTTAGTTTTAGTAAAGAGTTTTAGTTTAGAGTTGTAGTTTAGTTTTAGTTAGGAGTTTTAGTTTAGAGTCTTAGCTTAGAGTTTTAGTTAGAGTTATAGTTTAGTTTAGTTTTAATTCAGAGTTTTACTTTAGAGTCTTAGCTTAGAGTTTTAGTTAGAGTTATAGTTTTTTGTTTAGTTTTAGATAAGAGTTTTAGCTTAGAGTCTTAGCTTAGAGTTTTAGTTAGAGTTATAGTTTAGTTTAATTTTAGTTACGAGTTTTAGATTAGACTTTAGAATGTTAGTTTAGAGTTTAGAATTTTAGTTAGAGTTATAGTTTAGTTTAATTTTTGTTAAGAGTTTTAGTCTAAACTAAACTCTAAACTAAAACTCTTAACTACTATAACTCTAACTAAAACTGTAAGCTAATACCAAACTGAAACTCTAAACTAAAACTCTTAACTAAAACTAAACTATAACTCTAAAGTAAAACTCTTAACTAAAACTAAAACCTTGGCGGCCCTGGGAGAGGGGGCCCTTTGAGGGTCCGGGGGGAGGGGGCCCTTTGGGGGGCCCGGAGGAGGGGACCTTTGGGGGGCCCGGGGGAGGGGGACCTTTGGGGGCCTGGGGGTAGGGGCCCTTTGGGGTTGGGGTAGGGGACCTTACAACACTGTTCAAATGGAACTTGTGTATTATAACGACCACAGAGTTTCACCCCAAATCATCTTCTAAAATGTCTCAAACTGTTTCGCCCAAAAAATCCCTAAAATGTCTCAAACTGTTTCACCCAAATAATCCCCTACAAGTAATTTCTGTATGTTCCTTTGTTTCGGCATCGCTGCGCTGTTACATTTGAAATTCCCAGGAAACCATTTCCCACGTAAAATATATTCAATCTGTCTTGATCTCGTATGAATTTCTGAAAATATATCTAAGGTGTTCCTAGTTATACTACTACGGCTTCGATAAGATATTAATATTTATCTCTCAGACCTAAAGACCTGAGAAGCCATATTTAAAAATAGAATATTAATTTATCTCTCAGATGTAAAGATCAGAGAAGCCATATTGTTTCTTATTTCCCCTTCGTTGATCAATAATTCGTCGTCGATTATGTAATCAATTTCTCGGAAATCCTCTCCCCTTCGTTTATGTAAATCAAGTTCTCAGAAATCATGTCCCCTTTGTGGATCAATAATCCATGCATAAATTATGTACTGATCGTATTGGATAAGGGGGTTCTACTTATATATATATATATATATATATATATATATATATATATATATATATATATATATATATATATATATATATATATATATATATATATATATATATATATATATATATATATATATATATATATATATATATTTCTAAATAGTTTGGCCTTTATTTTATCGTTTTAGTATGAACAGAGGAGGTGATATGTCACATAACGCAGAGCTTTAATTTGATGAAAATAGGCAGTAAAGTGGCCACCGTTTGCTAACCGAAATCCTAAACCTAAATTAATTTTGTCTTTGCACTTCTCGTGCATTTAATTTCTATTAAAGAAATCCCACAAAAAAGAATTATGTCGTAAAAACCACCCCGCTTCGCAAAAAAAGCAAGTCCATATTTTATGATAGCCTAAAAAAGTAATGATATTAGTTTCTTCACTGGTCTGACATGGCAAGACTCGAAAAAAAATCTTTTACAGTAAAAAAAAGTTTAAATATTAAATTTTTCAGCCCTGTTGTGACAGCACAATCCTGAAATATCATTTTGACAGCCTAAAGAAGTTAGAATTTTAAGTTTCCCCTCCTTGTTATTATGAAACGAAGATTTTCGCCTCCCAGTTCACTTTTGTTGTAATACGGACAGATTCTACTACTACTACTACTAACAACTCATCGCAGCACCAAGCCGCCTGAGGCCAACACAGCTACGCACGCTCCTCCTCCACCCCAATCTATTCAAAGCCTCCCTTTTTACACCCGCCCACGAAGTTCCCATTTCCTTTAAATCTTTCTTTATGACGTCCTCCCACCCCAGACGGGGACGACCTGCTTTCCGTTTAGCCCTAGATGGTTGGCCGAAAAGAACAATCTTCGGCAATCTCTCATCCTTCATCCGCACAACATGCCCTAACCACCTCAACCTTTCTTTCATTATAGACCTAGAAAGCGGTATTGAACCACATTTTTCGTATAGCCTATTGTTTGAAATACGGTCAGTCAGCCGGGTACCTAGAACAATCCTTAAGCAATTTCTCTGGAAAACATCTAGCAAATCTTCATCCGCTTTTCGGAGCGTTCATGCTTCAGAGCCATATTTGACCACTGTCATCACTGTAGCTTCTAATATTCTAGTCTTGGTTTGTAGACTTATCTTCCTATTCTTCCAGACTTTTTTTTAACTGTGAAAAAACACCCTGAGCCTTGGATATTCTATTTTTAACATCTTCACTGCTCCCACCATCTTTACTAATAATACTACCAAGGTAAGTGAAGCTGCCCACCTGATCAATCTTTTCATTACCCAACGTCACCTTTTCATCTTCACTTATTCCTAGCCTTAGTGACTTAGTCTTCCTAACATTAATTTTCAAACCAATACTAGCACCCTGAACTCGCAAAACCTCTAAAACTTCATTCATTTTGCTCACACTTTCATCTAGGATGCTTAAATCATCAGCATAATCCAAGTCCAGCGGACTTTTTCCTCCCCATTTGATTCCGTGGTCTACCATTGCCTTTCCTGTGCTCCTTAAAACAAAGTCCATCAAAATAATCCATATAAAGGGGGATAGAACACAGCCCTGCTTAACTCCTGATTTAATACAAAACCTGCTGCTAACCTCATTTCCTACCTTAACCGCAGCAGTGTTATTCTCGTACATAGCACTAATCACTTTAATGTATTTGTCTGGTATACCATACAAGGATAAAACCTTTACTAAAGCTCCTCTATCAACAGAATAGAACGCTTGCTCATAATTTATAAAACTGAGGACCAAAGGTGTTTGAAAACTTAGGCACTTCTCAATTATTAGCCTAAGTGTGAAAATTTGGTCAACACATCCTCTACCTTTTCTAAAACAGCACTGCTCTTCTCTTAAAACTTTGTCTACGGCATCTCTCAGTCTAAAAAGTATCATATTACTAAGCAATTTGCTACCTACAGAGACCAGACTAATGCCTCGATTATTACCACACTCACTTTTATCACCTTTCTTATAAAGTGGCTTAATTAAGGTTTTCCTAAAATCGTTAGGTACTTCCCCTTTTTCAAAATCATATTCATAATCTTCAATAACTTATTTCTAACCTCAGAGCCACCATATTTAAGAAACTCATTTACCACCCTATCAGCACCTGGAGCCTTATTATTCTTTAATCCTTTTAGTACTGTTGCTAATTCCTCCTCACAAAACAAATCTTCCTTCACATCCAAGGTATCACAAACTTTTTCATTTTCCTCTATATTTTTTCCTGCAACTCTATCTCGGTTAAGCAAGTTCTCAAAATGTTCGGCCCATCTCGCTTTAGCTTTTTCTTTATCGCTAATTGCCACCCCATTCCTATCTTTAACTGGGACAAGTCCGGATTGACTACTACCTCTCAATTTGTTAACATGCCAGTACAATATTTTACTATTATGCCTTCTAGCTGCATCTTCTAAATCCTCGGCAATTTTATCCATGGCCTCCACTTCACACCTCCTTAGTTCATATTTCAATGCTTTCTCCACTTTCTTTACATTTCTTTTGTTTTCATGCGATCTATCGCTCAGATAATTCTTGTACAAGTCCTTTCTCCTTTCTCTTAAACATAAAGCTTTTTCACTAATATTCTTAGCTGCAGTTCTAGCTTTCTTCCCTAATACACCTTCAGCAACTTCACAAATTATTTTTCTAAAATTATTCCAACCATCTTCCACATTATCAAATTTTAAACTCTCAAGTTTAGTATTCAACTGTTCCTGGAAAGTTTCTCTCAAATTCTCATCCTGGAGTCTACTAACATCATATTTTCCCGGGAGGTAATTACCCTTCCGATATTTCAGCTTTAAATTAACCCTTGACACTACTAGATGGTGATCTTTACTTTTAACATCAATAACAGCACTCCTATATACCCTAGTATCTTGTATTGATCCTGCCAGTCTTCGGTTTACTATAACATAATCAATAAGGTTTGCTGTCTTACCATCACGTGAATACCATGTTAGCTTATGAGCCATTTTATGACCAAACACCGTATTGGTTATAACTAGATTGTTATACCTACAAAATTGCAAAAGTCTGTATCCATTACTTTTTTCTTTTCCTACACCAAATTTACCTAAGCTGGGATACCATCTATCCTTATTTCTACCAACCTGGGCGTTAAAATCTCCCAGTAATAACATCATATTTCTACCTGGGACCTTGTCTATTTGCTCCTGTAACTGTAAGTAAAATTCATCTGAGTCACTAGTATCTCCGTCAGTCGGTTCTACAGGGGCATATACTACTATAACTGATACCCCGAACTTTCTAGTCATAAAATGAGCAATTAGTATTCTATTATTAATACCTTCCCTTCCTAAACAAGACTTAGCAGCTTCCTTATTCATCATGAGCCCTACTCCCTGTCTATGTACCCCATTCTTCCTGCCTGAGTAAACAAATTCTATATCACCTAATTTCATGCTTCCTACCCTTGACAAATATAAATTTAATTAAATACTCTTAGACGGTATGCGTCATGAATAAAATCTAACAGAGACCGCCCAAAGTAACTGAAACTTTGTTTCAAACTTGTTTGGAAAAAGAAACATTCTTAACAATTAAAATCTTATTAATAACTCAACTATTAAAAACCAATTATAAAAAATAACTTTGAAGTGTTACGTCGTCCCAACCTAAACCAGAACAAGCGGTCCCAACCCCAAATCCACAATTTCGCTAGGGGGTGCCCTCCGTGCCCCCCATCCGGATCCGACACTGCTTTCCATCGATGGTTACGGAGGGGGGAATTCGAGCTTCGGTAAATAAAATGCTTTAAATTACCTAACTGGCTGCATTTGCTACATTCTAGGTTTGAAAATTGTCAATTTTAATGTCAGGAGGACGTCACCCATCTCATATACAGGAAGATTTATGCTTTTTGGAAATTTCTGGTACGCTACTTTAAATCGAAAATAGCTATTGTATTTAATTTCAGTATAACTCAATGTTTGGTCTGACTAAAATTTGCAAATAGATTTGTAATTTGTATTACAACAGATTGTAAAATTTGTAAATATGCGTCTTTTTTAGGCAATACTAGATTCCAAAGGCTTTGATGTCGACAAAACATTTTGTTATCGAAATGGTTACGATGCACCATTCAAGTTTTGGAATAGAAGAAATGAAGTTTGGTATTTGAAAATATAATGTTGGTAATTGGCAAATTTAATTTCATCTTTATGGTTTTGTTGCAGAAGCTCACTATTACATTTTAATAAATTTAAATATTTAAAGCTTGTCTTCTACACTAAGCATCCAAAGAATCCTCACCAACAACGTCTTCCTGCTTCTTTGAGGATAATACTGAGAATAATAACTTATTTTAAGAATAATATGGTATGAGAATAATATAGGCTACCCAAATCAGTTTTTTTTTGCAAGTTTTTACATTTAGGAGCACTGAGGATTTATGCTAAAGTGCTAGACAGATATAGAGTTTTATTTAAGTGTTTTAAGAACGTAAATGTGCGAATGATAAACTGGCTTTTCCACAGAAAAGGTAATGTTTCTGGGCGTATTATTTTATATTTCTGGAACATGGACACAATGAAGAGAATTTGTTTGGCCAAATTATCAAGTAGCTTATAAAGTGAGGTTGTAATTATCTCTGAAATCTTATATTGAAAATGTTCCAACATACTAAGAAAATCTTTCAAGCTTAAAAGTCAGCCTAAAGAAACTCTCAACCGGTGTGTAATGCAACCCTATTGAAAAAACCATATTGAAAGCCTGAAAAATGCCACGTCTGTCCAGCCTTTAGGTACTCAAACAGTACTTACTTGTACTTGTACTTGTTGCGGAACCAGACGCGGACGCCTCACCCGGCATCTAGAAGACTACGTATGATTGACTCCCATTTGTCGCGATCTTGTGCCAGCTCTTCAGCAGACCGGAGCCAGCAGCTCTCCCACTTTCAGCCAAACTTTCGAAATCCGCCAATGGGGTCGAGCTCGTTTTTGGGAGTTGTCCATTAAGTCTTAAATTGACCGCCAGGTCGCCTGCGCCAATCTGGCAATGGGACAGCTAGAAGCACTTACTTTATGATGCGGTCATTGGGTCTTCTAAGGACATGACCAAGCCAACGCAGTCTTCTACTTCTCAAACAGTATAGAGCTAGCAACACTTTGACAGTGTTGCAAAGTGTTGCTAGCTTTTTCGCCGTGAGTGGAAAACTGGCTTTCATTTATTTAGTCATATGCCAGTTATTAACAAGTACAGACAAAAATGCTATGTAGAAAATTCCCATGAGGGCGTTGTCTGTCTTGCAGAGGATGTTCAATACTCCTGGTGCCACTCTCGGACAAGATGTGGTCTGGAAAAATACGCCATGATCATGATTAATTTTATTTGTTTCTAAAAAACGATAAATTTGCTACGTTCACTCAAAATAGGAATAATAGTTTAGCTTGTTTAGATCCAAAACAGATTCCCCCTCCTGTGATGTTATCCATATGAACTCCTTCTTCCTAATCCAATGCCTGAGGAAACTCTGGCAATGCTCCATCGATATTATGTAATTTTAGACCGCTTGAATGTTTACAAGATATAATTTCTTAGACCACAATGCTTTTCCATTTGCAATTAAAATCAAAATATATTTTAAAAAGTGAAATGTTTTATAAAACAGTGAAAAATGAAAATTAATTCAAAAAAAAGTCCGAATACTACACCTTCACACCCAGAAGCCCTTATCAACGAAAAAAAATGCCTAAACAAAGCATATAAAAACACACAACCAATAACTAAACACCATACCAAAAACAAGAAAAAAACTCACATTTAAACAGAATCCGATACAGTAGAGAACCAAAGCACAAAACACTAAGTTAATTAAGCAAGATACTTGCAAATTATACGACCGAAACATGTTCTGAAATGGAATTTTGTTTAAAGGAAACATTATTTTTACTTAGAAAATGTTAAGTAAGCCCTAGGTCAAAGTAAAAACAGGTTAAAGAACTATAATTCAACAAACTTGTTTGTTGAATTTTTTTCCAAAATTTATTATAATTTGACCTTAACCATTAAAGTTTAAATTTGTTGAGGCTGAGTATGCAAAATTTTCCGATATTCTTTACTGTCATAAGTATATATGGTTTTAGCCTGTTTTTTATTATTAAATTGTAATATATTACATTTAATAAAAATCCCCCTCATCGCTGTTTTTACTGATCCTCTTATACATCTTTTTTTTATTTTTCTATTACTATGCAACATCCCAGCGCAATTATCAGTTATATATATTATATTACTTTGAGGAAGATCAAATAGATGTCCCGCGACTACAGAATCAAGAGTTTCTGTATTCTTATTATAATCATAGGATTTATCTATTGATATTTTACATTGTTGGATTCTATTTTTTAAATTTTGTTGGGTTCTTCTAACATAAAATTTTCCATACGGACAAGGTATTTTATAAACACCACTTTGTATGCTTTTGGAGTTACGTCTTTACCTGCATTTAATAAAGATATTTTAATTATTTGGGATTTAAAGGCAACTTTAATATTTTCTCTTAATTCTTGTGATAAAACCGGGGCAAAAAGTAAATATGTGTTATTGATTTTTTATCAATCGTATTTTCTTATATGACAGAAGATTCATTTAATATTTTCTTTCTTTTTTCTATTGTTCCATCTATGATTTTTTCAGGATACCCATTTCCAATTAAAATATGTTTAATGAAAATAAAACGAATTCCTCGTCTACACATTCTGGTGATGCTAAATTTAATACTCTATCAACTTAAGAAATAAATACCCCCCTTTTAATATAAACACGATGATTTGACTTAAAAGATAAATAATGGTTATCATTATTTGTTTTATGATATATTGAAAAACCTAATTTATTATTATCTCTGTTAATTCACATATCTAAAAACGGTAACTTATTTCCTGGTTCCCTTTCAATTTTAAGGACTAAATCCCCCCCCCCCCTCAATTATTTAAATATACTGAAAACTGTTCTATTTTGGATTCTCTTTAACTCCAAAAATAAAATATCATCCATGTACTTCCCCCAAAATTTGGTTTACAAAATTTGGATCTAAAATCAGTGTTTCTGCGTAAAATACAAATTTTAACTAAATTCAACATGTTTTGTATCTCTATTCTTCCAGATGATTCCTCTTTTAAATCTTTGCTTTGTAAAAAAATTTTTAGACAAGATTTGAAAAAGATTTGTCAAATATTGCATATGTGTACATTGACTACACATTAAAACTGAATAATATGGACTTCATAAGAAATTCTATATTTTTTTTTATTTAAATTCTATTGTTTTTTTTTTTAATTTGGATTTTGTAATCCACGATTTTCGCAAACATAGTTGTGGTTTAAGTGACCTTGCCAACCATTTTCAATCCTTTCTATTTGTGACTCAGTAGCAGAAACAATGGTTTTAAGAGAAAAGCCTACTTTATGCACTTTAATAAACCATACATTTTAGGGCAAATCGATCATTATGGAAAGAATTTGTAATACAAGTTACCGTTGCTTTTAAGATCTGCCAAGTGTTTTCTTAAAATTGCTTTCATAAGTTTTGGTTAGGTTTCTTACAAGTTTTTTTATAAGTTTAACTATCATTAAGGATAGTTTCTATTTTACTTTATATAATCATTTTTTTAATTGCTATTTTTCTCACTTGACTTTACTTTAAATTCTCAGATTTTTTAAAAATGTTACGTGAAATTTTCTAAATAAAAAGGCTTCCCTTTGACGAACAAATAAACGTTCAAACGGGAATAATTCCATTTATTACTCAAATCCTATTTGAACATTTATTTGTTTGTCACAGAAAGGCAGTGTGGTCTTGAAAAAAAAAACCTAATTTAAGGTACTACGTCGAAAAAAAGGCTTTCCCTTCTAATAGATTTCCATATCAAAAGATAATTTGGACGTATATTTGTACACATATAGCAAACATCTTGCTTTACTACCATAGTATTTTGTGCTTTGGTTCTTTACCATATTAGATTTTGTATATATTGTGAGTTTATTCCTTTTGTTTGTGTTGTTGTAGTTTTTTGTGGGGCGTTTTATTGTTGTTTTTTCTTCTTTATATGTTTTGTTTTGGCTGTTTTTTTTCTTTTTCCGTTGATGAGGCATCCAGAATATTTGGATTTTTATTATTATTTTTGCATTGTTATTTCTTTTACTTTGTGATGAAACATTTTACCAGTTTTTAATAAATTTTCGTTTCAATTATAAATTTGGAGCATAGCTAGGCTTGAGGAAACCTTTATGTCTTTCTTGTTACTGTTCCCTAAATTTATATCGCTATAGTTGATTTCATTTTGGATCGGAGGGATAATCCATGTTTTCTTTCATTTTCAGAGATTAGCTGAATTATAACTTAAAAAAAAGAAGCTGGTAGATTTTCCGCTCGTAAAAGTATTACGAGTGGTAGAGGTAATGGTGACCGTCTGGAGTTAGTTCTCATGCAAATTGGCGCATGAAGAACGACCTCCATGTGCCTCTGGATATTTGGCTAGGCACCGGAGAACCAAATGCACCTAGGAAGGGTTGGGGTGGCAGCCCTCCTCTTGAGACTCCTATTGCTATAAGTGGGACCAGAAATTCAGTCAGTCGCAGATGATGAAGGTAGATTTTGTCCAGACAAAACCCCTCCGCAAAATCGAACACGTTAGGTGGCTCGACAGGGTGCGGAACATGGATATTCTCAAGTCCTTTAAATTGTCAGCCCTGTCAAAACAGCTTGAGTCCCGTTCGCTGCGTTGGTACTTGGTACGGTCATTTACTTCTCCTACCCACTGAAATACCTGCCCAACTTATATTCGACTTCGATCCAACTGCAAACGGCTGGAAACGCCCCAGAGGTAGACAACGTATAAGATGGGCAGATATCATCCGCGATCGACTCACAGCATGGGGCTTTAACCCCAGCAAAGCTCCTACCGTCGCCCAAAACAGGCCATTCTGGAGTCTGGATACGACTAACGGTGCTGACGGCTGGTTCCCTCTGCGCTAGCACCGCTGCCGAGCAAGAGGTTTAAGTCAAGTAACCGGTTTTCCTCATAGGAATCGGTTATGATTTGCTTATTTTGAGTGAGAAAAAAAACGAGGTAGCTATATTTTAGTCAAATATTTAATATATAGAGATAGTTAGGGGTTAGGTTAATTTGAGTTAGGTTAGGTTGTGTTAGGTATTAAATATAATGCGTTCTGTACGGCCTGCTCTCCATGATTCTTTGTCCTAGTTTCCATAATTTTCTTTCTAAAGTGTTATATCATCATCATATTTTGGTATACTTTATTAGGATTAACACAACTTCGCTTCTTGGGTGAGTAGTACCCCATCTATTGATTCAAGCGCATGCCCTCCCTTTTGCATAGGATTTCAAACGCATGCCCTGTTTTCTAGCTGTAAGAATCCCAAGGGAACCCTCTAACATCACAACACCTCTGGCAAGATTCCCAGGTGCTATGGCACAATATAATTACTTGTAATGTGGTCGGGATAATAGAAAAGTAGCAATAATAGGGAATTATTAAGTGGAGCTCCTAATCCCTCGCACCTGCACAATGCGGTCAGCTGTTTCTACTGGAGCCCTTTGACATAATTGCAGCCATAGGAAAAATAGTATTGGATTTCAAACCCATGCCCTCTAACGTCAAGACACCCCTGGCAAGATCCCGAGCACAACCTGTTTCTAGGCAAAATTTCTAGGTGTTTTCCCCCTATACATGTCTAGACGGCTTTCCTGGAATCCAGGTGATTTTATTCCCCCACGATGTTTTTCTATTAAAAACCTCAGACTGCCATTATGGAACATGTCCACTCCCCTTAGCAACCGCTATTTTTTAGCACATAAATGGAGCTACCAATCCCTCAGGCCATCATACCTACGCATTGCAGTCGCAACACACCCCTATGGACTCCAATGACGTCACACGACTTACCCCGTTTCAAACGCTCATGTCTAATAGGCTTGACGAAATTTTATGTGACCATGCGTCAGGAACCCAAGGGGAATCCCAACTTGTAACTTAACGACAGCACACACCTTACGAAATGATTGTGCATTATTGCCACAGAATACTTTTTTGGCAATTTATTTTTGGCCCGAAAAGCTTAACACATTTTTTCTTTCCTTAACTTAATGGCGGCGCAAACTTCATGCAAGGTCACGTAATGATTGCGCAACTATCCCTGCCCGATAATACCCTTTTGGGCATTTAATTTTCGCCCAAAACGTACCATGCTTTTTTTCTTTTTTTTTCTGGCATTTTAATTTTCGCCCGAAACTAACAATGCTTTTTTTCTTTTAATTCTTTAGTTCTTGACCCCGCTAGGACTCGAAAGGTCAATTTTCTTCCAAGGGGAACGCGCTCTAGTCGAGAGAACCACCAATCTATTTCCAATGTTCTGTATTACAGAAATACTTTCAGTAAGTAACACAATTCCCTTGATGTCACAGGTGTTCCCTAGCAAGCGTCATTGTTTTTCCTTGCACCTGCGACATCTGGTACGAAGATGGGGGAATATTGATTTTCAGAGACAATCGCTGTCTAGGTATTTATAGCGACACGAGGAAAATGCACAGCACGCTTAAATTAAGTAAACTCTTTAATCGTCCTAAACAATACATCTTAAAAAACATCGACTTTGCAAATAAAAGTTTTTATTAATAAAAACAAATTTACAAGCAATATTAAAAACATAGAAAAAAAAACAGTTAAAAAACACGACAAACAAACAAAAAAAAAACGTGAAAAAAGGCTTATCATGATAAATGCAAAAAACCATCCATCATAGAAAAACACATGCTAGCATGCAACCCAGGGGGCATGGGGGGAGTGATATTAGAGGCAGATTTAAAGCGTTTTAAGGGGTGGTATATACGAAGGACTCTTAATGAAAAAATCCATTTCTTTGAGTTAAACTTATGAATATTTCACAATATCCTGACAATATACACTTGCCCCCTCCGCCCTCCATCATCCATGTGGCACCAGTCCCCCGCCAAGAGCGAGCTGATATTAGTCGTACATTTAAAGTGTTTTAAGAGGTATCTTTGAACGACTTTTAATGAAATGCATCGTTTCCTTGAGCCAAGACTATGAATATTTCACACCATAGTGACAAAGCCCCAACCCCCCCCCCCACCCCCACCCTCCCCCTAGCAATCATTTCCAGAGGGCAGGGTTTATATTAGGTGCAGATTTCAAGGCACTATTAAGAACTTTTTAACGCAAATACATCGTTTCTTTGAGCCAAGACTATAAATATTCTGCACCATCGTGAAAATATACACATGCCCCCTCCCACCTCCCTAGCAATCCTTTCCAGAGGGCAGGTTTGATATTAAGTGCAAATTTTTGGCACCATTAAGAACTTTTTAACGAAAATATAGCGTTTTTGAGCCAAGACTATGAATATTTCACACCAACGTGATAATATGCGGCAGCCCACTACCCCCAAGCAGTCATTTCCTGTGAGCTTTGGAATATTTTTGTTGTGTTTTTGCGTGGTTTATCTTGTCACTGTTACATTCTGTTGATGTTTCAAAGTGCATTTTGGAATTTTTTTTTTCGTTGAAACGTATGACTTGGAATATTTTTGTAGTGTTATTTAGTGGTTTATCTTGTCAGTGTTACATTATCTTGATGTTTCAGAGTGCATTTTTGAATTCTTTCGTTGAAACGTATGACATGGGATGTTTATTTTTTGTGTTATGTCGTGGTTTATCTTGTCAGTGTTACATTCTGTTGATGTTTCAAGGTGCATTTTGGAATTTCGTCCTTGAAATATGTGACTTGGATAATTTATATAGTAATGTGTCATATTTTATCTTGTCAGTGTTACATCCTGTTGATGCATTTTGGAATTTTTTCGTTGAAACGTATGACTTGGAATGCAAATTGTTGTTTTGTGTCGTGGTTTATCTTGTCAGTGTTACATTCTGTTGATGTTTCAAAGTGCATTTTGGAATTTTTTTTTTCGTTGAAACGTATGACTTGGAATATTTTTGTAGTGTTGTGTCGTGGTTTATCTTGTCAGCGTTACATTCTGTTGATGTTTCAAAATGTATTTTGGAACTTTTTTGATGAAACATATGATTTGGAATATTTTTGTAGTGTTGTTTTGTGGTTTACCTTGTCAGTGTTACATTCTGTTGATATTTCAAAGTGCATTTTGGAATTTTTTATTTGAAACGTATGACTTGGAATATTTTTGTAGTGTTGTGTCGTTGTTTATCTTGTCAGCGTTACATTCTGTTGATATTTCAAAATGTATTTTGGAACTTTTTCGTTGAAACATATGACTTGGAATATTTTTGTAGTGTTGTTTTGTGGTTTATCTTGTCAGTGTTACATTCTGTTGATGTTTCAAAGTGCATTTTGGAATTTTTTATTTGAAACGTATGATTTGGAATGTTTTTTTGTACTTTTGTGTCGTGGTTTATCTTGTCAGTGTTACATTCTGTTAATGTTTCAAAGTGCATTTTGGAATTTCTTCCTTGAAACGTATGAATTGGAATATTTTAGTAGTGTTATTTAGTGGATTATCTTGTCAGTGTTACATTCTCTTGATGTTTCAGAGTGCATTTTTGAATTCTTTCGTTGAAACGTATGACTTGGAATTTTTATTTTTGTGTTGTTTCGTGGTTTATCTTGTCAGTGTTACATTCTGTTGATGTTTCAAGGTGCATTTGGAATTTCTTCCTTGAAATATGTGACTTGGATAATTTATGTAGTATGTGTCGTACTTTATCTTGTCAGTGTTACATCCTGTTGATGCATTTTGGAATTTTTTCGTTGAAACGTATGACTTGGAATGCAAATTGTAGTGTTGTTTCGTGGTTTATCTTGTTAGTGTTACATTCTGTTGATGTTTCAAAGTGCATTTTGGATTTTTTTTTCGTTGAAACTTATGACTGGGAATATTTTTGTAGTGTTGTGTCGTGGTTTATCTTGTCAGTGTTACATTCTGTTGATGTTTCAAAGTGCATTTTGGAATTTTGTATTTGAAACGTATGATTTGGAATATTTTTTGTACTGTTGTGTCGTGGTTTATCTTGTCAGTGTTACATTCTGTTGATGTTTCAAAGTGCATTTTGGAATTTCTTCCTTGAAACGTATGACTTGGAATATTTTTGTAGTGTTATTTAGTGGTTTATCTTGTCAGTGTTCCATTCTCTTGACGTTTCAGAGTGCATTTTTGAATTCTTTCGTTGAAACGTATGACTTGGAATTTTTATTTTTTGTGTTATGTCGTGGTTTATCTTGTCAGTGTTACATTCTGTTGATGTTTCAAGGTGCATTTTGGAATTTCTTCCTTGAAATATGTGACTTGGATAATTTATGTAGTAATGTGTCGTATTTTATCTTGTCAGTGTTACATCCTGTTGATGCATTTTGGAATTTTTTCGTTGAAACGTATGACTTGGAATGCAAATTGTAGTGTTGTTTCGTGGTTTATCTTGTCAGTATTCCATTCTCTTGATGTTTCAGAGTGCATTTTTGAATTCTTTTGTTGAAACGTATGACATGGGATTTTTATTTTTTGTGTTTTGTCGTGGTTTATCTTGTCAGTGTTACATTCTGTTGATGTTTCAAGGTGCATTTTAGAATTTCTTCCTTGAAATATGTGACTTGGATAATTTATGTAGTAATGTGTCATATTTTATCTTGTCAGTGTTACATCCTGTTGATGCATTTTGGAATTTTTTCGTTGAAACGTATGACTTGGAATGCAAATTGTTGTGTTGTTTCGTGGTTTATCTTGTCAGTGTTACATTCTGTTGATGTTTCAAAGTGCATTTTGGAATTTTTTTTCGTTGAAACGTATGACTTGGAATGTTTTTGTAGTGTTGTGTCGTGGTTTATCTTGTCAGCGTTACATTCTGTTGATGTTTCAAAATGTATTTTGGAACTTTTTCGTTGAAACATATGATTTGGAATATTTTTGTAGTGTTGTTTTGTGGTTTACCTTGTCAGTGTTACATTCTGTTGATGTTTCAAAGTGCATTTTGGAATTTTTATTTGAAACGTATGACTTGGAATATTTTTGTAGTGTTGTGTCGTTGTTTATCTTGTCAGCGTTACATTCTGTTGATATTTCAAAATGTATTTTGGAACTTTTTCGTTGAAACATATGACTTGGAATATTTTTGTAGTGTTGTTTTGTGGTTTACCTTGTCAGTGTTACATTCTGTTGATGTTTCAAAGTGCATTTTGGAATTTTTTATTTGAAACGTATGATTTGGAATGTTTTTTTGTACTTTTGTGTCGTGTTTTATCTTGTCAGTGTTACATTCTGTTAAAGTTTCAAAGTGCATTTTAGAATTTCTTCCTTGAAACGTATGAATTGGAATATTTTTGTAGTGTTATTTAGTGGTTTATCTTGTCAGTGTTACATTCTGTTGATGTTTCAAAGTGCATTTTTGAATTCTTTCGTTGAAACGTATGACTTGAAATTTTTATTTTTTGTGTTATGTGGTGGTTTATCTTGTCAGTGTTACATTCTGTTGATGTTTCAAGGTGCATTTTGGAATTTCTTCCTTGAAATATGTGACTTGGATAATTTATGTAGTAATGTGTCGTACTTTATCTTGTCAGTGTTACATTCTGTTGATGCATTTTGGAATTTTTTCGTTGAAACTAATGACTTGGAATGCAAATTATTGTGTTGTTTCGTGGTTTATCTTGTCAGTGTTACATTCTGTTGATGTTTCAAAGTGCATTTTGGAATTTTTTTTTCGTTGAAACGTATGACTGGGAATATTTTTGTAGTGTTGTGTCGTGGTTTATCTTGTCAGTGTTACATTCTGTTGATGTTTCAAAGTGCATTTTGGAATTTTTTATTTGAAACGTATGGCTTGGAATATTTTTGTAGTGTTATTTAGTGGTTTATCTTGTCAGTGTTACATTCTGTTGATGTTTCAAGGTGCATTTTGGAATTTCTTCCTTGAAATATGTGACTTGGATAATTTATGTAGTAATGTGTCGTATTTTATCTTGTCAGTGTTACATCCTGTTGATGCATTTTGGAATTTTTTCGTTGAAACGTATGACTTGGAATGCAAATTTTAGTGTTGTTTCGTGGTTTATCGTGTCAGTGTTCCATTCTCTTGATGTTTCAGAGTGCATTTTTGAATTCTTTCGTTGAAACGTATGACTTGGAATTTTTATTTTTTGTGTTATGTCGTGGTTTATCTTGTCAGTGTTACATTCTGTTGATCTTTCAAGGTGCATTTTGGAATTTCTTCCTTGAAATATGTGACTTGGATAATTTATGTAGTAATGTGTCGTATTTTATCTTGTCAGTGTTACATCCTGTTGATGCATTTTGGAATTTTTTCGTTGAAACGTATGACTTGGAATGCAAATTGTAGTGTTGTGTCGTTGTTTATCTTGTCAGCGTTACATTCTGTTGATGTTTCAAAATGTATTTTGGAACTTTTTCGTTGAAACATATGACTTGGAATATTTTTGTAGTGTTGTTTTAAGGTTTACCTTGTCAGTGTTACATTCTGTTGATGTTTCAAAGTGCATTTTGGAATTTTTTATTTGAAACGTATGATTTGGAATATTTTTTGTACTGTTGTGTCGTGGTTTATCTTGTCAGTGTTACATTCTGTTGATGTTTCAAAGTGCTTTTTGGAATTTCTTCCTTGAAACGTATGACTTGGAATATTTTTGTAGTGTTATTTAGTGGTTTATCTTGTCAGTGTTACATTCTCTTGATGTTTCAGAGTGCATTTTTGAATTCTTTCGTTGAAACGTATGACTTGGAATTTTTATTTTTTGTGTTATGTAGTGGTTTATCTTGTCAGTGCTACATTCTGTTGATGTTTCAAGGTGCATTTTGGAATTTCTTCCTTGAAATATGTGACTTGGCTAATTTATGTAGTAATGTGTCGTACTTTATCTTGTCAGCGTTACATCCTGTTGATGCATTTTGGAATTTTTTCGTTGAAACGTAAGACTTGGAATGCAAATTGTTGTGTTGTTTCGTGGTTTATCTTGTCAGTGTTACATTCTGTTGATGTTTCAAAGTGCATTTTGGAATTTTTTTTTCGTTGAAACGTATGACTGGGAATATTTTTGTAGTGTTGTGTCGTGGTTTATCTTGTCAGTGTTACATTCTGTTGATGTTTCAAAGTGCATTTTGGAATTTTGTATTTGAAACGTATGATTTGGAATATTTTTTGTACTGTTGTGTCGTGGTTTATCTTGTCAGTGTTACATTCTGTTGATGTTTCAAAGTGCATTTTGGAATTTCTTCTTTGAAATGTAAGGCTTGGAATATTTTTGTAGTGTTATTTAGTGGTTTATCTTGTCAGTGTTACATTCTCTTGATGTTTCAGAGTGCATTTTTGAATTCTTTCGTTGAAACGTATGACTTGGAATTTTTATTTTTTGTGTTATGTCGTGGTTTATCTTGTCAGTGTTACATTCTGTTGATGTTTCAAGGTGCATTTTGGAATTTCTTCCTTGAAACGTATGGCTTGGAATATTTTTGTAGTGTTATTTAGTGGTTTATCTTGTCAGTGTTACATTCTCTTGATGTTTCAGAGTGCATTTTTGAATTCTTTCGTTGAAACGTATGACTTGGAATTTTTATTTTTTGTGTTATGTCGTGGTTTATCTTGTCAGTGTTACATTCTGTTGATGTTTCAAGGTGCATTTTGGAATTTCTTCCTTGAAATATGTGACTTGGATAATTTATGTAGTAATGTGTCGTGCTTTATCTTGTCAGTGTTACATCCTGTTGATGCATTTTGGAATTTTTTCGTTGAAACGTATGACTTGGAATGCAAATTGTTGTGTTGTGTCGTGGTTTATCTTGTCAGTGTTACATTCTGTTGATGTTTCAAAGTGCATTTGGAATTTTTTTTTCGTTGAAACGTATGACTGGGAATATTTTTGTAGTGTTGTGTCGTGGTTTATCTTGTCAGTGTTACATTCTGTTGATGTTTCAAAGTGCATTTTGGAATTTTGTATTTGAAACGTATGATTTGGAATATTTTTTGTACTGTTGTGTCGTGGTTTATCTTGTCAGTGTTACATTCTGTTGATGTTTCAAAGTGCATTTTGGAATTTCTTCCTTGAAACGTAAGGCTTGGAATATTTTTGTAGTGTTATTTAGTGGTTTATCTTGTCAGTGTTACATTCTCTTGATGTTTCAGAGGGCATTTTTGAATTCTTTCGTTGAAACGTATGACTTGGAATTTTTATTTTTTGTGTTATGTCGTGGTTTATCTTGTCAGTGTTACATTCTGTTGATGTTTCAAGGTGCATTTTCGAATTTCTTCCTTGAAATGTGTGACTTGGATAATTTATGTAGTAATGTGTCGTATTTTATCTTGTCAGTGTTACATCCTGTTGATGCATTTTGGAATTTTTTCGTTGAAACGTATGACTTGGAATGCAAATTGTAGTGCTGTGTCGTGGTTTATTTTGTCAGTGTTACATTCTTTTGATTTTTCAAAGTGCATTTTGGAATTTTTTTTTTCGTTGAAACGTATGACTGGGAATATTTTTGTAGTGTTGTGTCGTGGTTTATCTTGTCAGCGTTACATTCTGTTGATGTTTCAAAGTGCATTTTGGAACTTTTTCGTTGAAACATAGGACTTGGAATATTTTTGTAGTGTTGTTATGTGGTTTACCTTGTCAGTGTTACATTCTGTTGATGTTTCAAAGTGCATTTTGGAATATTTCGTGGAAAACTATGATTTGGAATATGTTTAAAGTGTTGTGTCATGGTTTATCTTGTCAGTGTTACGTTCTATTGTTGTTTTTAAGTGCATTTTGGAATTTCTTGTTGAAACTTATGACTTGGAATATTTCGTAGTGTTGTGACGTGGTTTATCTTGTCAGTGTTACATTCTGTTGATGTTTCAAAGTGCATTTTGGAATTTTTTCGTTGAAACGTATGACTGGGAATATTTTTGTAGTGTTGTGTCGTGGTTTATCTTGTCAGTGTTACATTTTGTTGATGTTTCAAAGTACATTTTTGAATTTTGTATTTGAAACGTATGATTTGGAATATTTTTTGTACTGTTGTGTCGTGGTTTATCTTGTCAGTGTTACATTCTGTTGATGTTTCAAAGTGCATTTTGGAATTTCTTCCTTGAAACGTAAGGCTTGGAATATTTTTGTAGTGTTATTTAGTGGTTTATCTTGTCAGTGTTACATTCTCTTGATGTTTCAGAGTGCATTTTTGAATTCTTTCGTTGAAACGTATGACTTGGAATTTTTATTTTTTGTGTTATGTCGTGGTTTATCTTGTCAGTGTTACATTCTGTTGATGTTTCAAGGTGCATTTTGGAATTTCTTCCTTGAAATATGTGACTTTGATAATTTATGTAGTAATGTGTCGTATTTTATCTTGTCAGTGTTACATCCTGTTGATGCATTTTGGAATTTTTTCGTTGAAACGTATGACTTGGAATGCAAATTGTAGTGTTGTGTCGTGGTTTATCTTGTCAGTGTTACATTCTCTTGATGTTTCAGAGTGCTTTTTTGAATTCTTTCGTTGAAACGTATGGCTTGGAATTTTTATTTTTTGTGTTATGTCGTGGTTTATCTTGTCAGTGTTACATTCTGTTGATGTTTCAAGGTGCATTTTGGAATTTCTTCCTTGAAATGTGTGACTTGGATAATTTATGTAGTAATGTGTCGTATTTTATCTTGTCAGTGTTACATCCTGTTGATGCATTTTGGAATTTTTTCGTTGAAACGTATGACTTGGAATGCAAATTGTAGTGTTGTGTCGTGGTTTATTTTGTCAGTGTTACATTCTGTTGATTTTTCAAAGTGCATTTTGGAATTTTTTTTTTTTTGAAACGTATGACTGGGAATATTTTTGTAGTGTTGTGTCGTGGTTTATCTTGTCAGCGTCACATTCTGTTGATGTTTCAAAATGTATTTTGGAACTTTTTCGTTGAAACATATGACTTGGAATATTTTTGTAGTGTTGTTATGTGGTTTACCTTGTCAGTGTTACATTCTGTTGATGTTTCAAAGTGCATTTTGGAAAATTTCATGGAAAACTATGATTTGGAATATGTTTAAAGTGTTGTGTCATGGTTTATCTTGTCAGTGTTACATTCTATTGTTGTTTTTAAGTGCATTTTGGAATTTTCTTGTTGAAACTTATGACTTGGAATATTTCGTAGTGTTTTGACGTGGTTTATCTTATCAGTGTTACATCCTGTTGATGTTTCAAAGTTCATTTTGCAACTTTTTCGTTTAAACCCATGACTTGGAATATTTTTGTAATGTTTTGTCGAGGTTTATCTTGTCAGTGTTTCATTCTGTTGATGATTCAAAGAGCATTTTGGAATTTTTTTTGTTGAATCGTATGACTTGAAATATTTTTTATAGTGTTGTGTCGTGGTTTATCTTGTCACTGTTATATTCTGTTGATGTTTCAAAGTACATCTTGAAATTTCTTCCCTGAAATATGTGACTTGGATAATTTGTGTAGTAATGTATCGTATTTTATCTTGTCAGTGTTACATCCTGTTGATGCAGTTTGGAATTTTTTCGTTGAAGCGTATGACTAGGAATGCAAATGTAGTGTTGTTTTGTGGTTTATCTGGTCAGTGTTACATTCTGTTGATGTTTCAGAGTGCATTTTGGAATTTTTTCGTTAAAATATATGACTAGGAATATTTTTGTAGTGTTGTGTCGTGGTTTATCTTGTCAGCGTTACATTCTGTCGATGTTTCAAAGTGTATTTTGGAACTTTTTCGTTAAAACATATGACTTGGAATATTTTTTAGTGTTGTTTTGTGGTTTACCTTGTCATTGTTACATTCTGTTGATGTTTCAAAGTGTATTATGGAATATTTCGTGGAAAACTATGATTTGGAATATGTTTATAGTGTTGTGTCATGGTTTATCTTGTCAGTGTTATAGTCTGATGTTGTTTTTAAGTGCATTTTGGAATTTTCTTGTTGAAACGTATAGCTTGGAATATTTTGTAGTGATGTGACGTAGTTTATCTTGTCGGCGTTACATTCTGTTGATGTTTCAAAGTTCATTTTGGATTTTTTTCCTTGAAACGTATGACTTCGAATATTTTTGTAATGTTTTGTCGTGGTTTATCTTGTCAGTGTTTCATTCTGTTGATGTTTCAAAGTGCATTTTGGGATTTTTTCCTTTAAATGCATGACTTGGAATATTTTTGTAGTGTTGTTTCGTGATTTATCTTGTCAGTGTTACATTCTGTTGATGTTTCAAAGTGCAATTTGGAATTTTTTATATTTTTGTAATGTTGTGTCGCGGTTTATGTTGTCAGTGTTACCTCAGTTGATTTTTCAAAGTGTAGCATATCTGAATAGGTTAGGTTACCTTAAGCCACTTGCGATTGCAAAATCTCCAAACCAAAGGTGAGCGATTCCATGCAGATATTGGGCCTTGGACTTTGCAAAATCACATTATGGATGTATGAAACTATTTATCAGTGAGGTTGTCGAGTCTCTCACGATTTCAGCTTTCAAGAACCAATTAGACGCAATATCCAATCTTGAAACGTATGATGCCAACAAATTCTGAAGAGATATGTGAGTTGAAGAGAAGTCTGTATTATTTTGAATTTTCTATTAGAGACTTATTAGTCTTCTTTTAATAATAAATTGTCTGATAAAAAATCTGAGTTCTCATAGGAGAAAAACGGAACAGATTTAAAATAATCTCTGAAACATAAAAAAGACTATATCGAATAGACTGAACAGAAATTGATTTTAAAATTTTTCCCACAAAGGCAGTTTTTCTGGGATCTTGACTCGAAAGAGAACCTAGAAAAAAGAAATATCAAATAATAAACCTAAGCTTAGGCAATAGTTTTTTAAAATAATTTTTAAATAACTTTTTTAATAATTTTTAAATAACTTTTAAATTAAGTGCCTTTAGGTTAGGTTAGCGTGGTCGGCCACGATAGCCTAGCCTGAAGGAGCCTAATTTAAAAGTGGTTAACTTAACTACTAAATTAAACCACGACACAACACTACAAAAATATTCCAGGTCATACGTTTCAACGAAAAATTCCAACATACACTTTGAAAGTTCAACAGAATCTAACACTGACAGGATAAACCACAACAAAACACTAGAAAAATATTCCAAGTCATATGTTTCAACGAAAAAATTTCCAAAATCCAATTTGAAACATCAACAGAAAGTAACACTGATAAGATAAACCACGACACAACGCTTATAAAATATTCCAAGTCATACGTTTCAACGATAAATTCCAAATTTGCAGCCGCATATTGTCACGGTAGAGTGAAATATTCGTTGTCTTGGCTCAAAGAAACGATTGCACCAAATATCAACCTTACCCTCTGGAAATGATTGCTAGGGGGAGGGTGAGTGCTATTTCGTCACGAGGGTGTGAACTATCTATAGTCTTGGCCCAAGAAAACATTGCATTTCATTAAAAGTCCTTCAAAGATACCTCTTAAAATGCTTTAAATGTACGATTAATATCAGCTCGCTCGTGGCGGGGGACTGGTGCCATATTGATGATTAGGGGGGCAGGCGTATATTGTCAGGATTTTGTGAAATATTCACAAGTTTAATTCAAAGAAATAGATATTTTCATTAAGAGTATATCATAGATACCTCTTAAAATGCTTTAAATCTATCTCTAATGAAGCTCCTCTCCCCTGTCCCTCTGGGCTGCAAGCTAGGATGTGTTTTTCTATAATACATGGTTTGTTTCCTCTGGTATGATAAACCTCTTTTCAGGTTTAATTTTTTTCGTCATGTTTTTTAACTGTTTTTTCTATGTTTTTAAAATTGTTTGTAAATTTGTTTTTATTAATAAAAACTTTTATTTACAAAGTCTGTGTTGTTTAAGATGTATTGTTTAGCACGATTGAAGAGTTTACATAATTTAAGCGTGCTGTGCATTATCCTTTTCTGGCTATAAATACCTTGACAGCGATTGTCTCTGAAAATCAATATTCCCCCGTCTTCGTACCAAATGTCGCAGGTGCAAGGAAAAGCAATGGCGCTTGGTAGGAAACACCTGTGACGTCAAGGGGATTGTGGTTATTTACTGAAAGTATTTCTCTGATACAGAACATTGGAAATAGATTGGTGGTTCTCACGGCTAGAGCGCGTTCTCCTTCAAATAAAATTGACCTTTCGATTCCTGGCGGGGTCAAGAACTAAAGAATTAGAATAAAAAAAGTACTATACGTTTCGGACGAAAAATAAAATGCCAGAAAGAAAAAGTATTGTGCGTTTCGGGCAAAACTAAAATGCCAAAAAGGGTGTTATCTGGTAGTAATGGCTGCGTAATCATTACGTAACCTTACGTAAAGTGTGCTACGTCGTTAATTTGAGGAAAGAAAAATGTGTTGGGCTTTTCGGGCAAAAAAATAAATTGTCAAAAAAAGTATTATGCGACAGTGATGCAAAATCATTACGTAAGGTGTGTGCTATCGTTCTATTACAAGCGGGGATTCCCCATGGGTTTCTGACGCATGGTTACATAAAATTGCGTCAAGCGTATTAGAGATGAGCGTTTGAAACGGGGTAAGTCCTGTGACATCATTGGAGTCCAGAGGGGTGTGTCGTGACCGCATTGTGTAGGTGTGATGGCCTGAGGGGTTGGTAGCTCAATTTATTTAATGTGCTAAAAAATGGCGGTTGCTAAGGGGAAATAGTGGACATGTTCCATAATGGCCGTCTGAGGTTTTTAATAGAAAAACACCGTGATGGAATAAAAACACGATTCCAGGATAGGGGGAAAACACCTAGTAATTTCACGTAAAAACAGGGTGTGCTCGGTATCTTGCCAGGGGTGTTGTGACGTTAGAGGGCATGCGTTTAAAATCCAATACTATTTTTGCTATGGCTGCCATGACATCAGAGGGCTCCGGTAGAAACAGCTGACAGCATTGTAAAGGTTCGAGGGATTAGGAGCTCCACTTATCATTCCCTATTATTGCTACTTTTCTATTATTTCGACCACATTCCAAGCAATTATATTGCGTGATAGCACCTGGGAATCTTGCCAGGGGTGTTGTGATGTTAGAGGGTTCTCTTGGAAATCTTGCCAGCTAGAAAACAGGGCATGCGTTTAAAAACTACGGAAAAGGAAGGCTATGCGTTTGAAATCCTAAGGAAAAGGGAGGGCGTGCGTTTGAATCAATAGATGGGCTACTACTTGGATGTGTTTCGTTTATACGACAAGTACCAAATTTGAAAGATTTTCCCCTTTGAAGATGTTTTCCTTTACTGAGCACATGTCAAAATTTAGATGTTTTGGAGATCAGCTAAGTTAAAATTGTGTTTGAAAATATCTTTCACCATAATCCAATACACTTTCAAAATTAAGTCCTTAAGTTTTATTTCTTGACAAAGGAGAATGTGTGTTGTATTGGCGCCATTATTTGTAAGAAAAAAACAAAAAAAAACGCATTGACAGGTATAAATATGTATAACTTTAAAAAATAGGTAAGAAGGTAAAGGGTACGGCACTAGACCCCATAAAGTCCAAACCGGCGGTGCTGACCTCCGTTTCAAGGCCCTACAGAGTAGGAACCCATTATTACATACTGGGCTAAGTCTACAATATTTCCAGATAAGATCGAGTCTAACGAATACAAGACCACACCTCTTTCTAGGCCAATCAGAGATGTTTCTAGGCCTAATGGATACAGACGAGAGTTTACATCATTGCCAGATGAAGCACGGGGTTGAAGCACTTTACGTAAATGGTAATATACCTACAGATAAAGTTTTAATTCGAAACTGCGATCCTATGATTCCACTTTTCAATTTAGAAGAATTTAAGTGTCCTAAATTTGAAGGGACTTATCACCATCCTGACGAGGAGGTTAGGTTCTTCACACAGTGGTTACCAAGGGACATACCTGATCGTGATAAGTGTATAACACATGGTAACAAGTATTCTATATCATGGGATCCTCATCTGTGGATGTTTAACAGTGAATTTTAAGTACTATTTTTATGTAAATATGTATTTTTTCAAAATGTTTTTAATATGTATAAGCAATAAATATCTTAATTCTCAACCGTCTTTATTCTTTAGAATACTTCATCGCCATAATAATTATAATTTCAGATTCAACATGTCAGGGAACACACTTTCAGGTTCAGCATGTTGGAGAACCCTAAATGGTCACCCCTAAAAAAGGTAATTAACCCTAAAAGGTTAAAGAATTTCTCTAAAATCACACTTTCAGGTTCAGCATGTCAGGGAACACAGTTTCAGGTTCAGCATGTTGGAGAACCCTAAATGGTCATCCCTAAAAAAGGTAAGTTAACCCTAAAAGGTTAAAGAATTTCTCTGAAATTACACTTTCAGATCCAGTATATCGGAGAAGTCCTACATTACTTTTCAACTTCATGTATATCCCTTCACCAAATTTTCACAATGAAAAAGAAATATGTTATAGATCACATCTAATTTTTTCCTGAGAAAATGAAAAGGTTCCACTTCAGTTCCAATTTTTCTTAGAGAGATGAAAAAATTTAAAGTTCGGTTCGAAATTTATCGTAGAAGATAGAAAAAGCTATACTTTGATTGTGAATATTCACCATGAAGATAAGGAGCTCCACTTTAATTCTGAGTTTTCTCGAAGAAGTGCAAAAATGTTCAATTTCACTTCTGAATTTTCTTAAAGAAGAGAAAAAGTTAGGTCAATTCTGAATTTTACTAAAGAAAATGAAAAAAGCTTCCACTTCAGTTCTTCATTTCTCAAAAGATATAAAAAGTTTAAAGTCATTTTCTCAATTTTTCCGTGTAAGATAGGAAAAGTTATAATATGATTGTGAATATATTCCATGAAGATAAAAATTTACACTTTAATTATAAATTTTCTTAATTTCAGTTCCGATTTTTTCAAAGAGATGAAAAAATTTAGAGTTCTGTTCGAAATTTATCGTAGAAGATAGAAAAAGTTATACATTGATCGTGAATATTCGCCATGAAGATAAGGAGCTCCACTTTAATTTCGAGTTTTCTCAAAGAAGTGCAAAAATGTTCAAGATCTCTTATGAATTTTTTTAAAGAAGAGAAAAAGTTAGATCAATTCTGAATTTTACCAAAGAAAATGAAAAAAACCTTCCACTTCAGTTCTTAATTTCTCAAAAGACATAAAAAATTTAAAGTTCTGTTCTAAATTTTACCGCAGATACATCAATTCTGAATTTTTCCTCCAAGAAGAGAAAAAGTTCAGCTTTAATTATATATTTTATCAAAGAAGTGAAGGAAAGTTCAAGTTCTAATCCAAATTTTTGGTAGAAGATAGAAAAAAGTTATACTTTAATTGTGAATATTGTCCATGAAGATAAGGAGCTCCACTTTAATTTTGAGTTTTCTCGAAGAAGTGAAAAAAGTTCCAAGTTCTCTTCTGAATTTTTTCTGTGAAAAGCAAAAAAAGTTACAGTTCAATTCTAATTTACAATAAAGAAAACAAAAAAAAGGTTCCATTTCAGTTCTTAATTTTCTCAATGACATAAAAAAATTTAAAGTTTTATTCTGAATTTTTCCGTAGAAGATAGAAAAAGTCATACTTTGATTGTGAATATTTTCAATGAAGATAAAAGCCCCACTTTAATTCTAAATTTTCTCAACGAAGTGAAGAAAAGTTCAAGTTCTCTTCTGAATTTTCTTAATGAAAAGAAATAAGTTACAGATCAATTTTAATTCTTTCCAAAGAAAATAAAAAGTTTCCACTTCAGTTCTGATTTTTTCTCAAAGAGATGAAAAAATTTAAAGTTCTGTTCCAAATTTTTCATAGAAGATAGAAAAAAGTTTTACTTTGATTGTGAATATTCGCCAATGAAGATAAAGAGTTCCACATTAATTCTGAGTTTTCTCAAAGAAGTACAAAAATGTTCAAGTTCTCTTCTGAAGATATAAAGTTCCACTTCAATTCTGAGTTTTCCCAATAAAGTGAAGAAAAGTTCAAGTTCTCTTCTGAATTTTCTCAAAGAAAAAAAACAGATTCAATTCAATTCAATTTATTCGAGTAAAAACATAACACAAACATCAACAACAATAAAGATCCTAGAAGAGAACTTGTTAAGGACCAAAAAAAGAAAAAAATAAAGCAACACTGAAAAAAAGATAGAAGAATAAAACATGGGTAATTAAAGCAAATTGGTTAAAAATTGAAAGATTAAATTATATTATCATTTACATTTTTACATTTTAATACAGCTTGCAGAAACTTGTGGCTAGTTCAACACTGGAGAGTATTTTGTTCAATTGAATAATAGATTTGTAAATGGGAGATTGCTGGGCAATACTAGAAACGCATTTAGGAATTATAAAGGCTCTATTGGATGAACGGAGACAGTGGGCTTCCGAATTATTAATATTATAATAGGTTAGTGGTTGAGGTGGAAGATTATTGTGGAAAGCAGAGTTAGCAAGCGATAAGTTTATCTTTTTGTACGATTTGATCAAGTGGAGCTATGTCAAAATCTGAATACAAATCACGGGTTGGATATAGACAGGGAAGCCGAAAAACTGCTTTAATGGCACGGTTTTTAGGCAAATTTGAGTTTTTTAGTGAAGGACCGGTTTGTATTTCGCCAAACTGATCCGCAATAAGAAAAGTAAGGAAAAATAAAGGAATAATAGAGGGTAACTAGGATGTCAGGAGGAAGAAAATAATTCACACGGCTAATCATAGCTACTTGTCTTAAAATTATTGCTGTGATGTAAGAAATATGATTAGAGAATGAAATTGCATGAGTCAATAAATACACCAAGAAACTTGGCAACCTCCACCTGTGGGAGGATGTTGGAGGAAGACTTGAGACCAAGAGCAGGTTGAATTACGTCTTTGTTGTAGGGGGTTCTGAATAATACTATTTGACTTTTTTTGGCTATTAATGGTAGTGTTATTCGTAAGGCACCACGCCTGGACTCTGCTCAAAAGGACTTGGGCAGAGGTTAATGCCGATGGTAAATTGGTGCCAGTGATGAAGAAGTTGCTGTCATCAGCAACTAGTACAGGATACACTGAAGGGCCTAGGTCAATAGCAAGATCATTGATATATAGGAGAAATAAAATAGGGCTTAGAACGCTGCCTTGCGGGACACCCCTCCGAACAGGTAAGGGCTGAGAGGATACTCCACCTAAGATCACACTCTGTACCCTTCCAGATAGATAAGAATCAAACCAAGAAAGGGGGACACCACGAATATCGTAACAATTTAATTTACTTAGTATAATACTATGATTGACCGTGTCAAAGGCAATAGAAAAATCCAAAAATAAGCCCAATACAGTTTTTTTAAGGTCGAGTTGTGAGCGTATGAACTGTGTGGCGTCAATTAGAGCATGGGAAGTTGAAATTTCGGCCTAATGCCATATTGGTGAGGAGAAATCAAGGAAACGGAGTGCTGACGGTCAAACAGAAAGGGAGACAGACGTCTGAAGATGATTCTCTCGAGAACTTTGGATATAACAAGAAGAATTGAGATTGGACGATAATTACCTATATCAGTTGGATCGCCCTTTTTAAGAACTGGAATAACAATGGCTGACTTTAGTAAATCAGGGAAAACTCCGTGGATTAAAGATAGGTTTGGCAATAAGCTTGATGGGCTCGTGAGCAAAAGGAGATATGGTCTTCAGAAGCTTATTACTTAATCCAAGACAGTCAGATGTAAAGCTAATAGGGAGAGAACCGATGATTTGAAGCACCTCATTGCTATCAGTTGGGCAGAAAAACATGGATCTAGAGCTGAAGCAAGGGAATACCGTCTGTAAGGAGGAGCGGGAGTCAGCATGAGGAACATTAGAAAAATAATTATTAAATGCATTAGGAGCATGTAAAGGGTCAATTAATCTACCATTTGTGTCTTTAAGGTGAATAGGTATAGACTTTGATTTTCTATTTTTGAGAGTATATCATTGATGGTGGACCTAATCTTTTTCAGGTTTCCTTTGCAATTGAGAATGTCTGTATAAAAATAATTTTTCTTCGCTTCACGGATGAGTTTAGCGCATAAGTTTTTATAATTTTTTTTTAATTTGATATGTCAATATCACTACTAGTCTTACAGGCTAAATTATATAATTTGTTTTTACGATATGAGGAGACAATGAGGCTATGTGACATCCAGGGGCATATAGGGATAGTTTTCCGGTTAGGTTTACGAATAGGAAAAGTTGAATGGATAATCTCAATTAGCCTTCGAGCAAAACCATTTGTGGCAGAATTTACCTCTTGACTATTTAAAACATCGGACCAGTCAGTGGTTCTTAGGCTATCGATAAAATGGTTTATATTTGCAGAGCTGAAGTTTCTAGTAGGTGTTGGGATATTAATTCTAGATTGTAGAGGTAGTGGTTGCGAAGGTAGTGACAAGTAATTAGGAAAATGGTCTGACAGATCCGAAAATATTATATTTGAGGACAGGTCATTTCCCAGGAAATTGGATACAAAAATGTTATCAATTAATGTTGAAGTTGATCTCATAGGATCGACTGTACTGGAGAAAAAATTGTGGGTAGAAGACTACTCGCGGTTACCGATTCAAAAAAAGTGTCAGATTCAATATTTTTACCAACATTGAGTAGGCTACAATTAAAGTCCCCAAGAACTATTGCCTTTTTATGGAGTAGATTAATAAAATTAGAGAAATCATCGAAGAGATTACAAAAATATGAGGTCAGAAATGGAGAAGCTTTATAAAATACGGAGAGTATATAGGAATTTTGACCGATAACTATGTTAACAATTATTGAATAAATACATCTGAGATTTATTTGTGTAGAGAAAATAGATTCGCACTCTGATAGCCTGGTAAAATTTACATTCGAACGGATGTAAAATGAGATATCCCCAGAACACTTTGTCAATCTCCTGGGCATATGGATTATTTGGTAACCAGGGAGTAAAAAATCATTAGTGTCATCATTATCGGAAAGCCGTGTCTCCGTTAATCCTATCATGTCAAAAGGGCAGACACCATTGAATGAAATTAAATCTTTAAACTTGAGCCACTTATCCCGGATGCTTCTGATGTTGAAACAAAGAACATTAAGGGAATTATTATTTACTAGTTTTGGCTTCACATTGGTAGCAAAATCGAGAATATCAAGGTATTTACAACTAGCATGAGTTAAGGTATCCTCGGGGCTGCTTATAGGTTTGGCATGCTGATTACTTTATATATCGGAATAATTAAAAGCAATGTTATTAGAAAGGGATAAATTAGTTAAAAACGAAAAGTCACACATTAATTAGTCGTCAGGCATTCTTGTTGGGTATCTTCTCGCTTGGGTTTTGCTTTGAACTTCATCCTCACCCGAAGATACTTTGTGAGGGGTCGTCAATTTCTGTGTTACTGTGTTTGGTCGGCTTTTCCTTGTTATTTTTGTTTGCTTTGCTATGGCTTGGTGTTTCTACCATCGTTTCAGGTGCTGGTGATTCTTTCAAATTTCTGGGGGACTTGGTAACAGTTGTGATCGTAGAAAATATTGAGTTAGAATGGCATTCCATGCCTTCTTTGAAGGATAAAAGTTGGACCGTAGGTTTTTGCCAGATTTCTTCTCCTAGGAGCGTAGTAATGGCCTTATTTTAAGGATATTTTTCAGTTCAACAGGTTCACTGCCAACCTCGATAAGATGGAAAACTGTGACGTATGTGGGAAACCTTTCCCATTCTTGATTATGATGATGAATAACTTGTAGATGTAATAAAACTGGAAGTTGGGAAGAGGAAGGCTGCGATTTGGCCTCAAGTTTAGGAACCTGAGTGGACCATTGGCTAAATGAGAAGCCTTTTTTTCTATTGGGGGTGGGACCTTTTTCCTCGGGTTCTTTGAAACTTCAGTTTGGCTATTTAAGGGTCAACTTGGAGTTGGGTGTCTAGGGATTGTAGTGGCTACGACGGAGTTGGGCAAGTTCAATCTCACAGAGGTTCGGATGATCTCGGCTCTCTTGTGTTAGGCCGGACAAAGTTGCTTCTCAAGTGCCGTTTGCCCCTTATTATTACAATTTTTACAGTAGGCGTCTTTCTCGGTGCAATTTTCTATAACATAGCTAGGTTTACAACATTTTCGACATGATTGGAGTGACTGTTTACAATTATTTTTGATATGACCATGAGCTAGGTAAATTGTACATTGTAGGGGCTTTGGTTTTTAGGACTTATGGCGAAGGGCCATGCCATACAAAAAAAACTTCTCTTTGCAACTCGTTTTTGCGTACAATGAGCACTGAGCGACTGGGTATAAGATTACCATCATTTTTCAAGTTGAGTCTTGTGGCTGTTGTTGGTTGGACGGGATGACTCGAAGAATCAATTAGTTCAGCTGCAAATTCCTCTATTGGTATACCGGTGTCAACACCGTAAACCACATATTTATACGACTTTTCTACTTCTTTTGAAGTGGCAAAGATTTTGGAACCCTCAACGATTAATTTCTTGGACCTTGAAAGGACTGAATCTGCGGCCTTGTGAGAGGTAAAATAAAGATGTATCAGACCGTCTTTTAGGAAATTTACTTCAAAAGTGGAGTTAGCTAGTAAAAAATAGGCTTTCTAATACCCCTTAACCGATCTCTAGTAAAGGTTTGACCGTTGGTTTTCTTGATGGTCACAATTTAATAGTATGGCTGATCTAAAGAGCTAGGAAGCGATTCAAATGGTTAGGAATCATCAGGGAGTGATATAATCTCGGGTTGGGGTTCTTCAGGGGGTGATCTAATTGCATCATTTTTCCTTTTTTTGCCAGAGGTTTCACCGGCACTTTTAGCTTGAAAGATGTTTAGGGCTTGTATCCCCTTAAGATGTGCGGTTGATTTAGACATAGGAGTTGGGGGGGTTCTAGTTAGGTTTCTTTTTAATGGCAGGAAAGGTGAAACATCTATGTCTTTTTCAGGAGGTTCCTTTGTGTCAGACATGAGCTATTTGGAACTAAAAATCTCACCTCTTATTTCTTTCACTGTTCAGGACTATAATTCAAATCCTATAATCCAACTAACAAGAACCTTGGTCACTAATATTACTTAGGAAAGTCCAGGAACATGCGCGGTCTGTAAATGTTCAAGTTAAACAAAGGGGATTTCGACTGGCAAATACCAAGAGTGAAAACACCAATTAACAAAGCAGAAGCGAGTTCAGATCAATTCTAATTTTTTCCAGAGAAAAAAGATTCCATTACAGTTCTTAATTTTCTCCAAGACATAAAAAATGTAAAGTTCATTTGTAAATTTTTCCGTAGAAGATAGAAAAAGTCATACTTTGATTGTGAATATTTTCCATGAAGATAAAAAGCCCCACTTTAATTCAAAATTTTCTCAACGAATGAAGAAAAGTTCAAGTTCTCTTCTGAATTTTCTCAATGAAAAGAAATAAGTTATAGCTCAATTCTAATTTTTTCCAGTAAAAATAAAAAGGTTCCACTTCAGTTATGATTTTTCTCAAAGAGATGAAGAAATTTAAAGTTCGGTTCCAAATTTTTCATAGAAGATAGAAAAAAGTTATGCTTTAATTATGAATATTCGCCATGAAGATAAAGAGTTCCACATTCATTCTGAGTTTTCACAAAGAATTACAAAAATGTTCAAGTTCTCTTCTGAAGATATAAAGTTCCACTTTATATCTTCTCAATAAAGTGAAGAAAAGTTCAAGTTCTCTTCTAAAATTTTCTCAAAGAAATAATAAGTTACAGATCAATTCTAATTTTTTCCAGTAAAAATAAAAAGGTTCCACTTCAGTTCTGATTTTTCTCAATGAGGTGAAAAAATATAAGTTCTGTTCTAAATTTCTCATAGAAGATAGAAAAAAAGTTATAATTTGATTGTGAATATTCGCCATGAAGATAAAGAGTTCCACATTAATTCTGAGTTTTCTCAAAGAAGTACAAAAAACTTAAAAGTTCTGTTCTAAATTTCTCCGTAGAAGATAGAAAAGAAGTTACAGTTGAATTCTGAATATTTTCCATGAAGAGAAAAGGTCCTGCTTTAATTCTGAGTTTTCTCAGAGAAGTGAAGAAAAGTTCAAGTTCTTTTCTGAAGATAAATAGTTCCACTTTTAATTCTGAGTTTTCTCGAAGAAGTAAGAAAAGTTCAAGTTCTCTTCTGAATTTTCTCAAATAAAAAAAGTTACAGTTCAATTCTAAATTTTTCCATAGAGGTTAGAAAAAAGTTAGATTTTGATTCTGAATTTTCCCCCAAGAATAGAAAAGGTCCTGCTTTAATTCTATATTTTCTCAAAGAAGTGAAGAAAAGTTCAAGTTCTCTTCTGAAAGTTTTCCCAAAGAAGAGAAAAGGTTCCACTTTCATTCTGAGGTTTCAAAACGAAGTGAAGAAAAGTTCAAGTTCTCTTCTGAATTTTCTCAAAGAAAAGAAAAAAGCTATAGTCCAATTCTAATTTTTTCCAAAGAAAATAAAAAATCTCAGAGTTTTTAATAAACATTCTAAGAGTTTGACATGCTAGCGTATCCTAGGAATAATGGAAATATAACAAAGTAATGCATAAAATATTTTTTATTGAAATAACAACATATAGAATATTAACATAAAAATATGCTATTATACATTATTAATATCATAGAACAACTTTGGACATTTTGAATCTGTTCCGACAAATAAATAATCATGTTCTAACTTCATACTAGAGTTACCCTCTTCTCTTAGTTCATAAACAGTAAAATAATCATTAATGCATTTTGAGTCATACGCAATTTTTACTGTGGTGTCACCTACAAGTTCAATACACGTTTCATCTTTGGTATTATTTGATTCATCGACTATATGGTCGGTAGTAATAATGTTCACTTATGCTTTATTCCTCATTAATCTATCTTTATATTCCTTAGTGATGTTTTCTACCATTTCCATTTTTATTTTGCTAGCGATTTCATTGTCTATTATCACATTATTTTTACAGAGGTAACAGTTCCGGTACGTAGACAAGATTTGATTTATGATATTAGTGCAGCAGTATGCATGTCTTCTATTTCCCCTTGTTTTCATGCGAATGCTAACACCGGAAAGATGACGATACGATCTATCAACGTGTAAGATGTTACCAGAACCATTAGCTAGAAGTTGCCCCTCTTCATCAACAATTATTTTTGTGTTGGTGTTCTCTTTGAGTACTAACTTCTCTGGAAATGATACTTTCACATATCCGCCATTTGCATGATGGGAATTCTTGAATATTCCAAAGGAATTTAACTCATCACTATCATAAACCTACATTCCCAATAAGATCTCCACTACTACTTGTTTCATAGTTAAAATATAAATCTTTGTCAGCATTCAAGGCAACGATGACTTTATCATGTCTACTGACATTCCTCGAATAATTCATTTTCACTGATGCAGGTGTTTATCCCTCCAATATGTGAAAATTACTGATTTAATACATGCAAATCATGCAATAAACTAAGTACTCTCAATAACCTACCATAGAATACAAGTAGAAAAGCCGCTTCGTGTGTAAGAGCAAGCATAGAGTACGATTGGTATAGCTGCAAGCATATTTCATGTTGCTGTGGATGGCAGCACTCCCGCTCAGACACACAGTCATAGTGAGAGAGACATGCAAAAAGTTAGGTTAATTTAGGTTCACTTAGAGTGGTGCACCACTCTAAGTGAACCTAAATTAACCTAACTTTTTATGTCTCTCCAAAATAATCCCCATAACGTAATTTCTGAATGTTCCTTTGTTTTGGTATCCCTGCGCTGTCACACTTAAAATTCCCAGGAGACGATTCCCACGTTAAATATATTCAATCTGTCTTGTATCTCGTTTGAATTTCTGAAAATATCTAAGGTGTTCCTATTTCCACTATTAAGGCTTCGAAAGAATATTAAAGAATTTATCCCTCAACCTAAAGACCAGAGAAGCCATATTTAAAATGGAATGTCTATATCTTTAGAGTCCCGCATAATTCCTAGGAAACAAGTGATGTTATTTCTAATTCCGTTAGTGGATCAATATTCGTGTCCCGTTAGACGCTCTTATCTGGCAATGACGTAAAGTCTCGTCTGTATCCATTAGGCCTAGAAACATCTCTGATTGGCCTAGAAAGAGGAAAGGTCTTGTACTCGTTAGACTCGATCTTATATGGCAATGTTCTAAACTTAGCCCAGTATGTAATAATGGGTTCCTACTCTTCAGCCAGGAAGTGCAATGGGAGGGGGGTAGGGGGCCAACCATTATGTGCTTTCGCACACCCTTCCTGCTTACCTTCCCTATATTTCTCCAGGTACCCATTTAGAGCTGGGTCCACTCTGGCTGACCTTACAGAGTAACATCGCTGACCCCGTCCCAAACCAAATAACCGGCCACACCAGGAATCGAGCCCCGCCCTCCTGGACAATCGATTCCAATTAAAGCATGCTAACCACTCGTCTTAATCTTAGTAGATTGTTTCCAGCCTATACTCTTAATAGATTGCTTCTAAATGTCTTGGAATCCTAACATTTCAGGTGTTCCCACAAAGAAATTAAATCACAACAGATCATACAAAGAAGGCTGATGTAGGTAATCAGATTCACCTCCTCCCATACAGTGTTATATACTCATTACTTTTAATTTTTTTCAAGTCTAATTATCAATAGTAATTACACTTGCCCCCTCCCCCCCCCCCGATATTTTATTCACTTAATATGTTTTTTCCTTTAAAGTATAATTCTATTTTAGTTAATGATAGGTAGACCACCCCCCCTCCCTTGAGACCATGGGGAAAAGCCTTCCTTTTGTTTATTTTCGAATTCTTCTTTTGAAGTCTATTTTATCTTTGAAATTGTAATAAGAAGCAATGATGGTAGCAATACCGACTAAACTAAACCACAGAAAAATCAAGAAAGAAACACAATAATTTTTTTCAAGTCAAATTACAAATAATAATTTTACTTCACTATCACTCCCACCCCACCCACCTACATTTTTTCACTTAATATGATTTTCCAGCTCACCTCTAACCAGCTCCTATTTATTTATAGTTTCTTTCGAGTTTATTTTTTCTTCCAAATCGTATTGAGAAGCAATGATAGTAACAACACTGAGGCAACTAAACCCTGAGAAATTCAACAGAGAAATCCAGTTTAGACAAGAATCTGAACAAATTTCACAGAACGATTCATATGCACATGCCCCTGCAACACTCTAATCAGCTCATACTTATTCATATTTTCTTTTCATTTCTTTTTAAAATAAAAATTACACCTCAAGTTACTGACGTGGCCAACACAGGGATGCCTACTGCGCCCCAACAGCCTTAATGTGCTACCATAAATTTTCATTATTTTTCTTATTTCTAATTTTTTTTCTTATTTTTTTTTATTTTTTTTTTTATTTTTTTTTTCATATTTTTTTTCTAATGATGCCTTTCCATCCAAGGCCCCAAGACAGCTTAACACCCTTGTTTAACCTTTTAATCTCACTTGCGATTTTTCAGTCTTATTTAAACATTTGATTTTAAATAGTAATTATACCTCATCTTAGTAAGAAGGGTGAAACAACTTTCGCTGTTTCATAAAGCAAGTGATGATGGCAAGACATTTTAGTAACAAGGCCGACACAACTATGCTTACTACTCTCCCCCAACATTTCATTCTTTTAACACGAAATTCTTGTTTTTCTTTTGGCTTGTTTTTCTAAATTCCTTTGACAAAGGAATTCCTTCTTCATTGGAAAAATAAAAATCTGTATATCTTTTAGTTCTACCTCGCAAGTCTGATTTCTATCCAAATTCCGTACTACTAAGCTTGTACAGTTTTAGGGGCGTGCATGTAATTGAATCCCTATTCAACTGAACAACGTGCATCTGAACCCATTAAGTGAATACTCGTCCAACTGAATTCCGTCTAACTCGATCCTTTGACGACCCTCCCGCACAGCTTGACCCCCATTTAACTCAACCCCGTTCAACTCAACATTCATTGAATTCAAACCCATTTATCTGAATCCTCGTTCAACTGAGCCCCCTATAAACTCAAGCCAATTCAACTAAGCCCCCATTGACCTGAACCCAACATAACTAAGCCTTCATTCAACTGAACCCTCATTCAACTTACCCCCCGTTTCACCGAACTTCCGTTTAACTGAGCCCTCCGTTTACTCAACCCCTAATTTAAATCAACCCCGATACAACTTGGCCCCCTTTAATTCAATCCTCATGTAACATAACCCATGATTAAATCAAACCCTGTTTGATTCAACTCAATCCTTAAACAAGTTAGAGCTAGCCCTTATTAGAAGCTCAAAATTTGCTTTTCGCTTCTGTCGCTGATAAAATATTTTAATTAGCTTGTTTTAAAATGTTTGAATGAGGAGGAGGGGAGGCCGTTTAATTTGGGCGTTTTTCCAAAATTAGAGATTGCTTTTTCTCTGGTCGGGATTAAATTTTAATAGGGTATAGTCTGAAGTCTAGGAATACACAATAGTCAAAAAGAAGTTGAAGAAAAATTGAGACATATGGAAAAGAAACCAAAGTTTAACAGACTTAAAAATTTCTGCCGTGAAGAAAGGTTTTAAGAGATGATTATTATGCTTAGAAGTAGCTTTGAACAGGGAATTAATCGTCTTTTTTTTTGGAACTTTTGGTTGAAGTAGAATAGGTAACATCAAAACTAATAGGTGGCAGATCCAGGGGGAGAAGGGGGTGTGCTCCCCCCCCCCCTAACGTAGTCTAAAGTAGTGTAATTTACTAAATTAAAGCAAGATTGCGTTAATTAATCTTGCTCCTAACGCAAGTTTATTGGATCAGCCTATTTTGCCCCCCTCCCCTGAAAAAATCCTGAATCCACCCATGAACCTAGTGACCTTCTGGACAATGGGTTCCAAATCCAGCGCGCCAACCACTCGTCTTAATCTTAGTAGATTGCTTCCTATCTATAATCCAATGCTACACGACTAGTACAAGATCAATGACCTCCAATGAGCTAGAATACGACTAGTACACGATCACTGCCAATCACATAGCTAGAAATACTAACGGGAGTGACACAACTAATATAAGGAAGGATTTTCAGTATAGTTGATATTAGTGTCAGAATAGAATTCAAGGAGTGAGAACAGTTTGACTTTACTCGTTTATTTATTCATTGAGATATATTTGCAATAATGAGTGGAATGTTTACACTATTAGAAGTTGATAGTGGAGTTGGTAGCAGCAGCAATGATACAAGAGCACCAAACATTGCGGTAGAAATCACGAGAGGACCACGGCTTTGTCTTGAATGGGATGAAGTATATGCAAGATACGTTTTATCTTTGAGCAAATTTATATTGGAGGACCAATTATGCTTCGCTGCAAAAGTTTATATAGCACATGTGAATAGACTTCAAAGTGCTTTAAATGCAATAGTGAGGTATGTAGAGGACAATAAGTTATGTCGGTAATTGTATATGTGTAATACCTATTATTTTTGTAATTATACACACACAATAAAATTGTTTCGAAATCGAAAATGTTCCCTTTCTTTTTGTTAGATTTTCTTAAGTTATCGAAAATTCATGAAGTAGAACGAATCGTGGTTAGTCTAGAGTCAGCAGTGAGACTGTTAGGATTGACAAATGTATAAATTTGAGAAAGAGAGAATTAAGTCAAATCTTGTGATTATGGAAAAACATTTGATTCTAGATGACGATTTTCTCGAGTTATCTCTTCAACGGAAGAAATGTTCTCAGGGAACACTTGGGAATATAATGGAAACTGATTCACCCCCATTGGACTATTGTATGAAGCTTTTATGACGTGACTCAAATGCTTTTACTCAATTATTGATATATTAATTGAAACAAAGCAGAGTAATATCGTGGATATACTTTTGAAAACATTACCATAGATTGTTTGTAGATGACTCTTCCCTTCGAAACAGATTATGTAACTTCACAGAGTTACTCCTCTCTCTCTGCTACCCCCCTCTGAATTTATCGAACGTGGATCAGTTTCTTTTTAGCTGTGAGAGAGTTGACATCGGAAACCAAAAAATGTTCTATACATGTCCACTATGTATGTATACTCTTGGCAGTTGGTCATCATGTGAGAATTGTACAATTATTGATGAATATAATGAAAAGTGCAAATTATGCAATCCCTCTAAGTTACATGGAGGATATGCAGTACAAATTAAAGGCTGTAATTCATATCTTGAAGAGACTTGTGACTCTCACCCTAGAGGGCAACTATGCTCCAATTGCCACTATGACAAATGTGATCAGTGGGAAAATACTTATCCTGGTATGATTGGAAAGAACCCTAAACGTGATTTTAGTTTATTTCTACGAGATTGGTATCGTCGCGGCTTTAAATTATTTTGGGAGGAAGAATCAGGTCTACGATTCAACTGTTTTGGGAACAAGACAATTTGGTTTCTACGTCATTGTTTTGACGACACTGCCTATTATGACTAGAAACCCAGTGATTTTTATTTGGTAGTTACCGAATGTGATTCACCACTTGAAAACACTGTATGTGATATTGCTTCAAATAGACAAATTGAAACACGTGAATTTCACAATATGAATGCAAACAGTATCAATGACTGTACAAAGAGATACAACAAGAGTGAAGTTACATTGTACTGTAGGAAATGTGACCCTGACTATGCCGCCAATCAAGATCAATACACAGTCAATACAAATGATCTACCAGCATTAGTGGTGCTCGATTTTTTTTTTATTAATAAACAAATTTACATACATTTTTAAGCACTTTACACGTAGGGCACTAAAATCAATATTACACAGGTCTGAGAGGATATATTCCACCATAAAGTCGTTCAGACGTGGATTGTCTGCATAAATGTTGAGACATCACGACATCGGAAGATGAAATATAGTAGCGCATGGAAACCGCAATTTTTAGTCGTCAGATCCTGCACTCTCTTCCGATTTTGAATAATAGTTTTCCCACTGCTTTCAAAATAGTTGTTGATGTTTGGAGTGTAGAATGCATAGAGTAGGCCGAGAGGATCAAAAAATTATATCGTCTTCATTGTTTGAAAGATGCACAGCCAATGGCCGGTATTCACATGGAAACCACAAGTTTTAGTCGTCAGATCCTGCACTCTCTTCCGGTTTTGAATAATTGTTTTCCCACTGCTTTCAAAATAGTTGTTGATGTTTGGAGTGTAGAATGCATAGAGTAGGCCGAGAGGATCAAAAAATTATATCGTCTTTATTGTTTGAAAGATGCACAGCCAATGGAAGTATTCACAGTCGACGGACTGCTATTAACAAGGGTTAGGGTATTGTTTGCACTTTGAATTTTTCCAAGGAAGTCCAATGGTTGACAATAGGATCTGTATTTAGACATGTAGGGTTCCATATTAAATACATTGATTATTTGACTGGTGTTCATGGTGCAAGGTCTAGCAGAACACTGCCTTCGGGAGTTGGGATCATATGATACGTGACTTGTTTCTTCAGGTGGAGGGGAGGGTAGTGATGAATCTGTTCTAACCTATAAAGAAAACAGCCACTTAATTTCAACGTGTATAAGTCACCCTATTTTTTAAGAAGGTCAAAAATTGGATTAATAGCAACCTATATTTTCAAATCATTTAAAACACAAGCATGAAAAAACAAAAACCCACTTATTGTACCAATAACACCATCTGTGGGCGTATAGTGAAATTTGGTTAATTCACTGATCTGGTGTTAATTCACTGGGGTTAATTAACACCCTAACCACTCTATATATCCTGAAAGTTCCAATTTAATAGCCACCCCATATGCATTAGTGATATAACATATTTATAATCTAACGGGGCACAGTAGGTTCTGATTTTGTTTAAACAATCCCCGAAAATTTCATATTAATACTCTTTATCTGGTTTGGAAAAAATCCGGTTCTTTACTTGGTTTAAGGGATAGTCTAACTCCTTCAGGTTATCTCCTGAAAATTGCTTATTTTCAATGTGTATAATCCACCCTATTTCTTAAAAAGTCAAAATTTGATTAATAGCAACCTATATTTTCGAATCATTTAAAACACAAGTATTAAAACAAACAAAAAAACACTTATTGTAGCAATAACACCATCTTTGCGCGTATATTGACATTTGGTTAATTCACTGTTCCCCATCCCTTACCACTCTATATCTCCTGAAAGTTCCAATCTAATAGCCCCCCCCATATGCATTAGTGATATAATATATTTACAATCTAAACGGAACATAGTAGGTTCTGATTTTGTTCAAACATTCCCCAAAAATTGCATATTAATAGACTTTATCTGCTTTGGAAAAAACCGGGATCTTTACTTGGTTTTAAAGGGATAGTCTAATTCATTCAGGTTATATCCTGAAAATAGCATATTTTCAATGTGTATAAACCACCCTATTTTTTAAAAAGTAGAAAATTGGATTATTACCAACCTATATTTCCAAATCATTTCAAACGCATGCATTAAAAAAAACACACATTTATTGTACCCATAACACCATCTGTGCTATTATAGTGACATTTGGTTAATTCACTGTTCCCCATCCCTAGCCACTCTATTTATCCTGAAAGTTCCAATCTAATAGCCACCCCATACGCAATAGTGATATAACATATTTACAATCTAAACGGGACATAATAGGTTCTGATTTTGTTCAAACAATCCCCGAAAATTTCATATTAATACTCTTTATCTGCTTCGGAAAAACCGGGGTCTTTACCTGATTTGAAAGGGATAGTCTAACTCCTTCGGGTCATCTCCTGAAAGTAGCTTGTTTTCAATGTGTATAAACCACCCTATTTTATGACCCTAGAATTATATCCGTTAATGCAAGTCTGTTATTTTCAAGACTTTCTGGAACATACGATAAAGGGGATTCGGCTAAAATGCGCCTAGTAAGTCCTTCCACTTTCGAGGTTTTCCATTTTAAAAGTATTATCGTTATCGTACTTTTTGACTATTCTGTACGGTCCAGAATATTTGTTGAAAAGTTTTTTGCCTTCCATTTTTGCCTCGTTCTTTAGGTAGACGCAGTCTCCTATTTTGAAATCTATATTCCCCTTGACTTTGGGTTGGTTTCTTAGTTCTTGGTTTATTTTACATTTTTCCAACTCTTGCCTAACTATTTTATAAGTTTTCCTCATCCTATTTATGAATTCTTGTTTGTAATCCTCCAAGTTATTATAATACTGCCGAGATTCAATGATCTCATCATACGGGATTCTAAAATCACGACCAAAAAGTAAATAAAATGGATTGTCTTTAGTTGTTTCTGAATAAGCAGTATTGATTACGTTAGTTAAATAAGGTAAGAATTGATCCCAATCGTTCCTGTTGTCTTTTGTATAAATTGTTAATACATTCGAAAATATTTTATGCCTATTTTCTATTTTACCATTAGCTTGTGGGTGATACGGAGATGTCACCAATTTCTCTATATTAAGAAAACTCATTAAGTCTTTTGTTACTTTTGAAGCAAAATTGTTTCCGTTGTCACTTAAAACCTTATTTGGAATGCCAAATTTTAAAAATAATTTCGCAAACGCCTTACTTGTGGCGTAAGCGCCTTGATTTTTTAATGCTTTTGCAAAAGTAAATCTGGAAAAGTGATCTATAACTGAAAGAATACAAGTATGGCCTCTGTTGGAAACAGGTAGTCCTCCACTGGTTCCATGTAAATCAAATGAGACAATATCGAAGGGGAATCTCGCTACTGGGACTCTTCCCATTGGAGGGTTAGGATAAGCTTGGGGTTTTTTTCTTAAGTTACACGCTTTGCATGTACTTACAAATTCTTTAAGTTTTGTTATTCCCGACGGCACGTAAAAATATTTTTTTAATTTATGGAAAGTTTTCGTTACTCCTAAGTGTCCACCTATATCTGAATGAAAATATTCAAATGCAGGTGTTATTAAGTTTTGGGGTAATACAGGTATTATTGATGTTTGGTTTCTATTTGCCTCAGCGGTCACGATTCTACATAGTATTTCTTCGTCAAGATCATAGTAAAAATTATCTATCTCTTTTCTAAGAGATTTGAATTTATCTGGTAACGCATCATCATTCACAAAATAATTAATAAGAGCTACACACATTTCGTCATTTTTTTATTTCTTTTTATATTTTCTAAAGACAGGGTACAATAGGTAACCTTATTTTCTTTTACTGTGTCTTTGAATTTGTTTTTCTTACATTTATGTTTACTCTTAGCATTGATAGTGTTGACTTAATTTTCCTCTGCTTCCGACGAAATATTTTCATTGTATCTACTCAAAAAGTCACAAGCTGCTTTTTGTTTACCTTTTAAATGTTCAAATTTGTAATCTAGGTCTTGGATTTTCATAGTACATCTGGCTAGAATTCCCGTGGGGTTTTTAAATGTACGCAGGTACTGCAAGCTTTTATGGTCTGATCGTAGTATAAATTTTCTACCAATTAAATAGTGTCTAAATTTGTCCAAGTGGTTGATTATAGATAATAATTCTAAGTTTGTGGCGGAATAACTACTTTCGCCTTTTGATAAAGTTCTACTCGAATAGCATATAACTTTTTCTATTTTTTTTATTAGAAGGTCCTTGTAAAGGATCAGGGTTTCCTATGGGAATTATTTGCGAAAGAATAGCCCCAATGCCTTTTGAACTAGCATCGGTTGTGACCACAAATTGTCCGTTTTCGAAATCAGGAAGTGATAATATTGGTTCAGAAGTGAGTGCGTTTTTCAGACGGTCTAGGGAAGTTTTAGATTCCTGGGACCAGGTAACCTTTTGGGAGTTCCCTTTAGTTAATTCCGTGAGGGGTTTCGCAATTTGGGCGTAATTGTGCACGAATTTTCTAAAGTAGCCAGTAAGACCTAAAATTCCTCTTAATTCTTTCATAGTTCTTGGGGGTTTGAGTTTTTCAACACATTTTATTTTATCAGGGTCTGGGGATATCTCTCCTTGCTTTACTACTACTCCTAAAAATTTAATCTTAGGTTGAAATAAATTTACTTTTTCAGGCCGGCATTTTAAATTGCCCTGTCTGAATTTCTCGAACACCTTAGCTAATGTTGCTAAGTGTTGTTCAGCGTTTTCTCCCACGCATATGACATCAGCAACAAAATGAATAATATTTTTTAATCCTCTTAATGGATGCAATAATGGTTTATATAGTGCACTTGAACTTATCTTAAGTCCAAAAGGTACTCTTAAATATTCGTATGATCCACATTCAGCTGTTGAAAATGCAGTTTTGTGGACATCTTTTACGGCTATCTTCACTTGGTGGTAGCCTTGGGTGAGGTCCAAAGAAGTAAAAATGTTGTTCTTGCTTGAAATTGAGTCAAGAATTTCATCTATTCTTGGTAAAGGAAATTTATCACTAACTACTTGTTTGTTAAGGGCTCTATAATCTACTACAAGTCTAAGATCACCATTCTTTTTTGGTACCAATATCACTGGTGCAGAATACGGACTCATACTGGGGCGTATAATTTCATTTTTTTCTAATTCATGGATTTAATTTTTTAACCACTCTTTGTGCTTATACGGCACACGATATGGCTGTTTCGCTACAGGATTACCAGTCGTTAAAATTGAATGTTCATAAAATGGTATCAGTCCGATGTCATCTTCAGATGCGGAAAATACGACTTTAAAATTCCATAATAATTCGCATAATTTTTTCTTAAGTTCCAAGTCCGTAATATGATCCATATTAAATTTGTTGAAAAATTGCAGTTTAGTTAGAGGATATTTATTATTAGAGGTTTTTAATGCCGTTAACTAGGTTTCTTTTATAATTTTCCCATCTATTTGAATCATTCTCCGATAAAACTTGGATTTGAACTAAACACGTCCCCTTTTTTATTGCAATTGTATCATTTTCGTGGTTATTAGTTACCCAAATAAAACCTTCTCCTTTGTCGTAAGATATGATCTGTTTGTGATATTTGATTTTGTTGCATCGTTTGTGGAGGAACTTTTGTTTTCCTTAGCGCGAATCCGTAATAGTTCTCTTTATTTTCAATGTCTATTAAATTTAGACTGGCGCTATCCGTCGATAGCATTGGCTGTGCCTGAACCGCATTGGGGTTCACTACTTTTTTCCATAATTCCACTATTTTCTTAATTTCGTTTGACCTATACTGTCGCATATCTCCTATTTTTATCCTTGCAGATTTAATCCACTTATTATTTAAATTCACTTCATCTCTGCGATGTCTCTCAGAATAATTTAACAAATTTCTGGTTATGCCATATCCTCCTTGTGAGACATGAGGTTCGAAAGATTGCGACATTATACCACCAGAAATTTTATTTACTGTTACGTCCTCTCCGTAACCTCTGTTGCAATTTCTTAGGGTAGAAATTTCTTTCCCTACCTTAGCCGGGTAGACAAGCCTTTCCTTAGCCACGTCTAATAGTACTCTATTAGACCTTAAAAAATTTGCGCCGATAGTTTCTTCATACGGAAAGATATCGCATATTATAAAATTTGTCGGAAAGATTCTATTATCCCTTTTTATGTCTAGGCGAATTGAACCTCTTGCTTTCAATTTGTGCCCTGTCACGCTAGTTAAATTGGGATTATTACAATTTCTTTGTTGTCTAATATGCGGAGGCACCATATCAAATACACATGAGTTTATAATGTTCGCAGTAGCACCAGAGTCAATTAAGGCTTTGAAGTAAACATTTGCTACACAAAAATCATTAAATATAGGTAACTTGTTATTATCATCATTACAGGACGGTACTACTAATGTTTTGGACCTATTAAATATTCTGGGCGCCCTCTGGGTCCAACTTATATTTCTGAGGGGCCTGAAACGTTTCCCTGAGGATCTATTTCATGCGTCAGTGCCTGCAATAGATATTCGGATATGTTCGTGGAATCTCTAGCTTTGGCAGCGCTGGCTGCTGGCGCTGACTGCCAATGCCGTCGGCTTGAAAAGTTTTCATTTCCCGTCCGCCAATTAACTATTTGCCGTCGGCTTGAAAAATTTGTATTTCCCGTCGGCAAATTTTCGGGATGTCTATATACCATTCTCGCATTATACTGGCTGGCTTTGGCGAGTATTTGGGTTTTCAAATCGGTGATTTATTTGTCTATTGGGGGGAAAATTGTACAAATTTGGTTGGTACGCGTTATAAGGTACTGATTGCCGCAATCTTCCCTGGCTATAGCCTAGTGCACTACTGGCGCTAAAATTTGTTCTTCCGAACAAATGGTTGCCATAATTAAGCGTACTACCGACAGCAATTCTTTGTGTGCGATTGGGGACATAACGGCACTCCCTCGCGATGTGCCCAGGTCGATTACAAATATAGCATCTTATTATTGTAGGGTTATTTTCATAGCTAAATTGTTTGACAGGCTGAAAACGTACTGTTTTCCACCTAGCGGGTTCTTGCGTTTTATTTTTTTGTGGCACTGGGGAGTTATCCCTTGAAAAGAAATTGGGAGACGCCTGATCGCCTATGAAGGTCAGCCTTGCGTTCGATTCGCCTAGGCTATTTATTTTTGCTTTACTGTGATTAGCCACCATCGTATTAACTTCGATCAATCACTCTACCTCCTGAACTGCAAGATCCAACGTCTGAATATTTTTAGATATTACCATTCTATATAGTTTTGGGGGTAGCCCTTGCAAAAAGGTATTTAGTATGACTTTTTATTACAGTTGTCCTGAACCTCTTCCGTATTTTGCCTCTACTGAATTGCGTATATTATCAAGATATTCCCTTGTATTTTGTGAATGGTCAAAGCGCACCATTCCGTGTTTTAATTTATTTGTGGAACTGGTTTCGATAAATCTATCTTTAAATGCCGTTAATAATTTGTCCACCGTATTTATTGGCAAGCTGGCGTCATCACCTATAGTATGTTCAATTTGCTTTAGAAAGGTTAAGGCCTGGCCTTTTAATCGTAACAGAAGCATGTCGACTAACGTTTCTAGCTCTGTTTTTGTTAATTCTACAAACTGGGCCAATTGTATATTAAATTCATCGATATCTGATTGTCCGTTGTACTGCGGGATAGACTTTGCTATTTCTATATTTTTCGCGACCAACTTTTGCGCCATTAATAAATCGCTTAATTCTTCTGACGTTTTTTTTGCGTTTGAATAACTCAAAATAAATGTATTATTTTACTTAACCTATTTTGAGGGAGGCTATTATCTCCTATGAGACATTCTAAAGGGTTTTCCTGTAATAGCTTAGCGGTTATAAGCCTAATCCCTTTTTTTATATGTCTGTATCTCTCCAATAATTAAATTTAAATTACAAAGTTTATAGCCTAATTAGTTCGCCTGTTTTCCTCCAATTTCCGACCGTGCCATTTGTAGCGATAAACTTTTATGGCTATAAATTGATTGTGGTAATAATTGTGGTAATAAAGATTGACCGCGTCAAGTGCAGTATTATGTTTTGAGGCTGTGAACTTACACCTTATAAGTTCTCCGATAGCGCCACTTATAGCGCTAAGGACTGTGCCATATGTAATATTATTATTTAAAGCGGTATACCGATTGCGCCACTCGCTGAAAGCGAGAAAATAAAATGCAGAATTTTGGTAGGTTAGGAATCCTCCAACTATCAATCCGGGAGCGTGACCTCGCTTCCTCGAGTTATCTTCTCGTCAATTACCTCTAATGTTATGTAGAAATCAGATCCCTGGGAACGTACCTTGGAGGCATACGAACTAATTATCGACTAGGTACAGACATATAAAATAAGGTAAACACAAGTAGAAAAACAATAGTTTTATTATGACTTACATGTTTAGGTGTACAGCAGTGGTTCACTTCAATGACAACGACAAAGGCAAGGATAAATTGGCTCTCAAAGATAATGTTGAGGGCAACAGAGACAATCCATAATTGACACGAAAAACAGTTTTTTTTTTACTATATCACACAAATAAAACTCCTGCGCATTACTAGCTTTTTTCACGATTGGCCCAAGTCCTGTGGAGGGGGCCGCTACTTTGTAATTATGTTCGCAAACGTACATCATTATGCGGACTGTTCGTCCAATATTTTGTTTTAAATATTTCTGATGATTCTAACGTTCACACTCTCTCATAACTTAGATTTCCTGCGAAACATTGTATCTATCATTTTTCTTATTACCAAAGATTTTAGCGAAATTCAAAACCGTCTAGCGTCATTGTTTGACTGAAGCTAAAATGCGATTTCTCTTTTTGCTGATTAAGAATTTAGACTCTTGGAAACGGTATTTGAACTCAATTAGGGGACGTTTAATTTCTGTCGGAATTATCTTTAGAAAAAAGGGATTTTATTTTTTGTATTTTAAATATATCACATTTTACTCACGGTACATGCCCTCCAATCACTTTCGACTATTAAAAAGGGCACTAGCCCTTTCAATTTCCAATGGAAAGAGCCTTTTTTGAAGTTTCTACGACAACGCCTTCTACATAAACCTTATTTGCCCCCAGGGCATAACTTACAACCCTTGCCCTGAAGGCTGTGGAGGAGTGTCCTCCTCAAAAACACAATTTCTATCTGGAAATCAACTACGCTGAACAAAATGGCTATCTCAAAATTTTGATTGGATGTGTTAGGGGTAATGATGGGCGTGGGGGGGCTAGTTGCCCTCCAGTCACTTTCGACTATTAAAAAGGGCACTAGCCCTTTGAATTTCCAATTGAATGAGCCTTTGTTCTATGACAACGCCTTCTATAAAAACCTTATATACCCCAGGGCATAACTTAAAACCCATGCTCTGAGGGTTGTAGGGGAGTGTCCTCTCATAAACATATTTTCTATCTGGAAATCAACTACGCTGAACAAAATGGCTATCACAAAATGTTGATTGGATGTGTTTGGGGGAGTGATGGGCGTGGGGGGACTAGTTGCCCTCCAATCACTTTCGACTATTAAAAAGGGCACTAGCCCTTTGAATTTCCAATTGAATGAGCCTTTTTTGAAGTTTCTACGACAACGCCTTCTGTAAAAACCTTATATACCCCCAGGGCACAACTTAAAACCCTTGCCCCGAGGGTTATGGGGGAGTTTCCTCCTCAAAACATATTTTCTATCTGGAAATCAACTACGCTGTACAAAATGGCTATCACAAAGTTTTGATTAATATGTTTGGGGGAATGATGGGCGTGGGGGGGCTGGTTGCCCTCCAATCACTTTCGACTATTAAAAAGGGCACTAGCCACTCCAATTTCCAATCGAATGAGCCCTTTTCGAAGTTTCTACGACAACTCCTTCGATACGAAGTGCCCGGGTATGGAGGAAAAAAGTATACATTGTGGAAACATCGTTCTTTGCTTAGGCAGCACTATTGCGCTGCCTATGATAAAACTATTCCCATATGGCTCATTTGAACTAGGGTTCAGTTGCAAAAGGGTTGAGTTGAATAAGGTTTGGGTTGCATAGGGGTTGAATTCAATGGGTTTTCAGTTGAAAGGGGTTGTGTTACACGGGGATTGAATTGCACGGAGCTTGAGTTAAACGGGATCAGTTCAATGGGGTCGAGTTGCACGGAGTTCAGTTAAGCGAGGTTTCTGCTGCACGAGAACCGGTTTGAGGAAGCAAGAAAATAGATCTAACGAGACTAAAACTTAGAGACCTTATTGAACTCGCTTTTACAAAAGAGGCCCCCCTCGAATCACACCTCCTGAGCAACCCCAACTCAGATATTGCTAGGATTTCCAGTACAAGCATTTGAAAAACCTTTTTAGAGTATTTTTTGAGTATTGAAATCATGTATTTTGTAAGTGTGTAGAAGGACAATTTTGAGGCGAATTAGCTTTAACATTGCTTAGGAAACAGAAGGGCTACAGCAACCTATGGCTGGCTTCACTAACTATGATGAAAACTTTGCTTTAGTTTTTTCCATATCAATTAAAACTGTAAGCCCCTCAATTCTTAAGTAAGCGCTGTTTTTCAAATTTTTTACAATCATATTTGCAAGAAAAAAAAACTTTTAAAGAAAAACGATAACACATTCCTTTAAGTACGAAGGACATCAACAAAAGAATTTTTCCTGATGTTCCCCAAATTATTAATAATATTATTTCAATATTCTCCATATTCTTATAAATAATAGTATTATTTCCATAACATTTACCCATATTCCAAATTATTAATAATATTATTTCCATATTCCTCATATTCCAATGAATAATAATATTATTTGCATAATATTTTCCCATTTTTTTATAAATAATAATATTAAATACATTCTACGACCACACTGGCTATACATGACCTATGAAACAAAGAAGAGAAAATATAATAAATGAAAAAAAAAATCAGCTGGTTCTACTGGCTGACACTACCCTCGTTTTTCTCTTCTTTTTTATTTTTTTTTTCATTTATTATATTTTCTCTTCTTGTTTCATAAATAATAATATTATTTCCATAATGTTTTTCCATATTCTCCATTAACAATATTATTATTATTAATAATAATATCTCCATATTCCCTACATTCTTATAAACAATAATATTGTTTCCATGATATTTCCCCACATTCCCTATATTATTGTTTCCCCAAATACTTCCCCAAATAAAAATATCTGAACCCATATAGCTTCTTTTCTCTCCGCTTTTCACAACGCTTTTTCTCCGTAAAAATTTAAATATTAAGAATCTGGAAAATTATAGAAAATTAATAAGGAATTTCTTGAAGGCAGCTAAGAAATATAACGTACACCCGAAGCGAATATTTAGACTATATGACTTGTATTCGTCTTCAGCCAAATATGATTAAAAAAAAACTAAACTCAAAAACTCATCCACAAAATGTTCCCCGACTAAAACCACAAAAAAGAAAAAAAAAAACGGATAGAGCCTTGGCTTCATTACCTCACAAGGGTTCAACCATGACTTCAAAGTGTCATACACCTCTGTAAAACCCTTCGTCCAAGGTACTTGCCCCATAAATTTCAAATGGATGTGAGGACTTTTGTGAAAAGGTTAGGCAAACTGCAACGAAAAATCATCGTTTTCATATTCCGCTGACCAGAGGTACTTGCGTCACAAATTTCAAGGTGGTCGGCGAAAAAAAAAACTACCTACCTCCATTCTGAAAAGATGGTGGTGATGGTGGGATGTTATTTAAGGGACCAGAAGCTTAACTTTCCTCCAATAATGCTAATTGACCCTTTCTGTTGAAGAGCTGGCTAAGAAAGGGTGTTGGAGGGCCGAATTGTGCATTTTTAGAAAAAAAAGTGGTCAAAAGAAAGCGTTTCACCGTTTGCCTGCAATTCCAGGGATTCACAAGCGGCCAAGCCTAGTAGGCTTAGGTTTCACTTGTTCGTCGCCTGTAAGTCCAATCAAATTCATTCCTAGATTTTGCATACAAGTCCAGTAGACATTGTCCGTCACGCGACAACCCAAAATCAATCCAATCTTTCATCCCTTAATTCTATGACTATCTACCTAAGTTCTGCTCTAAGAATGACCCATGGATGGATAACAGATAGACTTATCCATCAACAAAGGAAATGACATCATTTTTATACAATCCTAAAAAGAGGTTATCCCAGATAGCTTTTTCAACAATTAGCCATGGGTTGATACCTACTGCAAAATACTTGATTTTAATTCGAATTAAATGACATCATTTTTATACAATCCTAAAAAGGGCTTATCCCAGAGTTGCCTCTCAATCATTCATTTCTTCAATTAGCCATGTCTTGATGCCTACTGCAAAATACTTGATTTTAATTCAATTAGCCATGTCTTGATGCCTGCAAAATACTTGATTTTCAAGGCACTTTCTCTGAAAGATTAACTAAAAAACAAGTTTTTTTTAACTGAAAGTAAGGAGCGACGTTAAAACTTAAAACGAACATAAATTATTCCGTATATGAAAGGGGCTTTCCCCTGCTCAACGCCTCGCTCTTTACGCTAAAGTTTTTTTATTGATTTAAAAAATAAAGTTGTGAGACAGAGTCAAACTTTAGCGTAAAGAGCAAGGCGTTGAGGAGGGGACAGCCCCTTTCATATACGGAATAATTTCTGTTCGTTTTAAGATTTAATGTCGCTCCTTACTTTCAGTTTAAAAACTTGTTTTTTTTTACTTAATTTCTGAACGTTTTTGAAATATGCAGCTTTGATTTTATCTCACCTTACATGAATAATTAAAACAAAATTCGCATATTAATTTTCCTTTCTTTGGCTAATTGGCTTTCTCGAAACTTTGTTCTGACGTAACTTACGAATTAACTTATAACGAATTTCTATATTCGTAAGTTTTTATTACGTATATTAGGAAGTTCGCTCCTTAGTCAATACCTTGCTCTTTACGCTAAAGTTCGAATTTTGTTCGAATCACAAACCCCTGAATCACAAAGGCCGGTTAATTAGAATAGATAGCTCTTTTGAAAGTATTAAACAAACTTTAGCGTAAAGAGCGAGGTATTGACTAGGGGGCGAACTCCCTCATATACGTAATAAATCCTGTTCGTTTTAAGTTTTAATGTTGCTCCTTACTTTCAGTTGAAAAAAATAATTTCTTAAGCCACATTGGCCTGACATAACATAAAGAAAGAAAAACGAGCAAAAATGGGGTTTTTAAGAGGCCAAATGAAAATACTGAAAAAACACAACAAAGCGAATATTTCGAGAGGACAAACGCCTCTCTTCTTAAGTGCTAAACAAAATAATGTATCCAAGGAAAGTGCCGAAGAAAAAAAACAACAAAAAACAAACGCGGAAAGTCAATGTGAAAAGAACCAAAAAACCAAAGAAAAAACCAAAAACTTAAAAGATGAATAAAATTCAATAAAAGCCAAAAATTAAAAGAATTAAAACCAAATACCTAACAACCATAAAGCGAGTTATTTGCCAATATCCGCGATTTGCACAAAATCCAAAAAATTATGAACTGCAGTCGACGGATACTAGCGAACAACTGAGGAATAAAAGAAAAAAAACAATTCATTCGCTCAAAAACAAAACGAACTAGCAATTAAATAAATTGGTGAACTATGTCATCTGATTTCGGATTTTAATTATTTCATTTCTTGCAGACACCCTTTGAGACATAAGGGGTTGTTTACGTGCTAGATTAGGTTAGGGAAACACTCTGGTGCAACCTCTCCTCATTTTTAATCTTCCTGGGGTAATAGTATTAAACCAGATTCTTATGCAGACCAGCAGTCACAAGTCGACCTAGCCTTAGTGGCAGACCGTAAAGCATCCTTCTGTTTAACTTTTTTTTTTCTGGCAGCAACATTAATTTTATGATAGATGGTTTCCCAGGATGGTGCTTTCAAGTCCCATGTTGTATTTTATATAATCTGTTTCAAATCTAGCTTATCAAACACAGAAAAATGGAATTTGTCCTTAACTAGAGCTTTGCAGCAGAGATTCGGTAGAACAGCATGTTTTGATCCTTTGAAATAAAGAATGGTCGCTTGTCTCCTGGACAGTATCTGTGCAACATTGCTGATAAATTTACTGAGACATGTACGGTAAGAAACAAGTTGTTTTAGTGGAACTAAACTAGACCTTTAATGTCCTCCTGTTTACACACATGCCTACTCTCATCTGACTCCTAGGCCCTAATTCTGCATAGCTGAAAGAACATGGTTGCACTATTTGACATAGCAGACACACTGAAATAAAATCAGAAACAGAAAAAAATCAGGCAGAAAAGAAACAGAAACAGGATGAAATAACTATTATAAAAACAGAAACAGAACCGAACAGTTAAATAAAATACAGGTGATCTGTTTCTGTTTTGTTTCTATTTTTTTGAATTAACAGAACAGGAACTGGAATTTTAAACATAGAACAGAAACAAAAAACAGAAACAGTGCCCATGCTTAATTAGGAAGTGTAATGGACCCTGATTTTTTACATTTCTTATATAAAACTGAGGATGGATTAATTAAAAAAAAAATACCTGCTCAAAGTAAACAACGAAGTTTAAACTTTAAAGAAGCAACAGTTTCAAAGTTGCTTAATATTTTCTTCTCCAAGTTATTGGGAGGGGGGCAAATTCCCCCTTATTAATTCAGTTTAAGGTTCGCTCGTTTTAAGATTTATTTATTTATTTATATTAATATCTATGGTATATTTGTTTGCATTGATTGTTTATTTAATTTCTGTTCGTTCTAAGTTTCATTAATACTTGAATAGGATATTTTTTTTTTCGTTTTGAGCTTGATGTTCATATTCAATCTAAGCATTACTCGCTTTAAGATCTATTTATTTATTTTTATTATTACTTGATATATGTTTTTCCTTTGATTGTTTATTTAATTTCTGTTCGTTTTGGGTTTCATTTATTCTTTGATACTAATTTCTGGCCGTTTTGAGTTTGAATTTTAAAAGGTATTTGTATCTGCTGAGCTTAAGTTTAAAATGACCATTACTTTTCATTGAAAAACTTATTTTTCAGAATTTTGTTTCAATTAACATGTAAACAATGGAGAAAGTTCAAAACTTGCAGCCCTATTCCGGGAACTTTGAGGGGTTAATTCATCTTCAAATACAACGCTATCTATAAACATCTTATATGCACCCAGGGCAAAAAGTTCCAGAACTTTCAACTACGTTGAACAAAATGGCTATCTTAAAATTTTGATTAGATGTGTTTGTGGAAATGGTGGGCGTGAAAGGGGCATTAGCTACTCTCCAATCACTTTCAACTATTAAAAAAGGCACTAGTCTTTTCAATTTCCAATCGAATAAACCCTTTTGAAGTTTGTACGACAACGCTTTCTAAAAGAACCTTGTAAGCTCTCAGGGCATAACTTACAACCCTTGACCTGGGGGTAGGGTTGTCATACATAAATACCAAATTTAGAGACTTTCAACTACGTTGAACAAAATTGCTATATCAAAATTTTGATTGGATGTGTTTGGGGAAATGGTCGGAGTGAGAGGAGGGTTGTTTACCCTCCAATCACTTTCGACTATTAAAGACGGCACTCGTCCTTTCAATTTCCAACTGAATGAGCCCTTTTTAGAAGCTTCTATGACAGTGCTTTCTATAATAACCTTATATGCTCCTAGGGAAAATTTACAACCCTTGCCATGAGGGCTTTGGGGGGAGTGTCATCCTCAAAGGTATAATTCCCGGACCTTTTAATTACTTTGAAAAAAATGGCTATCTCAAAATTTTTATTTGATATGTTTTGGGAAAAGGTGGGCGTGAGAGGGGGGTTATTTGCCCTTCAATCTCTTTCGACTATTAAAAAGGGCACTAGCCCTTTCAATTTCCGATCGAATGAGCCCTTTTTGTAGTTTCTACGACAACACTTAGTATAAAAAAAACTTGTATACCCCAAGGTATAACCTAAAAACCTTGCCCTGAGGGCTGTGGGAGCAGTGTCCTGATGTCCTCCTCTAAAACATAATTTTAATCTGGAAATCAACTACGCTGAATAAAAGATCATCTAAAAATTTTGATTGGATGTGTTTTGGGAAATGATGTGCGTGAGAGGGGGGTTATTTGTCCTCCAATCACTTTCGACTATTAAAAAGGGCACTAGCCCTTTCAATTTCCGATCGAATGATCCCTTTTTGTAGTTTCTACGGCAACGCCTTGTATACAAAAAATTGTATACCCCAAGGGTATAGCTTACAAACTTTGCCCTGAGGGCTGTGGGGCAGTGTCCACTTCAAAAAACATAATTTCTATATGGGAATTAATTACGCTGAACAAAATGGCTATGTCTAAATTTTGATTAGTTGTGTTTAGGGAAAAAGTGAGCGTGGAAGGGGTGTTAGTTGCCCTCTAATCACTTTGGACTATTAAAAGGACACTAGACATTCAAATTTCCAATTGAATGTCTTCTGAATTTGTTTTTTAATTCAATTGGAATTGAATTTCCAATTGAACCGTCGTAGAATCTTCCCTTTTCGAAGGTTCTACGACAATTCCTTTGATACGAAGTGCCCTGGCATGGAAAAAAAATCGATACGAAGTCCCAAAAAATGTTTGGGGGAATGGTGGGCGTGAGAGGGGGGTTAGTTGCCTTTCAATTAATTTCAACTATTAAAAAGGGCACTAGCCCTTGGAATTTCCAATCGAATGAGCCCTTTTTCAAGTTTTTACGACAACGCTTTCTGTAAAAACCTTATATGCCTCCAGGGCATGACCTACAACCCTTGCCCTGTTGACTTGTGACTGCTGGTCTGCATAAGAATCTGGTTTTATCCTATTACCCCAGGAAGATTAAAAATGAGGAGAGGTTGTACCAGAGTGTTTCACTAACCTAATCTAGCCTAACCCAGTCTTACATAAACTAACTTGAGATCCTGTAAATCATACCAGTTTCTATTTGAGAGGTAATTTCTTAAAACAAAGTTCTTCCTCAAAAGTCAAGTAGCTTTTTAAACACTTTGGTATGTCGAACCGTTCAACGTTATCACTTAATTTGGCCTGACATGTATAATTTACGCTAGTATGCTGGCATATTGATTTCAGAGAATTAGATTCATCAAACAGTTCGTGGTAACGAACTGTTGTAAGTAAGGAGCGACCCGGCTCAATGGTAACCGATACTCTAGAAAACGGGTTTTTGATACCAATAGATACATCAAAAGAATCAGATTTCAATGCTGAATTCAAATATATAACTTTCATCAAGTTTAGTCATACTCATCAAAAGTTAAGCACCTGAGAAAATTTGGCTGATTTCGAAAAAAGGGGGAAAGACCCCCTAAAAGTTATAGAACCTTAATGAAAATCACACCATCAGATTCAGCGTATCAGAGAACCCTACTTTAGAGGTTTCAAGCTCATATCTACAAAAGTGTGGATTTTTGCATTTTTTTGCCAGAAGAAAGATCACGGATGCGTGTTTATTTGTTTTTTTTGTTTTTTTTTTGTTTTTTTTTTTCTTTATTCCCAGGGGTGATCGTATCGACCCAGGTGTCCTAGAATATCGTGGGAGGACTCATTGGAACGGAAATTAAAAGTTCTAGTGCCCTTTTTAAGTAACCATAAAAAATGGAGGGCAACTAGGCCCCCTCCCACGCTCATTTTTTTCCCAAAGTCCCCTGATCAAAATTTTGAGACAACCATTTTGTTCAGCATGGTTGAAAATATGATAAATATGTCCTTTAGGATACCTTAATCCCCCGAAGTCGCCGGGGGGAAGGGCTGAAAGTTATGAACTTTACCCAATGCTACCATATAGTATTGGTTATTAGGAAGTATACAGACGTTTTCAGGGGGGATTTTTTCTGGTAGTAGGGGGGTGGGTGGGTCCTGGGTTATTTGGGAAGGTCTTTCCAAGAAGGAAGTTTTCATGGGGGAAGGGACATTGCTATGAAGGGGGTGCCGGATTTCCCAGCATTATTTAAAAAAAAGATCAGAAATTAAATATAAAAAAAAACAAGTTTTCCAACTGAAAATAAGGAGTAACATCAAAACTTAAAACGAACAGAAAATATTACTTGCATGATTGGGTTCACACCCTAGTCAATACCTCGCTCTTTAAGCCAAAGATTTTTTAGTACTTTCATAAGAGCTATTTATTCTAAATAATGGCCTTTGTGATTAAGGGTCATTTTTAAAGAATTGGAACAAAATTCGAACATTAGCTTAAACAGCGAGGTATTGACTAGAGGGCGAGCCCCCTAATATATGTATTAAAAATATGTGAATATTGAAGTTCGTTGCGTAAGTTAATTCGTAAGTTACGTATATTTATTACTAATAAAAACGTTCAGAAATAAAATTAAACAAGTTTCGAGAAAGCCATTTAACCAAATAAAAGTAAAATTAATATGTAAATTTTATTTTAATTATTCATGTACGGCGAGCCAAAATCAAAACCTGCATCAATTCACAAACGTTCAAAAATTAGATTAAAAAAACAAGTTTTTTAAAAAAAAACAAGTTTTTTTTAACTGAAAGTAAGTAACGACGTTAAAAGTTAAAACGAACAGAAATTATTCCGTATATGAAAGGGGCTGTCCCCTCCTCAACGCCTCGCTCTTTACGCTAAAGTTTGACTTTCTCACAACTCTTATTTTTTTTTAAACAACAAAAAACTTTAGCGTAGAGAGCAAGGCGTTGAGGAGGGGACAGCCCCTTTTATATACGGAATAATTTCTGTTCGTTTTAAGTTTTAACGTCGTTCCTTACTTTCAGTTAAAAAAAAGCTTGTTTTTTTTATTTAATTAAAGGCAAGGTTGTACAGTATACGACAAAACTTCATTGTAGCCGCTTCTTCTATAGTGTATTTATCTATTAGATATTCTAGCAATTTTTGATATTCGTCTTTGCTGGGAACCGTGATATTGCTGGGATGATAAATTGCTTCTTTTTTTCTAGAAGATATTCAGCTATGACAAAGTTTCTCTCGAAAAGAGCTAATTGTAACGATGTAAGTCCATCCCTATTTAAAGCATTTATAGGTGCACCCTTTGAAACTAGTAACTGACAAATATCTAGTTTGTTGTCTCTTGCAGCATAATGTAACGGTGTAAGCCCAGACCTTCCAGCCTTTAAATTTAGGTTTGCTCCCTTTTCTATGAGATAACTTGCCACGGATGTTTGCCCAATTTTCACGGCAATATGCAAAGGAGTACGACTTTTATTATTTAAAGCGTCTATATGCTCGCCCTTTGAAACAAGAAACTGAAAAATGTCTAGTATACCTTGTGCAGCAAAATAGTGTAAATGGCTGTACTTCATATTTGCTCCCTTTTCTAAAAGATAATTAGCTATGGATATATGCCCTTCTTCTAAGGCCAAATGTAAAGGAGTACGCTCCTCATAATCTAAGACGTCTACTTGTGCACCCTTTGAAACTAGTAAGTGACAACAATCTAGTTTGTTCTTTCTAGCAGCATAATGCAACGGTGTAAGCTTACGCATGCCAGCCTTTGAATTCAGATTTGCTCGACGTCTACTTGTGCACCTTTTGGAACTAGTAACTGACAACAATCTAGTTTGTTCTCTCTCTCTGGCAGGATAATGTAATGGTGTACGCGCATACTTATCCAAAATATCTATAGGTGCACCTCTTGAAAGACGGAAATTGATAATTTCTACTTTATCTCCTCCTTTTATTCTACAAAAATTTACTCTTCTTCCTTCTTTCGTCAAGGCCAAATGTAAAGGAGTCCGCTTTTCATCATCCAAAATTTCTATATGCGCACCCTTTGAAACAAGTAATTGACACATGTCTATTTGACCTAGTGTAGTAGCAAAGTGTAAGGGTGTGTATCCGCAATCTTCCTTATTGCCAACCTTTAAATTGAGGTTTGCTCCCTTTTCTATGAGATAGCTAGCCACGGATGTTCGCCCATTTTTCGCAGCCATATGCAAAGGAGTACGACTCTTATTATCAATTAAATAAAAAAAAAACAAGTTTTTTAAACTGAAAGTAAGGAGCGACATTAAAACTTAAAACGAACAGAAATTATTATGTATATGAAAGAGGCTGTCCCCTCCTCAACGCCTCGCTCTTTACGCTAAAGTTTTTGATTGTTTTAAAAAATAAAGTTGTGAGACAGAGTCAAACTTTAGCGTAAAGAGCGAGGCGTTGAGGAGGGGACAGCCCCTTTCATATACGAAATAATTTCTGTTCGTTTTAAGTTTTAATGTCGCTCTTTACTTTCAGTTTAAAAAACTTGTTTTTTTATTTAATTTCTGATCGTTTTTTAGTTAATGCAGCTTTTATTTTGGCTCAACGTCATTGAATAAGTAGACAAAATTTGCATAAAAATTTTACTTTTCTTTTGCTAAATGGCTGTCTCTAAATTTGGTTCTGACGTAATTTACAAATTAACTTACGTAACGAACTTCTATATTCGTATATTTTTCTTCTGGCAAAAAATACAAAGTTGCAGATTTTTGCAGATATGAGCTTGAAACCTATGTAATAGTTTTTTGATACGCTGAATCTGACGGTGTGATTTTCATTAAAATTCTTTTACTTGTAGGGGATGTTTCCCCCCTCTATAAAAAATCAGGTAAATTTTCTCAGGCTCGTAGCCTTGGATGAGTAATACTAAACTTAATAGAATTTATATATTTAGAATCAGACATCAAAATTCCGTTTTTAAAAGTTTCAATTACTATTGAGCCGTATCGCTTATTTTTTTTATTGTTTTTTTTTATTACGTATATGTTATTACGTATATGAGGGGGTTCTTCCATTAGTCAATACCACGCTCTTTACGTTAAAAGTTAAAAAAAAATTTAATTCACAAACCCCTGAATTCACAAAGACCGTTTAATTAGAATGGATAGCTCTTTTGAAAGCACTAAAAAAAGCTGTAGCGTAAAGAGCGAGGTATTGACTTGGGGGAGAACCCCCTCATATACGTAATAATTTCTGTTTGTTTTAAGTTCTAACCGGGTGTAAACATTTCTAAGCTTGAACCGTCAAGAAAAATGCTTTTTGAAGAAACGAGGAACCCGGATAGCCAGGCTGTGAATCCAAAAAAAAAGAAAAACTCGTAATTTGAGCTTTAAAAATTCGAGCTTGTTTGTACCTGTCAAAGCAGAATGTATTTCCATCCAAGTATGTAATGAACCGGGTGCAGACATTTCTAAGCTTGAACCGTCAAGAAAACGGCATTTTGAAGAAAGAAGGAACCTAGGTAGCCAGTCTGGGAATCTAAAAAAAGAAAAAAATATAACTTGAGCTTTAAAAGTTCAAGCGCGTTAGAACCTGGCAAGGTACCCTTGCACATTGCTGCTGAAAAAGGTGAACTAGACATATGTCAGTTAGTTGTTTCAAAGGGTGCGCAAATAGACGTGATCAAACAGTTCGTGGTAACGAACTGTAAGTAAGGAGCGACCCTGCTCAATGGTAACCGAAACTCTAAAAAACGGAATTTTGATACCAATAGATACATCAAAAGAATCAAATTTTAATTCTGATTTCAAAAATATAAGTTTCATTAAGTTCAATCTTACCCATCATAAGTTACGCGCCTGAGAAAATCTGGCTGATTTTCGAAAAAAGGGGAAAAGACCCCCTAAAAGTTATAGAAACTTAATGAAAATCACACCATCATATTCAACGTATCAGAGAACCCTACTGTAGAGGTTTCAAGCTCCTATCTACAAAAATGTGGAATTTTCCATTTTTTGCCAGAAGAAAGATCACGGATGCGTGTTTATTTGTTTTTTTTTCCCCATGGGCAATCGTATTGACCCAGTGGTCCTAGAATATCGTAGGAGGGCTCATTGGCACGGAAATTAAAAGTTCTAGTGCCCTTTTTAAGTGACTGAAAAAATGGGGGGCAACTAGGCCCCCTCCCAAGCTCATTTTTTTCTCAAAGTCACCCAATTAAAATTTTGAGATAGCCATTTTTGTTCAGAATAGTCGAAAATCTAATAAATATGTCTTTTAGGATGACTTAATCCCCCACAGTTCCCAGGGGAAGGGCTGCAAGTTATGAACTTTGCCCATTGCTTACATATTGTATTGGTTTGGGAAGTATACAGACATTTTCAGGAAGGATTTTTTTCTGGTGGGGGGGGGCTGGAGGAGGGGGTTACTCGGGAGAATATTTCCGTGAAGGATGTTTCTTTGGGGTAAGGGACATTTCTATGAAGGGGGCGCCGGATTTCCAAGCATTATTTAAAAAACGATCAGAAATTAAATTAACAAAAAACAAGTTTTTTCAACTGAAAGTAAGTAGCAACATTAGAACTTAAAACGAACAAAAATTATTACGTATATGAGAGGGTTCTCCCCCCAGTCAATACCTCGCTCTTTACGCTACATTTTTTTTAGTGCTTTCAAAAGAGCTATCTATTCTAATTAAACGGTCTTTGTGATTCAGGGGTTTGTGAATTAAAATTTTTTTAGCTTTTAACGTAAAGAGCGTGGTATTGACTAAGGGGAGAACGCAAAGACTTCATGTTTGCTGGCGGAATGCCTATTAAATGTTTTTGGAGTGACATCTTTGTGCTTATCCTTCTCTTAAGTCTCCTCTAGTTGTGTTTTATTGTAATGCTCACTACTGCTGCATCTCATTTAGAGCTTGCACCTATGGGTTTCTGCTACTACTAACACTGATGGGTATAGGTGCAGGTTAGCTACCCCTGATAAAAATTGTAAATTTGAAACGTAGGACCATAATAAGATAGCTAGGAAACAAACATAACATTCAATTTAGAATTCAATCCTCTATCAAAATATAACAATCATTTCTGGTGGGAATTAATTCCAAAAATTTCAAAAAGTCTGGAATTTCCAGATTCTCGAATAGGAAACCCCTATTTTCTGTTTAGTTTTTGGCTTACTTGGAGTTCAGGGTCTAGGTCACCTCACCTACCGCCCTGCAGCCCACCCTTGAATCCCTTTGTATCCCCAAAAAGCTTGATTTATAGAATCTAGAGGATGTGTTCCCACTGGAAATTATTGCTATATTTGGATACAACATTAAACTCTGAGTCAAATGGTATGTTTATTTCCTAAATATCTCATTATCATCCTATATTCGAAATTAACCAAAAACAATTCATTTCTCAATCTATGTTATTCAGTAAACTGCACTGTAAGGTTACAGAGATGCTGCCAAGTAGATGCAGGATATGAACAGCTCATTTTTTACTGTCTTTTCTGGTTCTATCAGGTACCCTATACTATAGGGGTAGCTAATCTTGCTAATGTGCACCATTATCAAATCAACTGTATATTATTCAGTCTATCATACTGGGTAAACATGCAGAACTGCTACCCACACAGTAAAGGCAAAGAGTATCTGTGCAATGGACTAATTAATAAATAAGTTGTCTTACATCCTGCTTCTATTGAGCTGCACTACTGCATTTTTACTGCATGGGGAGCACCTCTGCACCTTTACCATCATATCACAATGCTGTTTCAAAGACTGGCTATAACTGAGAATGCTCCGCCAAGACAAGCATTTTTCTAAAAAATAATCTGATATCCTTCTATTGGCTGATTCATGACCCCCATATCTCCTCTACTCTGAACTCTTTTTCTTATTTCTTTTTCTTATAATTTCTAATATCGACAATGATTCTTTCTATAATTAATCTGTATTCTAATATTAAATACTAACCACTTCAATAGTACGTTGGCAAATAATAGTTATTTGCCTTTTTTTCTCTCTTTGAGGTGAACATGTCGAAATACCTCTACTACTCAAGGGAAATGCTAAGTTTCTATAATGATCACCATCTTCGTACTTTTGTTTCTTGGTGACAGTATGTCTGTTTGCTATTTCATCTAGCTTTTATCATAAGTATAGTCATTGTTTAGCTGATGAATGAGGAAAAACATTTTGATATTCTGGGCTCTCCATTCCAAGTCCAATACTAACATAGTTAAATATTATAGTTCAATACTAAATACATTTTGGAGTCAAAGTTTTTAAATTTAGTGAAATTTGTTTATATACCATATTAAATAAAGGAGTATGAGGCTCCCTAAAGACGAAGTAACCAACAGGAAAATATAAATAGAAAAGAGAAACACAAGCACTAAACCAAAACACAAGCCTTGGCCCCTGATCACAAGCAAGCCGAAAACTAAACCAAAACTAGGTTTTCTAAATTCTGAAACCTGGAAATTTATAAATTTCCCAAATTTATGAAAGAAACTTTCAGTAGGATAGGAAGGATAGGTTATTTTGTTATCCTATCCCTCCTGGAGGGATAGGGTAACAAACTTGGAAATTCAAACTTGGAAATTCAAAAACCAGCCTGATGTCGCTGATGTAGTCAGGCAACGAAGATGGCGTTATCTTGGCCATGTTATCCGTATGCCAGGATCGAGACTACCGAATATGCTTCTCCAGTGGAAATCAGACGACACGCGTGAACGAGGAAGGCCCAAAAACACGCTTCGCAGGACATATGAGCGGGACAGGAGAGCCCTTCATGCATCCTTAGTCCCTGAGTGGGAGGACATCTACGTCGCAGCTCATTTCCGGGATGATTGGAGGCTGTTAACGGGCACCCTGTGTGCCTCTGAAGGTACAGGAGGAGCTAAGGGTGTAAGATAACTTCCAGTAGACATGTTTGCTTTATTCAGATAATGGATTGAACTCTAAATCCAATAGTATGTTTATTTCTAAGCTATCTTGGTAAAGGTGCAGATTAGCAGGTCAATGATTTGTCCGTCAAAAAATCAGAATATATTCAACTATTAAACTTGTCCACTTAAATTCCATTTATTTTAATGCTAGAGTTTACCTTTAAGCTGGTATCTCTAACTTATATTGTTACTTTGCTTGGAAACCCTGATTCACCATTTGCCAGGAACTCGTTCTGGAAGTGATGGATATTCGGTGACTGATTTTCGTTTCGGTTTTTCAGAATGTCTGGAAAGAGGAAAGCTCGACTTGTCAGCCAGCAGCGAACATTAGACAGCTTCTGATCCACATTGAACAAGCAGAAAACGTGTGCCAATCAGCAAACTTCGTACCATATAGCTTCTGCTAAAAAGACCGGCCCTGAAGACAGAATAGATATTGCTAACGCTGAGACGGACAATGCTGCCCCAAAAGATACTGGGCTGGACTGTGTTCAAGAATAAATCGAAATTTTGGAAAGCAGTGTTTTGCAGGAATCCGATGAAATTGTATCTACATATGCCACAATCGATCTGGCTGAGGACTCAGAGACTCATGTGGAGTCTGTTGGTCACAAGTCTAAGAGGACGCACTATGCACAGAAGTTTCGAGCAGAGTAGTTGACTGATACTGTGCTGAAACCTTTCCTTATTCAATCGCCATACGGAAGCAAAAAGGCCTATTGCAGATACTGTCAGGGAAAGCTGACGGGAAGTTTGAGTGTCATGAAGATTCACGCGACTAATGAGCTTCACAAGAAGAATGTAAAAGTAGCATTGGAACAACTGATAGTTGAGAGAGCAGTCAGAAATGAGCAAAGGCAGGAAAAAGAGAAGTGATAGGATGGTGTCAGCTGCTGAATTACGCCTTGCAGCATGGGTTGCAGCTGAAGATATTCCTTTGAGAAAAACTGATACTCTCGTTTCCGTTTTGAAAAGATCTTTTGGGGATTCAGCTACAGCCAAGCATATTGAAATGAAGCGAACTAAATTGACTGGCATTGTTAAAAATGTTATATGATCTTATGGCGAGGACACTTTAGCATCTGGTTTCAATAATCGCCGACGAAAGCATGGACAGATCAAATACAGAGTCCTTAGTTTTTTTTCTGAGGTATGTAGACAGTGAGAATACCGCGAGGGAAGAATTCCTGGCACTACTAGAGGTGGACGACGCAACTGCAAGTTGGTAAAAGAATCTTCTGACGAAGTACTTTAAGAAAGTTAACGTTCCATTAGAAAATATAATTGGGATTGATCTTGATAATGCGTCGATCAATATGGAGAGTGAAAACGGCCTCGCAGCCCAGCTGCTGCATGAAAATCCGCAGCTGTTTGTCCTTGGTTGCACTTGCCATGCTGCTGCAGTGTGTTCTTCGGCTGCAGCAAAGCACTTACCTGCTGAAATTGAAACTTTTGTGAAGGAACTCACCAACTTGATAAGCGCAAACCCTAAGAAACAGTTGGAACTGAAGGTTTTCCAGGAGTTTTGTGAAATTGCCAACCACAGACTTCTGCAGATTAGTGGCACACACTGGTGGTCTCTTGAAGCTGGAATTAACAGATTGCTTGAACAGTGGCCAGCCTTGCATTTGTATCTGACAGACTTGTCCCTAACATCGTCGGACAGCTCTACAAGGGATAAAGTCAAAAAGCCGCTAAATGCGATGGATGTAGGCGTGAATAAGATCTACATGTACTTTCTGTCGTATATACTGGCAAAGATTAACAAGTTCAACCTTGAGTTCCAGTCATGTGGAACAAGGATTCATGGCCTTCTGAAACGTTCCCGCGAGCTTTACTTGTCTACTCTGCAGTGTTTCATTCGTCCTGAGAACCTCAAAGGTAACTTTTACATCCCTGAACGTGAGCAGTCCTGAAAACTTTTTGAAGCTTGAACATGTCAAACTTGGGATGAATACCGAGTTGCACCTTTAAAGGCTGTCAGTGGAAGACCGACGTCACTGGTTGCAAGCCATTCGAAAAGCCTGCCTTGCTTATCTCATTTAACTTGCTAAGCAGATCCGTACTAGGATAAGACTGAATTACCCTGTTCTTACATCTTTAGAACTCCTCGATCCACTGAAAGCTATGAGCAACAAAACTATGTCACTTTCCTCTTCTATAGAGGTTTAAACATGTTGCTGTTAGAGACTGCAGAACGGTAGGGGAGAAGATAAAGGCTGGAGGACCTTAATAGTGAGTATGAGGAAATTCGGATCCAAAGCGAATTTATTTCAGAAATAGTATCAGAATCAGATTTAGAGTGTCCTCCTAAATTCTGGAAGAGGCTTACCAAACTGAAAGATGGTAGCGGGAAAACCATTTTCCGAGTGGTCCCCAAGTTTATGTTGACCCTCTGGGCTTTGCCCCATGCTTCAGCCGGTGCAGAGCGGCAGTTTTCCAGTTTAAATATTATCAAGACGACTTGGCAAAACCGATTAAATATTGATACAGTTGAAGCTCTCATGCACTCCAAGCAACTCTGCCTCAGAGACACAAAATACGTTTCGGAGTAGGAGATTCCGCCCGCTCTGATTGATAAATGCAGAAAATGGAAGACGAAGGCGAACAAACCTGGTTCCTGGGAAACAGAAATGGTGCAGGACCGGCGGTTAAGCTTTGAAAAAGTCAAATTTGGTCTGTCAAATTGGACTTTATTATTATATTTTTTTTTTTACTTTGAATTTCATTTTTCGAGGTCGTTTGTTCTGTTGTTATGTGTACCTGAAATTTTTGTGAAGCCTAGTCGTAAGTATATGCTGAAACTATAAACTTTCGGAAAAGTTGGTTAAGCTATGGAGTAAGGCCGAGTCTGTCGAAAATTAGGAGGCTGAAAGAAACTCTTTGGACCTAATGAATAACTGGGAACACATTTCCTACATACTTGTAGGCAAATAAGCCGATTGGCCAAAAGAAATCATATTAAGATGCTGCACAAGCAGAAAAAAAAAAATGCACACTAGCTACTTTTTAGTTTTATTTTCATTTTGATGACAAAAAGTATTTACTAGCTTTCTCACGCCAATACGCGTGTCGCGGCGAAAGCCGCAACGCGCGCACTTTTTGGGCAACATCTAGTAAAACGGAAGCCAATCTAGTAAATTTTTTCGCCCAAAACTAGTAAATCCCAAATCACCAGAGTGGCAACGCTGGTGTAGGCTGGTGATTTACCGTTAATGAGTATAGAATGCGAAGAAATACAAGGAATGAATAAGGGCTAGATAAATAATAATTTAAAGAAGTTAAAGATGAAAAGTCAGATTTAAATAAATGGAAAATATTGTTGATAAATGAAAATTTTGTTAAAATTTTGCCTGAAAATGTTTGGGAGATAGGGGGGACGCTAATCAAGATTTTGTCTGAAGCGCAAAATAGTCCAGAATCGCCACTGGAGAGGGGGGGCTACACCTTTATGCAGGAATGAAAAGTACTAATACCGTCAATGTATCAGCGTTAAGAAGACTAATAATTTTTGAATATGACTTTTTTATTATTATTACAGTGAATCGAATACCACAAGTATCCGGATATTCAAGATAACGTTTTATCTAAATTTTTGATTCATCATTTGAGAATAATCAATGTTCTTTAATAGTGTAGAGCTTTTTTCGAAAATCCTAGTTTTCAATTGGTTCTGTTTTTCAAAGTGGGAATTTTTGAGTACACTCACTGCCAAAATATCGTCACGCCTAGAATTACTTTAGGCAACTTCAATCCAGAACATGTTGTTGATGACGGTGACTCCTCAAAACTGGTTCCATCAGCTTTGAAGAATTAATCTAAAAGTTGGTCTGATGTTTTTCATTAGTTAATGCTTCTCATTTTGTAAGGATTTTTGCAATTTTTCCTCGTAAAGGTCAGAATCAAATTTCTTATGTATACTTTCGGTAATTTTGGTGCAAGATTCGTTCCCTGAATTATACAAGGTGAATTTACGTTCTAGGGCAGAAGTCAGATAGAAAAAAGGGGCTATATCGTTTGATTCCCGATTCGGTACTTGTTTAGAATCCGGGCAACACGCGAGAAGTCAAGTTTCGTTAATGCTAATGAAACAAAACAGAATCAGATGAAAATATAATAGTTTAGAATCAAATTTGGGCTATATATTTACACATTAGGGGGGGGGGGTAAAGCATAGCATAGCCTATATTAAATATGTAACCTAACCTAGGCATCAGGCCCCATCTATATATAAAATTTGGCTTCTTTTTTTTCGAATTGGTTTTATAAACCAGTTGTTGAAAAAAAAAAAAAAAAAAAAAAAAAAAAAAAAAAAAAAAAAAAAAAAAAAAAAATCGGCGAATTTACTTGTAGGGTGGAAATCAAAGGTTAAAAACATTTGATTTGATTCCAATGCTCTTTCCAAATATAATAATCACTGCCATCACAATTGTATCCTAGCCCCCCTCCTAATGGTGCCAAATATCTCCCTAGGACATAAACAAAAGTCTGCTGATTTGGGGGATTCATCAACAGTTGGTTCGTATTGCCAAATGATGGGCTAGTAGCTAGTAGGAAAACAAGGGCTAATAGATTATATAAAATCAACAAATAATCACGAGTATAAAAAGATACGATATCATCGAAAGATAGATGAATCTCGCTATAAATATCATGAGGTAATTGAGTATTAATCGAGATATGATTTGTTTTATCCTTCTGTTTTTTTATAGAGTGTACAGTTTTCTTCCTTGGGAAGGGGTATTCTCTCCGGGTCCTGAACTTGCGGAGAAAATATACCGCGACTCAGAAAAGGATACTTAGGCATTTTTCGCGTATTAAACAGGTGTACAATCGCTATCCAACTTTTTGCATCTGAAAAAAAAACGATAAAGAAACTACTTTCTTATAATATATTTTAGCCGAAGCTGCAGTTCAAAACCATTTCATTTAACCATTAGTTCAAGTCATGTCATTGAAAATAAAACAATACAATAAAGCCTGGATAAAGTCATTAGAAAAGAGATGTCACAAGCCAGGCCTTTGTATGGGCCACTGTGAAAAAAAAAATAATTTAATAAAACTAAGTTTTTCCGCGGGAAGTAAAGAGCGAAGTTGAAACTTAAAACGGACAAAAATTATTACTTCACAGCCTATCTAATATATACCAATAAAACTAGTACAAATAAACCAACTAATTATGATTCCCTGTACTTCTAGGATTATAGAAAACTAGCGCTTTATTGAAAACACAAAGTCAAGTATAAAAATCAGGAATATTGATTTGGGAGTCATAAGGGAGTATGTAGCCTGACAACAACAAACGAATCTATAAAGCTTTTCATAGTCTTACACCAGTTGTGAATTCAGTGACTTTCAGTATACAATTAAAATTATCTGAAAAACATAAGCGTAAAATTAAATATTTTTGTAATAACCGCGAAGAGATTGAACAGCATAGAGAAATATAGGATTTATTTATCAGGTTGCATCTTGGTCTCGCCAGCTATAATACCAATAGTGAGTAATACACAGTCTTAAATTGTAAGAAACATGCTTTAGTAATGCTTGAAATGAAGATCAAACGAGACATAATATGAACTCTAAAAATCCGATTATTTCTCTCTATACAAAAGTGAATTTCAAGCTGTGATACAAACTTTAAAGCTAGTCTATAGTCCTAATACTATCAAGATGGCTTTACTTCGAACTTGTGTACAAACTAATCATGACATGTCCTTTTCAGAACAAACACAAGAGTCAGTCATTGAACTGAGCCATTGTGCAGAAGTGATAACAAATAAAACGTAAAAAAAATAAAGCAACAATCCTATAATGGATTGCTGCTTTATCTTAAAAGGGATTGACCCTAAAAAAGATTGATAATATTTTTATTCTGTAAAAAGTGTCCTTAATTGGCTTGCTTTTACTGTACCAAAACTCCTATATTATTTTGTGTGTTCAGTAAAGCCCTAGTTTTCTATAATCCTAAAAGCACAGGGAAACATAATTAGTTGGTTTATTTGTACTAGTTATATAGGTATATATTAGATAGGCAGTGAAGTAATAATTTTTGTCCGTTTTAAGTTTCAACTTCGCTCTTTACTTCCCTCGGAAAAACTTAGTTGTTTTAAATTAATATTTGTTCGTTTTTTATTAAAATTTAATGTAGAAACAACGCTGCCATGATTTTTTTTTTTTTATTTATTCGGAATAATGTATGTTCGTTTTAAGTTTTGATGTACTCCTTAGTTTCAGCTGAAAACTCATTTTTAATACAATTTCTAATTATCACCGATCTACAGGAGATACTACACCTCTATAAAATACTGCAAACGTCCTTGACATCGGTGAAAAACTTTCAGTTTATAACATAAAGTTCATTATCTATTCTTCATAATACAATACATAATTTTCTGGAACGTTTGATTTTCGATGACCATAAAGCTGTTTTTACCAAAAAATCATTCTTTGAGGTTTTCATTACAGTATGTCCATGGATACGTTTAGACCCTGGTGCCACGCCGGTACATCGACCGAACGCCACTAACGAGAGGCCCGGTTGACTGCCGCCGAAGTGTCGCAACGCTGCCGGCGCGCCGCACGCGCGCCGCTGCTGACAGAGGCGGCGGCGTTCGACTGACTTTGAATTGATTTTGCGGCAATTCTTTATTGCGTCAACCCCAAAATCGGAGCTTTTCTTTTCTATTGTTTTTAAGTATTTTGATTTATTAGAAATAAAGCAGGGCTTGCACTATCCCCGAATTTTCGGGGATTTCCCCGAAAATCTATGTGTCACTCCGAAAAAAATGTGGTTCCCCGAATCCCCGAAAATCACCCAATCATGGTGCTACCCCTAGTGATTTATCACTAGGAACTACCCCTGCCAAATATTAATTTGTATACCATAATTCTTCACTACTCTCTTGTTCGTTAATTTTCATCTCTTGTGTTACTTTGTTACTTTGCATATAAACCAGACAGATACAATTACAATATACACGGTTCTTCATATGCTGACAAAAGTATCGTCTTTATGAAATTAAATGAAAAACAAGTATTTTGACTAAGTAAGGAGGAAAGTAAGGAGCGACATTAAAACTTAAAACGAACAGCAATTATTCCGTATATGAAAGAGGCTATCCCCTCCTCAACGCCTCACTCTTTACGCTAAATTTTTTTATTGTTTTAAAAGTTGAGTGGTGAAAAAGGGTCACACTTTAGCGTAAAGAGTGAGGCGTTGAGGAAGGGATAGCCCCTTTCATATACTGAATAATTGTTGTTCGTTTTAAGTTTCAATGTTGTTCCTTACTTTTAGTTAAAAAAAAACTTATTTTTTATTTAATTTCTGAACGTTTTTCAACTAATGCGGGTTCGATTTTGACTCACCGTGCATGAAAAACTAAAACACAATTTGCATATTAATTTTGGCAGATTTATTCCGGATATGAAGCCCCCCCCCCTCCTCAATACCTTGCTCTTTACGCTAAGGCTGTTAGCACTTAAAAAAAAACTTCCTATTCTAATTAAACAGCCCCTGTGTTTCAATTTTAGTAAACAGTCAAAATTTAGCGTAAAGAATAAGGTATTGAGGAGGGAGCAACCCTTCATATATGAAATAATTTCTGTTCGCTTTTTAAATAATGCCGGTAAATCTGTCTCCCCCTCTATGAAATATACCCCTCCCCCTCAAGGAAAACTCCTTCGTGGAAATTTCATCCAATGTAAACTTCACCCCCTCCCCGTCAAATTCCCTCCAGACAGTTCCTTCCTCGCTGAGAATCCCCTCCCCTCTCTGTAAAATGGCTTGTGAATGATTCACCCTGAAAAATTCTCCTTAGCATTTTTTTCATTGGATTGAGACTATAATCTATAATCGGTTTCTCGATCACTCCATAAATGCCCCCTTCCGTGGAAATTATTTCCCAGAAAACAAAACGCGCGGATAAAAGCCCCTGGATAATTCCCCCGGAACATCTCAATATAAAAAAATTGGCAAAGAGAATGGAAGACAATTAAAAAGAATTTCGTATAATAATTCTGTCAAAACTCCCCAGTGTAGCATTTCCTTAGAATATTCACTCATCAGAAATTTTCCTCCCAAAGGCAGATTCTCCTCTTAGAAATCCACCCCAAGCACACCCATCCCCCCCCAAAAAAAAAAATTGGCTGTATGCTTCCCAATAACAAATACTATATGTAAACAACGGGCAAAGTTCACAACTTGCAGCCCTTCTTCCGGGGACTATGGCGGGTCATTTTACACCTAAAAACATAGTTATTAGATATTTCAACTATACTGAAAAAATGGCTATCTCAAATGTTCAATCTGGTGACTTTGGGGGGGAAATATGGGCGTGGGAGGGGGCCTAGTTGCCCTCCAATGTTTTTGGTCACTTAAAAAGGGGACAACACTTTTGATTTCCGTTCGAATGAGCCCTCTCGCGATATTTTAGGACCACTAGGTAGATACGATCACCCTTGGGAAGAAAAAAAAAAAACAAAAAAACAAATAAGCACATATCCGTGACCTTTCGTCTGGCAGAAAAAAAAATAACAAAATTCCACATTTTTGCATATAGGAGCATTTCTGATGGTGTGATTTTCATTAAGATTCTATGACTTTAAGGGGTGGTTTCCCCATTTTTCGAAAATAAGGCAAATGTTCTCAGACTCATAACTTTTGTGGGGTAACACTAAACTTGATGAAATTTATATATTTGAAATTGGCATAAAAGTCCGATTCTTTTGATGTATCTATTGATATCAAAATTGGTATCCTTTTTTTTAGAATTTCGTTACTATTGAGCCGGGTCGGTCCTTACTTACAGTTCGTTACCACGAACTGTTTGATGAGCTTAAACCATTTTGAATACAGTTTCCCAATTGCTATAAGATTCTTACATCATTCGTAGTCAAGAATATTATTTTTAAGTTGAACAGAACGCTTACACTACACAGGTCCAGTTCAATTTTGAATTTGGTAGCAAACAGATTATTGTGATAGCTGAATCGTAATTTTGTAGAATTTTATAGAATTTGCTATGTTTTGGATACATTTCCTTAATGTTTAATACACAATTATTGAACGCCTGACAGATTAAAGAAAATATAATCTTCTTTCTGAAAATTTCCCCCCTCCCAAAAAACCTTCTATTGAGACAAAATTTAGCTATAGACTATGTACAAGGTTGGGGGATTTAAGATTGAAACGAAAGTGACCACAAAAATATCATTCATAAAAAAAATTGTATGTTATTTCTTATAGGGGGGGGGGATATGGGGCTATCATTTTCAAATGACAATACCTCAATTTTATTTAATTAAAGCAGGGATGCCAAAAAGCTAATTATTTTTTCCATTTAAAGCGGAGACAGAAGAAAATGATATCAAATTCCCTGGGAAACCATAGAAATATTTTCATAGACCCAGGGCCCCCCATTCGGACTTTTTGATTGCCTTGGGTATTTTCGGATTCCTTATAGGCAACTGGCCTAATTTGGCGTTTGTGTGTGCTCCCTTTTAGTTAGATTCCTTGGATTTATTGAATGCCACGGCGAATCTATTATCTATTATTTCATTTATTATGCAAGGGCTCTGAAACGCCACAGCCATTTCGTTTCTACCATATTTCTACTTCTCTGGAGAAATATCGAAGAAGACCATCGTCCAGCCATTGACTTGTGACGTTTTTAACTCATGAATAGGCCCGAATCTTTTGTAAATTCAAGCTGGGATTTGAGAAAGACTGATGAAAACACTAATGTTTGTGATCACCATTCATCGCGCCGGCGGCGCGCCGCCGACATCTTACCAGAGGCGATGCAAAAAATTATCGGTGGCGCACCGGGGGGGGGGGACGGTCTTCCCTTATTGGCGCGGCGCTGGGGTCTAGATGCATTGAAATCAATTAAAAAATCACCTTTTAATTTGTACAATCATAGCTCCCTTACACCGTGGGGGATTGAACCTAGGAAGTTCTAATCGGTAGGCCCGGGTACTTTCACTACACTGGCAAAAGGGTATATTTTATTATTATTTGAAAAGTTTATGTTGATTGGAAGAATCATTATTTGTTAGCTTAAACCTTCACTCATAAATCATGTCCATGGATAGTAAACAATACGACAATACAAACATCAAAAACAAGAAGAACAATAGGGAAATCTTTTCACAAGACAGTGAAGATAATTTGAATGATTATTTCGGCCCTATGTCCAAGGGCCGTCCTCGGCAAAACAAAAATACATAAAAGAAAGAAAACTCGCGACAACATGCGACAGATAAAACTAAAATGTAAAATTTTTCAAAACAGTCCTGGCATCTTTACTCCAGCGAAGTTCAACCAGGACTGATAAATAAAATGAGGTAAAACAAGGCGATTCATTGAAATGAAAAAAAAATTAAAACACTTTCTTATTGCTAATTCTGCCTTTTTGGTAGCTAATTAAGTTTTTATTGATTTCAATTGCTTCTCAAAGTACCTGCTTTATGCCTAGATCATTGTTAATAAGGGCAGATTCTTCAAAACTTATTTTGTGGCTAGGATTTTCAAAAACATAGCTGCCTAAGGCAGAATAAAAAAAACAGTAGCAATATTAGAATTTAGAGCTTTGGTAATATCACCTGTATGTGTACCAGGAGTAAAAGGCGATATATTTAAAATACAAGATTCTTTCCTTCTAAAGATGATTCGGGCAGAAATTAAACGTCCCCTAATTGAGTTCAAATACCGCTTCCAAGAGTCTAAATTCTTAATCAGCAAAAAGAGAAATTGCATTTCTAGCTTCAGTCAAACAACGACGCTAGTCGTTCGAATTTCGCTAAGATAATTAGTAGCAAAAAAAAATGCTACGTACGATAATTCTAAGGAAGTTTAAATGGCAAAAAAAACTGTGTGAACGCCTGAATCATCTGAAATATCTTAAAGAGATTATTGGACGAGGATTCGCGTCCTTGGGGCACGTGAGCCAATGGTGAGCAGTCCTTACAGCGCAGGACGAAAGAACTGCGTTTAGTAGTGGGGTAGATGTGTTTTTTAATTTTAATCTTAAGTCAGATCTGAAAGGATTAGTACATCAGACCTAGAGAGATTCAGACGAAATTATTATATTTTGGTCACCGTTACTGTCATTAAAGTCACCCGTTGCTGTGCAACTAAGCATGTAAGTTCAATAAATCTATTGTCTTTTTTATCTGTGTTCATTTGATTTTATATGTCTGGATCTAGCCTAATGATAGGCCATTAGTTTGCATGTCTCCAAGGTAAATGCTCCCAAGGGAATCATATCTCCAGATAGCCCGAGAAGAAGAAGCCACGTTTTTTCATCCCTACAAACACCAAAAGTTGTCATCGCCACAATTTAGGAAAAGCTTCTAACCCCTGCTAGCCTATAAGAATTCGTATCTCTTAAGTCAGATCTAATTGTGCCATGGAAACAAAGCTTTGAGACGTCAAAATTTATAGTTTAATAATTCTTAATTACACATAAAACATTACATAACAAATGGCGCGGTCGTGCTAGCCTATAAGATTCATCGCTACAAATGGCGTGAGTCGGAAATTGGAGAAAAAAACTTGCGAACTAATTAGGCTATGAAACTTTGTATTTTGAATTTAATTATTGGGAACGATACAGACATATAAGAAAAGTGATTAGGCCTATTGCCACTAAGCTACGATAGGAAAACCCTTATATCTCATAGGAGATAATAGCCTACCCCAAAATAGGTTAAGTAAAATTTTAAGTTGATATAAACGCAAAAAAAATGGAAGATCTCAGTGAGTTATTAATAGTGCAAAAGTTAGTCGCAAAAAATATAGAGATTGAAAAATCTATACCAGAGTACAATGGTCAGTCAGATATTGACGAATTTAATATCCAATTGACCCAATTTGTACAACTAACAAAAACAGACGTTGGAGCGTTAAAAGACATGCTTCTACTACGATTAAGAGGCCAGGCCTTAACTTTTCTAAAACAGGTCGAACATACCATAGGCAATAACGCCAACTTGCCAATAAATACGGTTGATGACTTGTTAAAAGAATTCAAAGAGAGATTCATAGAAACCAGTTCAATAAATAAATTAAAACACGGAGTAGTAAGCTTTGATTTTTCACAAAATATAAGGGAATATCTTGATAACATACGCATTTCTGTAGAAGCAAAATACGGAAGTGGTTCTGGGCAACTGTATGAAAAAGTCATACTAAATACCTTTTTGCAAGGGCTACCCCCAAAACTATATAGAGTAGTAATATCCAAAAATATTCAGACGCTGGATCTCGCAGTTCAGGAGGTAGAACGATTAATCGAAGTTGATAAAATGGTTGCTAATCATAGTAATGCAAAAATAAATAGCCTAGGTGACTCAAACGCGAACCTAATCTTCAAGGGCGATCAGGCATCCCCCAATTTCTTTTCAAGGGATAATTCCCCAGTGGCACAAAAAAATAAAACTCCAGAACCCGCTAGGCAGAAAACAGTACGTTTTCAGCCCATTAACCCTACAATAATAAGGTGCTATAACTGCAATAGTGTTGGCCACATAGCAAGAGAGTGCCACTATGTCCCCAATCCCATACCAAGAAATGCTGTCGGTAATACGCAAAATTACGGTAACCATTTGTTCAGAAGAACAAATTTTAGCACCGGTCGTGCAATAGGCTATAGCCAGGGGGGATTGCGCCAATCAGTACCTTATAATGCGTACCAACCAAACTTGTATAACCCTCTCCCCAACAGGAAAATTAATTATCGGTTTGAAAACCCAAATACTCGCCAAGGCCAATATAATGCGAGAATGCAATATAAAAATCATGAAAATTTGCCGATGAGAAATGAAAATTTTACAAGCCAACGGCACTGGCAGTCAGCGCCAGCAAACGGCACTGACACGAGACATCCACGTTACCATAATAATACATGGCAAAGACAGGCAGACGTAAATCATTTAAATATGCCTACGGAACTCAATACGTCTGAATATCTATTACGAGCACCAACACATGAAATAAATCCCCAGGGAAACGTTTCGGGCCCCTCAGAAACATAAGTTGGACCCAGAGGGTGCCAGGAATATTTAATAGGTCCAAAACAATACTAGTGCCTTCTTGTAGTGATATTATTAACAAGTTACCTATATTTAATGATTTTTGTGTAGAAAACGTTTACTTTACGGCCTTAGTTGACAGCGGAGCTACTGTAAATATCATAAACTCTTGCGTATTTAATATGTTGCCTCTGCATATTAAACGACAGAGGAACCCTAATAATCCCAACTTAACAAGCGTGACAGGTCATAAGTTAAATGCAAAAGGGTCAATTTGGCTAAACTTAAAAAGAGACAATAGAACGTTCATGACAAATTTTATTATATGTGATAATTTCCCATATGAAGCTATTATAGGGGCAAATTTTCTAAGGTCTAATAGAATACTATTAGACGTAGCCAACGAGAAACTTGTTTAGCCAGCTAAGGTAGGGGAAGAAATTTCTACCTTAAGAAATCGTAACAGAGGTTTCGAAGATAACATAACAGTAAACAAAATTTCTAGTGGTATAATGTCGAAGTATTTTGAACCTCATGTCTCGCAAAGACATGGCATAATTGGAAATTTGTTCAATTACCCTGAGGGATATTGCAGAAATGAAGTATATTTAAATAATAACAGTATTGAAGCTGCGAAAATAAAAATAGGAAATATGCGACAGTACAGATCAAATGAAATTAAGAAAATAGCGGAATTATGGAAGAACATAATAAAACCCAACGTGACGCCGCAAGATGCCGCAATGGCGCAGCATGGCGCCAGTATGAATCTAATAAACAATGAAAATGAAGAGAAATATTACGGATTTGCGATAAGGAAAACAAAAATCCCTCCCAAAACGATGCAAAAAATCCAAATATCACAAATGATCGAGCCAATAATTAGCAAATCAGAAATATGGTTTGCGACACCGTCTGAAATACCCGAAAATCTGTTATGCGAGGAACAGATTATATCTTATGATAAAGGGGAAGGTTTTATTTGGGTAACCAATAACCATGAAAATGATACAATTACAATTAAAAAGGGGACGTGTTTAGTCCAAATCCAGGTTTTAACGGAAAATGATTTAAATAGATGGGAAAATTCTAAAAGAAACCTAGTTAACGGTATTAAAACTTCAAATAACGAATATCCTTTGACTAAATCGCAATTTTTAAACAAATTTAAAATGGATCATATTACAGACTTGGAACTTAAGAAAAAATTATGCGAATTATTATGGAAATTTCAGGATGTATTCTCTGCATCTGAAGATGATATCGGGCTAATTCCATTTTACGAACATTCAATTTTAACGACTGGTAATCCCGTTGCAAAACAGCCATATCGTGTGCCATATAAGCACAAAGAGTGGTTAAAAAATAAAATCCGTGAATTAGAAAAAAACGAAATTATACGCCCAAGTATAAGTCCGTATAGTGCACCAGTGATCTTAGTACCAAAAAAGAATGGAGATCTTAGACTCGTAGTAGATTATAGGGCTCTCAAGAAACAAGTAGTTAGCGATAAATTTCCTCTACCAAGAATAGACGAAATTCTTGACTCAATTTCAAGCAAAAACAAAATTTTTACTTCTTTGGACCTTACCCAAGGCTACCACCAAGTGAAAATAGCCGAAAAGGATGTCCATAAAACTGCATTTTCAGCATCCGAATATGGTTCTTATGAATACTTGAGAGTACCATTTGGGCTTAAAACAAGTTCAAGCGCGCTATGTAGACCCCTATTGCACCTGTTAAGAGGATTAAAGAATATAATTCATTTTGTTGATGATATTATATGCGTGGGGGAAAACACTGAACAACACTTAGCAACGTTAGCTAAGGTGTTCGAGAAGTTCAGGCAAGGCAATTTAAAATGCCGGCCTGAGAAAGTAAATTTATTTCAATCTAAGATTAAATTCTTAGGAGTAGTAGTAACCCAGGGAGAGATATCCCCAGACCCTAGAATAAAATAGAATAAAATAAGAAAAATAATTGAAAAATTTTAAGCACTCCTAAAAAGCAGTTACTAATGACGGGACGTCATTAATTGATGGAAAGGGTGATGTGTACCAGGAGTAAAAGGCGATATATTTAAAATACAAGATTCTTTCCTTCTAAAGATGATTCGGGCAGAAATTAAACGTCCCCTAATTGAGTTCAAATACCGCTTCCAAGAGTCTAAATTCTTCATCAGCAAAAAGAGAAATTGCATTTCTAGCTTCAGTCAAACAACGACGCTAGTCGTTCGAATTTCGCTAAGATAATTAGTAGCAAAAAAAAATGCTACGTACGATAATTCTAAGGAAGTTTAAACGGCAAAAAAAACTGTGTGAACGCCTGAATCATCTGAAATATCTTAAAGAGATTATTGGACGAGGATTCGCGTCCTTGGGGCACGTGAGCCAATGGCGAGCAGTCCTTACAGCGCAGGACGAAAGAACTGCGTTTAGTAGTGGGGTAGATGTGTTTTTTAATTTTAATCTTAAGTCAGATCTGAAAGGATTAGTACATCAGACCTAGAGAGATTCAGACGAAATTATTATATTTTGGTCACCGTTACTGTCATTGAAGTGACCCGTTGCTGTGCAACTAAGCATGTAAGTTCAATAAATCTATTGTCTTTTTTATCTGTGTTCATTTCATTTTATATGTCTGGATCTAGCCTGATGATAGGCCATTAGTTCGCATGTCTCCAAGGTAAATGCTCCCAAGGGAATCAGATCTCCAGATAGCCCGAGAAGAAGAAGCCACGTTTTTTCATCCGTACAAACACCAAAAGTTGTCATCGCCACAATTTAGGAAAAGCTTCTAACCCCTGCTAGCCTATAAGAATTCGTATCTCTTAAGTCAGATCTAATTGTGCCATGGAAACAAAGCTTTGAGACGTCAAAATTTATAGTTTAATAATTCTTAATTACACATAAAACATTACATAACATATGCTGCTGTAGGGGTGTCTCTAAATTCCACCTACATTGTATGCCACAATCGCATGGTACTTGATAGACCTCTCTTTGGCGAGTAAATGGGGTTTTATCTTTACCAGAATCACAGTATATAAATTATAGGCAGTATGATCTTTCCCTATCTCACCCATTATAAAAACCCGGACCGAGGTGCGAGTGCTCCAGAGAACGTAGAAACATAAGCGACATTAGATCTTTTCACGGGTAGACAAGTCAGATTTCTATTGAACGTGAAACATGGCTTCAACGTTGGAACACTAAACTTTGAAGAAACTAATTTTAAATTAATTTATTCCAGTACATATATGAAAATCGGTAATTAGTAGTGCAATGTTATTATTAGATGTTTTTAGGAATTAAAAGTAGGCTTCGAAGTCTCAAGTTGGTTTCAAAGGCAATTTGAGAAAATTTCTGCCAAAATACGTGTTCCAGGGTAATTGGACCGCTGATGGCAGATCAAATGAGAGGAGCTGTTTGTACGCGCTAATGCAAGAATATGTGGGGGGAGCTATTTGTTCGTACCGAGAATGAAGAGCCAGAAATTATCTGCGGTAGACTTACTGCTACATCTTTATACTGTGACCAGAATTTAGGAAATTTATGATTTTGAAATTATTGGTAAATACTACATACAGATTATTTTGTGTGCAAACTTTTTTAAGATTCGTAGGGATTTTTGGGATGTAAGGGAGGTAAATTATGTTTGAGGGCTTATTGGGATTCTCAAATGGTAAACTACCATTGATTTTACGGGAGTTTCTTTTCAGTCTACGGTTAATTATATTATTAGTAAATAAAATTGGATACTCATTTTCAAAAAGTATCTCCCTGATAAAATTTACTTTTGCTTTGACGTGGGAATCCGAACAAATATTTAGGGCACGATCGACGAGAAGAGATTACGACACCTCTTTTAACTTGGGGAGGGGTTGATTTAAAAAATGTAAATATGTATTTTTTTTGTGTTGGTAAGTTCATTTTCCCCATAATTCCAAAGTGAAATTACGTCATCCATGTAACGTCCCCAAAAGATATGTTTCAAGAAATACGAATCCAACGCCCAATTTTCAATATGTTCCACATAAATATTTGCCAGTAACCCGGAGAGGGGATGACCCATCGGTAAACTATTAATTTGCTGGGAAAAAGAATTACGGAATCGGAAATACATTGAGCCTACAAAAAAGTGGAAAGACATCTGCCCTAGACAAGGGCAGATTTTTGAAGAATTTGCCCTTATTAGCAATGATCAAGGCGTAAAACAGGTAATTCGAGAAGCAATTGAAATCAGACTTAATATTAATAATAATATTTCCTTAAATAGGGACTTCGGGGAATATTCACTAAAGGCTATATACACGAATTTAATTAAAAATGACCCTACAAAATATTAAAAAAAAACAAAAACAAGTAGACATTAATACAGAACGGTCACAAAAATACCTTTGAGATTAGCTGCCAAAAAAGCGAAATTAGCAATATGAACGTGTTTTTAATTATTTTTCTTTTATTTCAATGAATCGCCTTGTTTTACCTCATTTTATTTATCAGTCCTGGTTGAACTTCGCTGGAGTAAGGATGCCAAGACTGTTTTGAAAATTTTACATTTTAGTTTTATCTGTGACATGTTGTCATTAGTTATCTTTCTTTTATATGTTTTTGTCTTGCTGAGGACAGCCCTTGGACATAGGGCCGAAATATACAATCAAATTATCTTCACTGTCTTGTGAAAAGATTTCCCTAATGTTCTTCTTGTTTTTTGATGTTTGTGACGGGGAGGCAGTGTGGTCTTCGTCGTTAAATATGACAATATTGGGTACTTATGTGTTAGAAAACTTTTTTTTAACGTTTTATAGATTTGAAAATAATACTTATTAAATATAAAAAGAACAGCCTTGATATGGCATAAAATTCTACTGAAATCATACGAGTTGTATTTTCAAACACTGGGGGCATTGACCTGTCATCTATTCAATTTTTTGAGCCATAGAAGAAAGGAAGTGAGAGAGATAGTGGCTTAGTAGCATTTTCCCTGGGTTTATTTAAGCAAAAAAAAAACATTCCTGACAGTCTCAGTTAACTGATTTCTGATCTTTAAGCAATATTAACCATTGAATCATTGGAATTATATTTGATACTTGTCTAGAATCCAGTAGTCACCCCATAAGCTAAGTTTCGTTAATGTTAATGAAATAAAACACAATAGGATGAAAATGTAATAGTTTAGAAACAAATTTGGGCTATATATTTGCACATTAGGGGGGAGGGGGGGGGGGGGGGTAAAGCATAGCATATATTAAATACGTAACCTAACCTAGGTACCTTTTTTGCCCCTTCAGCCCCAAAAAACTAAAGTTTAAATCTTTGTCACGGAGTGAGCAATACCTCACAAGCCAGCGGAAACCTGTCTTTCATGTAGCATCTCAGTTTTTCTCGATACTGCCTCTCTCGCGTGACTACAAGATTCTAGACAAGTACCTTATATTTTAATATCCTAGAGACAAAGAAAAGTAGATTTGAATCAAATCTAAGGAATGTTTTTTCGTAAGTTTAGAGAGGCAAACGAGTCTTCTGTAAAGTCTTCCAAGCTTTAGAACTGGGGAAGAAGAAGAGATTGAAAATATCTTCCCAGTGTGCAATTTAGACTTTAAACAGTTTTTAGACGCAAAAGGTTTTCTGAGATAAAAAAAAATCATCTAGAAGTCTGCCTTATTTCAAATTGGCATTATAAATCAACAATTGACGAATTAAACTGACAGTGAAAGTTTTCTTTTTCAGCTAGGATAAAACAAAACTAGCACTAAATAACAGGATCGCCTGATAGTGAAAGTGATAATTTGCATTCGAATCCATTGTCACAACTCAGGAGTAATATCTTCCCATCCCATTTGAGGGTGCCCTCCGTTTTAAACCTTAAATGTATATTTTAAGACCAGTTATAACCGGGCATATCTGATGATATAATAAGATCACTCTATGTATGAGTAAACAACTTTCAAGAAAATTTTCGAAATCTTTTATTACCCCTGATCAAAAAAGAATTTAAGCGTTAAGAAAATACCTATTTAAAACCACAAGATTGGTCGGCCTTATCGAGTTGACTTCCTTAGCTTTATGGTGGTGGAATATTGAACTAAGTCCATAGATCATTCTGAATTAAGGTCTTCAGAGGAAACTAAAGAGCAATGTTAAAACCTAAAACGTATATGAATAAAGTCATCAAAAGACCTCTGGAGCTTGGCCTTGAGACAAATCTCATATGTTTCTTATTCTAAACATTTTGGTTTCCCCCCAAGGTACTTACGTGTTATCCCGACCATACACCTTCAGATAAGATCGCTTAAAAACTGGCATTCATATTCTAAATGTTCAACTCCCAAAGTGACCTCATTGTACTCCAAAAGTCTTGTATTCAATTTTTGATCACACTCAAATGAGCTGCATGTTTTATATCCTCAGCAATTTCATCTGTGTTCTACGTTTAACATCTCCTTGATGCGATCTTTGGTATGGTGGGTGCCTGCCAGTGTACATACAAAATGAATTCAAGATCGTTGGGGCCACTTTTTCTGCTATGAAGTATACTACTCGCGATTCAGAGAGAAACTTGACCACTGTCAGAACTATAGCTTCTAATGTAGTAAACTAATCGTTATTCGAATGCTTTTATTCCTATTCTTCTAGACTTTTCCCAAATTCGAAAAAAAAACACCCTATGGCTATTCTTCTTGTTACATCTTGATTGCGTCAACCCTCTTTATAAGTTTTTCATAGGCAGCGCAACAGCACTGCCTAAGTATAGAACAATGTTGGCACAATGTATTATTTTTTTTATGTTTTTAGGCCGGGGCACTTCGTATCGAAAGAGTTGTCGTAGAAACTTCGAAAAGGGCTCATTCGATTGGAAATTGGAGTGGCTTGTGCCCTTTTTAATAGTCGAAAGTGATTGGAAGGCAACTAACACCCCTTCCACGCCCACCATTTCCCTAAACAAATCCAATAAAAATTTTGAGATGGCCATTTTTCGCAATGTAGTTGAAAGTTCTGGATAGTATGTCTTTGAGGATGATCAACCCCACACCCCTCAGGGCAAGGGTTTTAAGTTATGCCCTGGGGGTATTAAGGTTCTTATAGAGCGTTGTAATATAAACTTCGAAGGGCTAGTGCCCTTTTTAGAAGTCAAAAGTGATTGGAGGAAAACTAATACCCCTCCCACGCTCACCATTTCCCCAAAAACATCCAATAAAAATTTGAGATAGCCATTTTGTTCAACGTAGTTGAAAAGTCCGGAAATTATGTCTTTGAGGATGACACTTCCCCCATAGCCCTCAGCGTAAGGATTGTAAGTTATGCCCTGGGTACATATAAGGTTTTATAGAAAGCGTTGTCGTAGAAACTTCCAAAAGGGCTTATTCGATTGGAAATTGAAAGCGCTATTGCCTTATTTAATAGTCGAAAGTGATTGGAGGGCAACTAACGCCCCTCTCATGCCTACCATTTCCCCTAACACATCCATCAAAATTTTGAGATAGACATTTTGTTCGACGTAGTCGAACGTTCTGAAAATTAGGTCTTTGCCAGTGTTGTCGTAGAAACTTCAAGAACGACTCATTCAGTTGGGTATTGAGAGGGTTAGTGTCCTTATTAATAGTCAAAAGTGATTGTAGGGCAAATGCCCCCCCATGCCCTTCATTTCCTCAAACACTTCCGATCAACATTTTGATATAGTAATTTTGTTGAACGTAGTTGAAGGTTTCGGAAATTATGTTTTTGAGTATGACAACCCCCAACAGCCCTCAGGGCTAAGGTTGTAAGTTATGGCATGGGGGCATATAATGTCGTATAGAAAGTGTTGTCGTAAAATTTCAAAAAGGGCTCTTTTGATTGGAAATTGAGAGGGCTATTGCCCTTTTTAATATTTGAAAGTAATCAGAGGAAGAATTGCCCTCCCTTCCCAACGGCCATCTTTTCCCGAAACATTTCCGATCAACATTTTGATATGGCCATTTTGTTCAATGTAGTTAAAAGGTCTGAAAATTATGTCTTTGAATATGACAACCCTTCCCCCATAGGCCTCATGACAAGGGTCGTAAGTTATGTCCTTGGGGCATATAACGTTTTTATAGAAATTTTCGTCGTAGAAGCTTCAAAAAGGGATCATTCGATTGGAAATTGAGAGGACTAGTGCATTTTTTATTAGTCAAAAGTGATCAGAGGGCAAATGTCTCCCTCCACGCCTTCATTTTCCAAAGTAATTCCAATAAAAATTTTGATATAGATATTTTGTTAAGCCTATCAATAAGGTCTGGAAATTATGTCTTTGAAAATGATAACCCTTCCCCCATAGGCCTCATGACAAGGGTCGTAAGTTATGCCCTTGGGGTATACAACGTTTTTATAGAAAGTTTTGTCGTTGAAGCTTCAAAAAAGGCTCATTCGATTGGAAATTGAGAGGACTAGTGCCTTTTTTATTAGTCGAAAGTTATCAGAGGGCAAATGTCTCCCTACACGCCTATCATTTCCCCAAACACTTCCAGTCAAAATTTGATACAGGTATTTTGTTAAGCCTATCAGCAAGGTCTGAGAATTATGTCTTAGAGGATAACAAACCCTCGCAGCCCTCGGGGCAAGGTTTGTAAATTGTGCCCTGGGGTCATATAGGGTTTTTATAGAAAGTGGGGTCATATAAAATCCAAAGGGGATTCATTGGATTGGTAACCAGACGCTCTAATGCTCTTTTTAAGAGTCTAAGGGATCACTGGACAGCTACCCCCTCACCCCTGCACACATGTCATATTATCCCGAAATGTGTCTAATAGAAATTTTGAGATAGCCATTCTATTCAAAATAGTCTAAATATCATATAACAAGGCTTTTGGGGTTAAAACCAACCCCAGAGATTACGGGCAAGGGTTGTAAGTTATGCCCAGGGGTACTAAAGGTTTTTATGGAAGGGATGGTTGTTTAACTTCAGAAGAGGCTCAGTCTTTCTCCATGAAAAAGACTATATCAATATAAAACGAAAAGAAATTAATCAAAAAAACTTTTACACAAAACAGTTTTTTTTTTTAAAGTAAAGAACTCCATTAAACCAAAAATGAACAAAAATATAATTAAATAATCTACCAAGCATACAGCTACCACAAATCAGTATCAACAAATAAGTAAAACCCAAAACAAACAGAAATTAAAATAAGTCAAACTCAAAACGAGCAGAAATTAATCTGAGTAGGGTTAAACCCTATGTTTTCTAAAAGCCAGGATATAATCTCATTATCTCATGATCTCATGATCATTAATCTCATGAAAATAAAGAAATTGGTTGAAACTTCAAACGAGCAGAAATTATTGCTTCATAGCCTATGCAATGTATATCTATATAACTCGTACTAGTATTACGCCATATGGCATTTCCCTATGTTTGCAATATTATGCAAAACTAGCACGTTGCTGAAAGCATAAAAACCACCCACAAGAAACAAGAAAGCTTTACTTTCGTATCGAAAAAGATACTATAAGATCTTTTTATTTCTACTATAAGAAAAATCGGTACTTTATTAGCAGCCAGGCCACACGCGAGAAGTGAAGTTTGGTTAATGCTAATGAAATAAAACAAAGTATATTAAAAATATAATAGTTTATGACCAAATTTAGGCTATATATATTTGCACATTGTGGGGGGGGGTAAAGCATAGAATATATTTAATACGTAACCTAACCTAGGTACCTTTTTTTGCCCCTTTAACCCCGAAAAACTAAAGTTTAAATCTTTGTCATGGAGTGAGCAATAATTCACTAGGCAGTGGAAACTGCCTAGTTTTTCAATGATATCTTTGACATTCTATATGCAGGTCTTCTCTTGTGTTACCTGACTACTAATAAAGTACCGAAAAATCCTATATAGTTTTTTTTCAGTAGCCTGCTACAGCTGGGGGAAAAAGAGACACGTCAATGCTATTCATACAAAAATATGACTGTAAGTTTTTCAAGTTGGGGGAGGATAAATTTTAGTCACCAGCCTTGCAATGATGGCGATTTCGATGGTGCAGTTTCTATTTCGATTTGCCATCACGTCATGTCTGACGGGTTTTAGGTTCTTTGAAATTCTCAGTTCTCAAAATTTTCAATTAGGCTCTTTGATTATTCTCAAATTTGGCTCTTTGAAATTCTCAGAAATTTGTTTTCGTGACTTTCCATTAAATCCGTATATTAATTACCGTTTCTGAATAAGTGTTGACTGACCTTTTTTATAAGACAATTTTTTCGTAAAAGTGTTTTAAAAACTTCAGCTAACTTTGGCTAGTATAGACCGCGGTTCATTTCTTATTAGGTTACTTAGGTTATTAGGTTACTTAGATATAACCTACGGTTAATATGTTAGAACCACCCGTCATGGGCGCCCATATGGGGGGGGCAGGGGGGGGGGCTCCCCCCCCTGGCTGAATGATACTGCCTTATTTTTATATTTTTGTTCTGAGATTTCTACTATATAACACTAAAAATGCCAATTAGATGCGGTTTGCCCCCCCCCCTGGAATTCAGCTTATGGGCACCCATGCCACCCGTCAGCTTATAATGGACAATATTAAGAAGATTATACTTGCAGACCTACAACAAACTTATTTCTGTAATATATATATTGAATCTTGGCAAAATCATATGAGCGGGCACCAAAAAACTATCATTATTATTATTAGTCCAGCAAGTAACATCATGCTAACCATTTTGCTTCCTACTGAAATCAAGCTATTGCCTCTATAATTACTACATTCATTCTTATTACCTTTCTTGTAAAGGGATTTTTTATAAGCATGTTTATCAAGTTTTACGGTCATCACCTAACGATATTATACTGCTGGTCCTGGGTAATGCATATTCTAATTTAAATTTTCCTTATACAAACAGGTACTCCTTTTTATTGAAAATCATATTCCTAATTTTCAGCACCTTTTCTCAACTTTGTAACCACTGTGCTTAAAAATTTCATTTACCTTACTATCTATAACTGTCCTTCCGTAATTTATTTCCTTTCACTTCTAAGGTATCAACATTTTTTTTTTTTTACTTTCTACATCATTTCCTATAAATTCGTCAAGGTACCCTCAAAATCAAAGTCTATATTCCCTATGAAACCTGTGACTTCGCAAAGACTTCACAACTATAGATTACACCGAAAAGAAAAAAAATACTTAAATCATTGGGTTAATTAATTTCAGATGTGCTCATTCAGTGAGTCAGAACTATGATACCCCTTAGACTTTTTCTTAGAGAGTAATCAAAACTTTCTTCAAAAAACAGGAATATCTTCGCGTTTTCGCGTCTTGTTCAGATCATTATCGGTATCTCTTAATGTAAAAAAAATGTGAAGCAAATTCCAAAATCCAAGTAGTTTGATAGATATTCCTCAAACTCATCTATCGAATAATAGAAAACTGTCGACTTGTGTTGAAACAATAAAACCTTAGGAGTGCAGGAAAATAAAGTACAAAATATCTGTCAGGGTATATAATACTTTATGCTTCATCACTAATTCAGTTCATGCGCTGTAAAAAAAAAGCTTGCATGTCATTAAGACGACTGTTAGGACAGCTGGGTTGTGCAAAATCTAATTTAGTTAGAACTTGTAGACAAAATTTGTTGTAATTTATTGATCTATAAGTTCGACTTGATTGAATTAAAAGCAATAGTTAGTTTTTACCCAATTCGCAACAATGGACTGTGTATAAAACACCGTACAACACAGATTAATTTTCACTTTTACTGAAATATGACCATGAAATACGAAAAACGGGATACCAAAATTTATTTTGTCATTCGTTAAACGGCCGAAGAATTTGCAATACATAATTTGAATATGCTATAAAAAAAAAACTCATGAGACCCGTGCTGAAGTTATAGCTATTTTTTTGGCCAAAGAGCCGACTTTGCCAGCTCTTGGCTAGCAAAACACTATTTAATGTGCCGGAGGACCTTCACTTTAGTTGGACGATAGTCCATTTATGGAGCCCTCAAGACCAAACTTAGCTGACAGCATAATAGGACTCAGTTTATAAAAAGGTTAAATATTCGTATATATTGGTTCACATGTCACTGTCTTGAAATATCTTTAATGTGTAGTATATCACGTCAACTTCTACAGCTTGTACATCACTTTAACAAAGGTCAACATGGGGTATGCTTGCTTCCCAGCTTGAGCAGAGCTTTAAATTCAGAAACAGAATCATGGTTCAGAAAAATAAAAGCTTTGTAAAAAAAACTAAAATAGTCTTTTCTAACGTAGACTATACAATTCATTTCAGTTCCATGCCGCATGTAGACTCATACTCAATGACAAGCAAAAAGCAAATTTTTTGTACCAGGCAAGAAATATGTATAGTCTTTTGAAATGTACTGTCATTCTAATCAATACAGCCTGAATTTAATTTCTGTCTTGTCACTGTCATGTCACTGTCTTGTCCTCATTTTTTTAAGTTGTTTGGTTTTTCTCTTTGGAAAAGTAAATGGGGAGAAATAAGGAGGAAAATAAAATTTATGAAAAGACGTTTGTTCCAAAGAAATTAGCAGAAGTGACATTAAAAACTGTTATTGTCATTCAACATGATTTTTTTTTTCATGCTGTAGGTTTTTTTTCTTTTCAAACTCAGCTAAGTACATCAGAACGACTTATATACTTCATACTGACCTTCTTAAAAAGCTGACAGATTGACTTCTGCAGCAACTCTTTAAAAGAGTCGTTTGACAGTTAATTTTTTTTTTAATGTCATATAAATTCGAAAGTTTTTGTCACTTTCTGGGACACCCAGACAGAGACTCTTATATGTGAGACTATTCCAAATTTATCGGGATATAGGGTCACCGTATTGGCTAATTGATTTAAATTTGAAAACCAATAAAGAAAGTTCAAGTTTGTATTAGAGGTTGTAGGCCTATCTCTTTCTCTGTTTCCCCTGGCACGGTTCCCAGGATTCGAGTCGAACCCTAAGCCAATTTGAAGTCTCACATCTCCAGTTATCGCCTACTATTTTATGCCTTAATAGAGGGACGGGAGTGTAGGTGCGAGCCTGAAATACCTTCCAGGGTTATAATTTGGGCTGTAAATCTATTGTTGAAAGTTTCATTGGCACTTATCTGTTCGCCAGTACACACTCGAGACTTTGGATCTACAGGACAACTGAGACGCTTGGGACATAGGTAGGATATATATAATTTGGGTTATATATTTGCACATTATGGGGGGGGGGATTAAGTATAGTGGGGCTGCATGCAAAATGTAACCTAACCCAACCAAAATACAACTAAATATTTATTAAAATACAGCAACAATGTAGTTTTCTACTGAGCCAAAGCTGATCGTCTCCGTATATAAACAACAATAAACTGGTTATTGTCTGATTTTATAGATCCCAATTCTCGAGTGTGTACTGGCTAACAGATAAGTACTGTTTCATTCCTTTAACATGACAAATTTTCATGCTAGTGAAAATCCCCTCTTCTTCACATTTACCATTACGAGGTCTAGAAATTCATTTGTTTGTATATCTGATCTCCTCTGGGGGCAACACTTCTTGGGAAGACCGTGACCTAATTCTTGCGCATTTCATTAGTAGTTCGTCTGGCAAATGTGTCATAAAAATACAAGCATGAACCTGTCATTCACCCTTTCAGGTTAGATTCCTTTCTCGGATAGTCCCTTATTGCATATCTGGCCTAATTGTTAAAGAAATTGCTGTCCAAATTAAAAGCCTGTGGCAAGTTAGAAACCATAGTACAATAATAATATGTAGCAAAGTAGGCAATACTTAATTTTAAGTACCCGTTATCAACCGTTGAACGGCAAAAATATGTTCCATACTTCTAAGACTTAGAGAATCTATTTGAAAATGAAACTTCAAATTTGATTCTAAATCAAATCAATTAAATTTTCTTCACAAAAAATTCTTGGTTGGTGATCACCTACCGAACCTCAAAAATTTGGTTTTAAGCTGTAGATTTTTCAGCAGGGTTTTGGACTGGTCTTGGGGAAGTTCGGAGGATATCCCCCACCCCCCACTACCAGAAAAAAGTTCCCCTGAAAACTTCTGTATACTTCCCAATAACCAATACTATATGTTAACATTGGGTAAAGTTCATAACTTTCAGCCCTCCCCCTGGGGGCTTCGAGGGATTAAGTCATCCTAAAAGACATATTTATAATATTTTCGACCATGCTGAACAAAATGGCTATTTCAAATTTTTGATCGGGTGACTTTGGGAAAAAAATGAGCGTGGGAGGGGGCCTAGTTGCCCTCCATTTTTTTGGTCACTTAACAAGGGCACTAGAACTTTTAATTTCCGTTTCAATGAGCCCCCCTACGATATTCTAGGACCACTGGGTCGATACGTTCACCCCTGGGAAAAAGAAAAAAACAAATAAACACGCATCCGTGATCTTTCTTCTGGCAAAAAATGGAAAATTCCACATTTTTGTAGATAGGAGCTTGAAACCTCTACAGTAGGGTTCTCTGATTCGCTGAATATGATGGTGTGATTTTCATTAAGGTTCTATAACTTTTAGGGGGTCTTTCCCCCTTTTTTCGAAAATCAGCCAAATTTTCTCAGCCTCGTAACTTTTGATGGGTAAGATTAAACTTGGTGAAACTTATATATTTGAAATCAGAATTAAAATTTGATTCTTTTGATGTATCTATTGGTATCAAAATTCCGTTTTTTAGAGTTTCGGTGACCATTGAGCCGGGTCGTTCCTTACTTACAGTTCGTTACCACGAACTGTTTGAAATTGAACGGTTTCAAATTGTGGTGGCTGAAAATAGGTGCCTTGAAAAGATGCCAAGTATTAGCGAGCAATCAGAGGATCTGAATGACTTTGAACTTATCTATTCGCCTGTGTTAAATTTTGTCCAAAGTAATTGGCTGAGTTCGATTTCTGAGAAGGAAATTATTGACTTTGTTTGTGGATTTTTAGTCGAAATTAGTGGATTTTTTTGCTTCACCAAAAATAGTTGGAGCTAATACTGATCTATGGTCGAAACTTGCGCCTGATGGAATTCCCCCTCGCCGTAGTGGTGCAAAGTCTGCAACCAGTAATATTAAGGACATGCTCGATCTTTGGAAGAAGTGTGATGAAGCTAGCATCACTATGCAAACTTATGTTATTAAACTTCCAACTGATGTTCTAGTGTTGCCGGCTGTGGCCTATTCACAATTAGCCTCTAAAGTTTCCAAAGTTTATCAGCTTGTTCAAATTGTGTCAGCAAAGTTGGACAATTATAGCCTCAATTACCCTCAGTTACCAGAACCTGTAGGCTCTAATCGCCAGTCAACCACTATTGTCGTCTCTCAAGCGCCGTCTCATTTATCGGATCCTATTGAAAGGAAAGATGCTATTGATAAAATCAGTGGCCATGAACTTGTTTCCAGTATTCGCCCTGTTCACGATAAGTGGTATGTAAATATTGATAAATCTGCTGCTGAAGACTTCCGTACATCTGTTCCCGTCATTCTCGCCGGCACATCGACCAAACAAATTTCTAAGAAATATTTGGTCATAATAAAAGGTGTTCAAGAGGATTATGCGATTCAGTCTTTCACAAATTGTAGCGGTATTGTTGCTTCCAAAAGGCTGGGCTCTTCGAAAACAGTTAAGCTTGATTTTGAGGATTCTTTTGCTAAAGCTGCTTATTTCAAAGACGGTGTACGAATTGGTTATGAATTCTTTAGACTGAGCGAGTTTATGAAAATTCCAAAGTGTTGTTTTAAGTGCCGATCGACCCACCACTTCCAGTCTTCTTGTCCCAGTCCTGCGCCCAAATGTGCTCGTTGTGCCGGCCCTCATATTAGTACGAAAGAAAATCCATGCAATGCCTCACCAAAATGTGTCAATTGCAATGGTGAACACGTGTCCTTTAGCATGTCATGCTCCGTTCTCCGTGGTCTTGCAAGTCAACAAGCCTCTAGATGACTTTACAAATTTCAATCATATCGCACAATATCAATGGCACAAAAAATAAAGATGCTTATATTGACGATCTGTACGAGAACTTTGACGTTATCTGCCTGCAAGAAACCTTGTTAACTGCCTCTAACAGAAATTTCCTTCATCGAAGCTCTATTCATTCGGTTTTTACTTCTGATGCAGTTCCCACGCGTGGTCGCCCTTCTGGAGGTCTGGCCTGTATTTTTAAAAAAAGTATTGATCTTTCGAACCCATCCCTTTTTTATTCGGATAAGCACATTCTTGCTGTGAGAGTAAACAGTACTGTGTTTGCTAATGTTTATCTTCCATATAAAAATAATACAGTGGATTCAATAAATAGATTTGCTATTGCATGCAAGTCTTTAAATTCCGTGATGAATCGTGTCAAAGAAAATAAACTTGATTTTATAGTTCTTGGTGACTTTAATACGGATTTGGATGAACAAATTTATCGATTCCGAGAAATATTGGAGTCCATGCCCCCTTACGTGATTCTGAAGAAAGATTTACCCTACTCCTACATCCATCAATCTGGTAGTGTTTCTAATATTGATCATTAACTCAGTTCGTCACAGCTAGAATGCTCGATTATTCATGTTGATATTGAGGCTGGTGACTTTGACCATCTATCGCTTTCATTTACTGCTAAACTGAAACGTAACCTTTGCAATGTTGCCCCTATTGGAAATTCTAAATGGTTTAAAAGTAGTAACTGGAAAAGAGCCAATATTGCTTTATATGTATTGTCTTTATCTACATTGCTTAGCAGTATTCGTGTGCCTTACCATCTACTTTAATTGCAAGTAAAGAGTAGTAAGCGTGATCTTGATATATATTATGATGATATAATTAGATGTATGAAAGAATCTGAAAAAATTGCGGTTCCCGAAGAGCGTATTCGTATAAAAACGCGGAGATCTATATGGGCTGCCGATCCTGAATTAAAAAATTATAAAAATAAGGCAAAACTTTGGCTTCGAATTTGGGTTGATTGTGGTAGACCTACGACGGGGTCTGTTGCGGATATAAAGCAGAAAACAAAGAAAGATTATAAAATGTACCTTAAATTCATTTGTTATAAGGGTATGGAATTTCCAGCCTCTAAAAAGAATTGGTCTAGATTGATCAATTCTGAGAAGCTGGATAAAAGTGATCTTTATAATAGTGATTCTATTTCTAGTTCAGCTTGGTATGTTTACTATTCGGCAATTTTTTCCAAAATCAATTTTTTCGTGCAGTCACATTATTCTCGGTTACTTTCTAAAATTCTTCCGCCTTCGCTTCATCTAGGCCATATTATTCCAATATCAATAACTGCTGTTGAAAATGCAATTAAGCAACTGAAATCTTCATCCATTGATATTGATGGTATTAGTGTAAATAATGTAAATCCAAAGTGTGTTGTTCTTTTGTTTCATTTGCAGTTTTTGTTCCAAATGTGTTTAACATCTTCACGGGTTCCGGATAGCTTTCTTTGTAGAACTGTTACCTCAATCTTAAAGCGGGGAACCTACGGCAGTGCACTGTTCGTGATGTTCAAAAGAAAATTCGAATGGGCTATTCTAAGATTGTTGCCAATCGGGGGAAGTACAATAGACGCGCACTATATGCTACATTCTGTGATCATTCTGTCCTTTATCTTTCTGGTCTTTATCCTCTTCTAAAAAAATATGATGTTAAGCAGATCCGGACTTTTTATTCAGATATTGTAAATTTTACTTTATCTCCCCCTCTGGCATAGTAATGGTAAGATAATTCGTAAGTTTGATGTCCCTGATATAACTGCAAAGTTGGCTGTGCTGCATGGAAGGTTCGGCTGTCCTCTGCCAAAACCGAGTATCTACATTTTTCAAGTTTCCCAGAAAATCGTAAAACAGTGATTTTTTTTCATTTTCTAAGCTGGAATAGCTGAGGACGATGCATAACTTCGTCAATAGGTATTCCAGAGTCGGCCTAGTAGGGAGAAACATTTTTTTCGCATTATTTTACTTTAAACTTCAGTAAATGTAGATACTAGGTTTTGGCAGAGGTTTTCTTTGCTAATAAACTGAGGATTCCACCGCCAATACCTAGTATCTACACCAAATTTTATTTTAAAAAAGATCTTCAAGTAAAAATTGCTTAAACTGCTACTTCGAATAAAAAGAAAGGAGGGCTGAGCCCTTAGCTTATCAGAGAGGTTTATTCTTCATATGGGTCGTCTTCATCCTCGATGAGATCTAGGCTTTCATCAGAAACCAGAAGATCCTTCCAAAATTTCCTTCGATTTGCCGGCATCATCAGACACAATTTGTTAACAATTGAAACTTTTTTCTGGCTTTGAACACCCCTCGGAACAGAGTTGGGCTCGGGAAGCTGCTTGATATTGAATTTCTTCTGAAAAAACAAGCATTGCTTTTCCTCTCTGTCGAAATCTTGGAGGAATTTCATGACGCGGAACCCCTTTTGAAAGGTAGCTGCAACAACTGACTTTAACTTTGGTAGGGGTGAATCCTTTTTACCAGGAGTTCTTTTCTTGTATTTCCAATCCCTGAAATTCTTCAATTCTATTGCAGAAACTCCCTTCCTGCCGTTTGCAACACACTCAACAAAGTCAGGAAAGTCATAGTATTTCCTCTTTTTTCTCGTTTCCGTTTCATTGTTGCCGTGTATGCCGTGTGCTGCATTGTGCGTGTGCCCTTTTGTCAGATACTTTAACGTTATCCTCTTGGGCCCTTCTTCTCTGTTGACCATCATCACTAGAGAAGTATAAAGCACCCAGTTCTTATTCTGACTGGAACAATTGTCCATCCAAAATATGAATTCCTGGACATCCTTCTCTGCTGTAACTACAGTATAAACAGAATCCACTATGTTTCGGCACCCCTGCCCCTCAAAGCTTCGTGCCACATCACACAAAAAGAACGCCCTTTTCCTACAGACGCCGCATAATACTGGTCGACACGAGCGAATTTTCATTGAAGACAACAAGACGACTAAGGAATATTGCTTCTTTGTTCCCTGGCAAGTCGGGTAACAGAATCACTTTTTGCAAGTCAACTGCGAATACAAATATTCCAGTTTATCCACTTTTAGTTGCGACACGTTGATAGGCATGTGTAGCCTTCCTTGCCTGTTCAATGTGTTCTTGCCAGTGTCACCTGGAAACATCAACATCGTGAGTCTTATTTGCAGAAGCAGAAAAAGGTTCAAATTCTCCTTTAACACCTTCATCGCTGCTGTTTTCTTTGCTGCTATCATCGTTCTCCATGAGATTGTACACACTCAGGACAAACATCACATGCTGGCATCTTTAGCGAAATGTTCATTTCTTTCAACTCACGTCTGTAAGTCTCGTGCGACACAACTGGTACTGGATTCTTAGTAACAAAGTCCTGATGCATCAGATCAACCGTCAAAGAAGATGGCAGATATCTGATGTATGGTGCATTTTTGCGACGGTAATGTGGCGTAGAAGGTCCAAAAGAAATGACATGATTTTTCACATTATCAACTACTTCTCATGGTAGCTTGTTGTGAGGACTCTGCCTACCCCTGAAATCCATTATGCGCTCACCAACTAGCCCACTTTTCATGTGTTTCTTGCAAACCTCCATCTTCACTACCACAGTGTTATGTTTCTTCGGAAAGTAGTAGTGTCTAGTTTCATTTTTTCGGTAGACTTTAACCGATTGAGGGTCACTTTCTACCGTCCGTCTTCTTATGCACTCCAGTCTCACACAGCCGGTCAGAAATTTGGTTCTTGATGCATAGCTTTCTTTCCAAAAACTTTCCCAGATGTATTTTCTGGTCCCAATGTCAAGCTCCTTACATTTCTTTTTACATGTAATATCACAGTAGTTTTCAATAAAAGGATGCTTGCACTTAGCATTTTCTTTTTTTGCCTCTTTACTTCTGTTTCTTTTTGTTCTAGGGTTGCTCCTTATTCACAGACGCAAAAATACAAGTTCTACTTACTCTGCATTTCTGTTTTCAACTCTTTGCTTTGCTATTTGCACCGTGAGTCTTGCAAGTAATTCTCCTCTACTATTAGTGAAACCCTTCATTATTCTTCAGGCTTCGTTATTGTTCTTTCGAAAAATTAAAGAGAAGAAAGTGATGATTATGATAAAAATTTTCTGTTGATCCGCGAAAGCCGTAGAAACTTGGTTTCGTCTGCTCGGTTTTCGCCGCAGATACTAGGTTTTGCCACCCATTTTCCTGCTGGATGTAGATAGTAGGTTTTACAATTCTAGTATGTGCATGCTAGGATTTGGCTGTGGAAAACCGGTAAAATTCGTTTCTATGAATGTAGATACTAGGTGGTATCTCAGCAACTATAGCAGATAGAAAAATTCGGACTTCACCACTGGATTCGCCGTGTTAAGATTAGGGGAGATCCATCCTTAACTCAAAATCGATTTTTTTGTCGATACTTGGTTTTGGCAGAGGACAGCCGGGTTGTCAGAATCAGTTTTTTATCATTTATCGCCTCATCATCCTTTGGTCCGCGTCTGTTCGGTTAATCTCATTGTAGTGTTTTTTTTTTTTATTTGTAGTGTATTTTATTTGCAGTGTATTTCATTTTCTTTTTTTTTCTTTCCTTGTGTTACTCCACAAGTGCCATAACTTGTTGTGATGTGGGTTATAAATAGATTATTGTATATATATATATATATATATATATATATATATATATATATATATATATATATATATATATATATATATATATATATATATATATATATATATATATATATATCATGAATTTTGGCGCGATCCGCGGTGATAGATTGTGAGCGTTTATGAACTGTTTTTTTTTGGATATAAGATCACCGAGGAGAACACCTTCCGTAAGCAGAGATTTTATCTGGTAATAGTTTTACTCAGGCGAAGGCGGGGTAGTGGTTTGGGGTAGCCCCCTTGCATTTCCTTAGCGCATAGTACCAAGTCAATATTTATATGTTATTATTATTAATTGATAAATGGCTGCCGTGACTTCTGAAAAGTTGTACAAGACAGGGTACAAAGTTTGCAAAGAGAGCCTCAGCCTCGCAACCAGAGGAACAGTTATTTGCAACACATCTGCTGGGGGTTGTGGTCGCCTCTGCCATAACCGCTGTGAAATTCTTCAGAGTATTGAGAAAGACAGTATTATAATATATCAGTGCTCTGACTGCTGCGAGAAATTTTCTGATAAACCTGCTTCCCCGCAGATCCCGCCTCCTTCAGAGACTCTTGTTTATTCACCAGTTTTAAGTTTTTTCCGGCACTGTCTACAGTCAGGAATTTCGTCCGCCTCCTGTATATCTTCGTGTACAAACTTCTATTCTTATGATCATCTTGATCAAGCTAGAAGCCTCCTAACATCTCTAGTGAACCCCATGCATAAACTCCTTGCACGTCGCGGCCCCTCTGCTAAGCAAAGCCTGTCACAGGATATTTTAGACATCCTTATTTCTGAAGATGCAACCCCTCGCTTGCCAAATCTGAAATTCGTTATGACTGCAAGTGATGTGATACCTGCGATAGATACGGATCAAAATGCTCACTTTAGCCGTGCCATTCAAACCTGGGACCGGCATCTTTTTAGCATAATTGATAAACTTGATTACGTCACAAGTAAGGTAGCAGAGACTCCTGCTTTGGTGAAAGAGTGTTGTGACGGAGTAGAGCGAGGTTTTGAGCTGTATAAATAAAGAAAAACTCAATGATAAATCCTGGCCTCCGCTGAATAACGAGTCAGAAACAGTGGGTCTTGTAGTAGATTCACCACCACAAGATTGTGATGATCCCTTAAAGCGTGGAGCTTTTCTGAAATCGTTGGATGGAGCTGATGGTATAGTGCGGATTTCACTTTCTAAGGAATCAGGATCCCAGCAACAGAAATGGGTCATTCATACGAAAAGACAAAACGCCGAAAACTTGAAAGCCTGTTTGAATGAAAAGGTCGGTAAAACTGAGGTTCGCAAATTGAGAATTGTCGGTTTATTATCACGAGTGGACTTCCCGATCAACCCAGAGAGTGTGTGTGCTTCTAACCATGGTATCGAAGAGATACAGCGCATCGGTGTTTCGAAATCATATCGTGTATACTTCCGTTCGGTGACGGCCAAGTCTCATTATTTGCATCATGGGATTCACATTGGCTACGAACATTTCCGGCTTACTGATTATAAGTTTTTACCGCGAATGTGCTACAAATGCGGGTCGCTAGAGCATATATCGTCAGGCTGCTCTAGCATGGAACGTTGTCTCAAGTGCCTTGGTAGTGGACACTCTCATTCTAGGAACTACCCTTGCCAGAATGAACCTTGTTGCTTCCATTGTGGATCTCATGAGCATACTGGATTTAGCTTTCGCTGCAAACAGTTAACCGAAAAAGTTGTAAAGAAAAAAATTGGATAAGTGTAAAGACTATATCTCTGAATCTGAATGGTTTTGGTGATAAACAACATGTATTGCAGTCTATGCTGCGCGATCTGGATATTTTGTGTCTGCAAGAGCATCATCTTCTGGACCACTCTACTAGTCTTCTTTCGAGCCTGTCGCAGCAGTTTAAGTGTTTTTTATCTCCAGCTACACCTACAGGTGGACGCCCATCAGGAGGCGTTTGCATTTTTATTCGAGAGAATATTTCAGTTTCAGTGTTTGCCGTTAATCGTTATTTTGTTGCTGTTCGAATCCCAGGGATTATTGTTTTTTCGTGCTATTTACCAACAAATTATCATACTATTGATTCGGATTTTGATTTCAATTTTGCATGTTTAGAATTATCGCGATGTGTGGCGAAAGTTCCATCAGATTTCCAGTGGCTTATTTGCGGGGATTTTAACTGCAACATTGCTATCTCTGATGTCCGCTCCTCCGCTCTTTTATCTTTGTTTTCGGTTTTTACTATAGTTTCAAAAGATGCGGATTTTACGTAAGTCCATAATTCTGGTTCTTGCTCTAATCTAGACCATGTGCTGGTCTCAAATGCAGCGTTATTACCACAGCCTGTTCATGTTGGGTTGGATATGCCTATTAGTGACCATTTTTACCTTTCTTTTCATTTAAATATTCAAATTCCATCTTTTAAAATTATCCATCGTTCTAGTCAAATTGTAAATAAAATGATCTGGGATCGGGAAAAAATGTGCAAATATCATGAAGAATCAGATGCACTTTTAGCTAAAATAATTGTAAATTATTCTAAGGATGCTGATCAAATTGATATTGATCTATTTTACCTTGAAATTGTTCATAGTTTAAAAGTCGGGGCTAATAAAGCATTTAGAACTGATTCTTTCCGTCGTGGATCTCGTGTTTTAGGTTGGAACCTTAACCCGATTTTAAAGCAAAGCCAAAAGAATGCATCTCAAGCTTGTTACCTTTGGAATTGCGCGGGAAAACCGCGATCTGGACCATTTTATGATGGTATGAAATTAACTAAACGCGTTTTTCGGGCTGAGTTGCGTTTGCATAATGAAATTATAAAAGATGAAATTGGTTCAAGGATTGCTAATGATAAGAATGAGCTTTGGAGTTTGGTTAATTCTAGACGTCGTAATAATAATTGTTCACCAGATTCTAATAGTTCTCCGAAACTAGATGATTGGATAACTCATTATAATCAAGTTTTTTCACCCGGTGATGCGGCAGTTGAATCACGGCTTGACTCTTTATTATCGGAAGAAATTTCAAAGCCCCGCCAAAATAGTAAAATATCTGTTTCTGTTGATGATGTAACGGTAGCAATTAAAGCTCTAAAAAGTAAGCATTCTTTTGATCATGATGGTATACATTCAAACCATATAACAGTAACATTGGGTTTATTTAAAAAAAAAATATATACATCATCGATTCCCTGAAGCAATGCTTGTGCGGGAGAAAACCCTCCTAATAAATCAAAAAACCAAGAAACCAAAAAAAAAAGACAGAAAAAAAAGAAAAAAAAGAAAAAAAAACAAAAACAAAAAAACAAAAAAAAAGAAATAGAGAAAAAAAAAAAAAAAAAAAAAAAAAAGAAATTAGAGCTCAACTTACCGGACCCGAAAACCAACGAACCTCCAAACAACACCCAACAAAATTATAATAACTATAATCATATTCAGCTGCAACTAAGCCCTCCTCAAAAACAAAACTTAAGTGGCGTGGAATAATCCATTCAAAATATACACATCAAAACAATGGTTCTTTAGCGACTTACGAAAATCCTGCAAACCCCCAACATTCCTCAAATCCTCTGGCAAACTCTCCCAAACTAACGGAACAACATGGCGAATTGAAAACCTAGACCTAGACGTGACCATAGCTGGTCTTCGCACCAACTGAGAAGATCGTGTCAAATGATCGTGAGTAGTAGACGCAAGACTTAACATTCCTGAAAAACATGATGGTAACTCCGAAGCTAAATATTTAAACATAAACAGAGCATTATAGAATACACATATTCCTGCCAACGGTAGAATTTTATACTCGCTGTAAAGATGCCTCACCGATACAGATAGGTCAATTTGATTACCATAAAGAACTCTAATTGCCATATTCTGTGTAACGCAGAGCGGATGAAGGTGAGTTACGAATGTTTTCGACCAAACCATACAACAGTAAATGAGATATGGGTGAACCATAGAAAAATACAACATTCTCAGAATTTCACACGGAAAAAGATACCTAAGTTTACGCATAATACCAATATTACGAGACAATTTGCTATTAACAGATGCAATATGGTCTTTAAAACTAAGGCTTTCATCAATTATAACACCAAGGTATCTAGTACTAGTAGATCTTACAATAGTATGGTGCCCTACTTCTATACTATTAATCCATGGATAATGTCCAGTAATTCTACCATAAATCAAAAAATTCGACTTATTATGATTCAGTTTCAATTTATTTACTCGCATCCACTTTTCAATCGAAGAAATACCTTGTTTCAACATAGTCATCAGCTCATTTTCAGTTCTAGCAGCTACAGTGAAATGGGCATCATCAGCAAAACATGGTAGAATTCCCTTAGTACCGTAATTATCAAGGTCTAAAGAACAAGACACATTACTTGAAACTCTACAAAGGTCATTTATATAAACCAAAAACAACAAAGGGCCCAAAACGGAACCCTGAGGTACTCCAATCGAAATATATTCAATTTTAGACGTAACTCCATCCATCACGACACACTGAGTCCTTCCACTAAGAAAACTAACTATCACATTTAAAAAATCACCACGTATACCACTACTATATAGCTTTTGAACTAGTATATCATGATCAACAGAGTCAAATGCTTTAGTAATATCCAAAAATATCGAAGCTATCTTCAGACCCTTGTCTAAAGCATCATTAATAAAAGTTGTTAAAAACAAAACTCCATGCTATGTAGAATGATGACTCCTAAACCCAAACTGACTAGAACTAAAAAATTGTCTTTTTTCGAAAAAACTTACCATCCTACTATGAATCAACTTTTCAAACACTCTAGAAATAAATGGCAGTAAAGAAATCGGTCTATAATCACTAAAACAATTCTTATCCCCTCCTTTAAATATCGGGATAACATTCGCGCACTTTAGACAATCGGGAAATATTCCAGCTTTTAAACAATTATTTATCAGTCCTAAAAAATGACTAGATATAACAGGTAATATCGACTTCAAAACCTTCAACGAAATAAAATCGCCTCCTGATGCACCATTTTTCATATTATTTATAACATCAAATAATTCATCAATAGTTACAGATTTAAGGTACGCAGACACATCACAATCTTCAGGTAGGAACTGACGAAAATCTCCATCTTGATCAAATACTGGCACCGATGATGACACACGCTGCCCAATAGTAGCAAAGTGATTACACATCTCATCTACAACATTATTATTCATTCCCATATTATCTGGGCGGATCAAGACGCTACCAGGGCAAGTCACCGACTTAATCAATTTCCAAGTCTTACTCGGGTTACCCTCAACTTTTTTAAATTTAACCTTATAATATTCTACCTTAGCCAGTCGGAGTGCAGCATTTAACCTACTATTATAAACTCTATATATCCTTAGTTCATATTAGTAGTATCTTAACTTATACTTCTATGGAAGCTATAGCAAATACCATGTTATTCTACAACGCCCCCGTACCAAACAGGTTTTTTCTGGTAGTCCTATCTACAGGTCATCACGCTCTTTGCCAAGAGGAACGTGTATGACTTGATTGGTGATTAGGATTTGAATAAAAAAAAAGGGTAATTAGTAATTGGAAAATTTTTTAATGCTTTTACAATCGGAGATGTTTGATTAACCATTGCAAAAAAGGGGTAATGGGATATGCAAGCATTTGCAAAAAAGGGGTAATTAATGTTGAAAAGGGTAATTACTTCTTTAGTTTACGAGATTTGCGAATTTTTTGCGAAAAGATATTTGCGTAAAGGTATTGCAATGGTTAAGAATAGGTCATTACACCTTTTTGCCAAGAGGAATGAGTATAATACATGTTTATTTATTTTTTTTAACTGGTATTTTTTCAATGAAGTCCATAGCACTTTGCAGAAACCCGTGAATGTAGGACTGAAAGTCCAATTACTAATCAAGCTAGTGTGACCGCCATTTTTTGATCTGGTTAAGTGGGTATAATCTGGTTTGGTTTGCTATTGCGAGAGGACTCAAGCGATTTCTTTCTTACAGGGTTTCAGTTATACAGGGGTTCAGTTACATGGGGTTGGTGGTTGTTATAATACACAAGTTCTATTTGAACAGTGTTGTGAGATCCCCTACCACACCCCCAAAGGACTCCGATCCCCCCATCCCGTGTATTAGCGAAGTTACTCTGTGGTCGTTATAATACACAAGCTTTAGTTTACGAGATTTGGGGACTTGAGTTGCACGAGAGTTCAGTTACATACGGATTCAGTTACACGGGGGGTTTAGTTAAATCTTCGTCTGAAAAATAGGAGTTCACACTTAAAAAAGTTCTATTAAGAGCTATTTTTATGGAAATGGTTCATTTTTGAACCAAAACTATGCTTTTCTGACTGAAGATACACATTTGAATCAGAAAAGGTGAAAATGTACACATCTAAAACAGAAAAGTGTGTTTTGACTATATTTTCTATAATTTAGTCTGAAAAATAGGACTTCACACTTAAAAAGTTCTATTAAGAGCTTTTTTATGGAAATGGTTCATTTTTGAACCGAAACTATGCTTTTGTGACTGAAGATATACATTATAATCAGAGAAATTGTTTAAAAATATGCTAAAAGATGATTCCCGTGAAGCTATTGTAGTTTTCTATAAAAAATAAATGATTTTCAAAATCAAAGAAAATGGCCCCATCTTTAACAAATATAGCCTTAGCTAGTTAAAAATGCGCATAAATTCTTGATTTTCAATCTAACTTAACTTGTAGGAATAGGACTTCATTCAAACAAGTAAATCGGCTTTATTTAAAGTATATTAATTGCACAAAAAAGACTATTATTTTTCATTGTTTTTCCCTCCAGGTGCTAAGGTCTCCATCTCGCTTTCAGTTAGTTTTTTTCTAAGTATACGATAGTAACGATTATGCCATCTCCATACTTCATAATAGCCGTCATGTGTTATATAATGATCATCATCCAATTTAGGCTCCCGATCTAAAAAAAAAAAAAAAAAAAACAATTCAAAATAGAACTAGATCTTAACTAACAATTGTTAGTGGTAGTGTTACAATTGTTACCATGTAGAACTACAGAATGATTTAAAACTGTATTAAAAGTTCAGAAACACATCTATACTATTTGCTAACAAACAGGGGTTCAGTTACATGGGGTCGGTGGTCGTTATAATACAAAAGTTCTATTTGAATAGTGTTGTGAGATCCCCTACCACACCCCCAAAGGACTCCGACCCCCCCCCCCCCCCATCCCAGCCCATGTATTAGCGAAGTTACTCTGTGGTCGTTATAATACACAAGCTTTAGTTTACGAGATTTGGGGGCTTGAGTTGCACGAGAGTTCAGTTACATACAGATTCAGTTACACGGGGGTTTAGTTAAATTTTCGTCTGAAAAAATAGGAGTTCACACTTAAAAAAGTTCTATTAAGAGCTATTTTTTATGGAAATGGTTCATTTTTGAACCAAAACTATGCTTTTCTGACTGAACATACACATTTGAATCAGAAAAGGTGAAAATGTACACATCTAAAACAGAAAAGTGTGTTTTGACTATATTTTCTATAATTTAGTCTGAAAAAATAGGAGTTCACACTTAAAAAAGTTCTATTAAGAGCTATTTTTATGGAAATGATTCATTTTTGAACTAAAACTATGCTTTTCTGACTGAACATACACATTTGAATCAGAAAAGGTGAAAATGTACACATCTAAAACAGAAAAGTGTGTTTTGACTATATTTTCTATAATTTAGTCTGAAAAATAGGACTTCACACTTAAAAAGTTCTATTAAGAGCTTTTTTTTCCGCTTTTATTTCAGCCAATTGTGTTTAACAAAAAAAAATAATGGAATTATTTACTGATCTTCAGTTGTTGTGATTTTAAAAGTTCTGCTTTTGTTTCAGTCAATCGTGTATCTTCCCCAAAAAATACTTTTCGGACAATCAACTTCAGACTAACAAGAATTTTTTTTTTTAACTGAAGTGGAAAATTTTGATATTATTTTGGGAAAATAGAATTGATAAATAACTTATTTCATTTTCATTAAGAAAATTCAGAATCAAAGTTGAACTTTTCTTCTTCCAGGAAAATATTTGGAACAGAACTTTAAATTTTTTCAAAAAAAGGCAACTTTTTGAAAAAAAGGACACTTTTTGGACATTTTCCAAAATCAAAACCAAATGGCTTTATTTTCTTCTTTTTTTGACTGCTTTTAATTTGTACTTTACTTTTAGGCTTTGGTAATACCCCTGATTTTGAAATCAAGATAGCTGTTTGGTTTTCAGACACCATAGCTAGTTGAAACTCTACATAAATATCTTAATTTTTAACCTAATTGCGTATAGTTTAAATAATTCTAGGAGGATGAAGTATTTTTCTACTTAACAACTACATTAATAACTTCGAAGATGATAGGACAATATGACACAGAATTTATCAGTTACCGAGAGTTCAATAACTCCCCTCGCAATGACTTCCAAGGGTTTTATGACTCCTCCCCACAATGAAGTTGAAACTCTGCATAAATATCTTAATTTTTAGCCTAATTGCGTAGGTACTAAAGGAACATTGAAATATCTTCATTTTTTGCCTAATTGCGTAGCTACTAAAGGAACATTTTTGTTGTATCTATTGGTATCAATATTCCGTTTTTTTAGAGTTTCGGTTACTATTGAGCCTTACGTGCCTGAAATCATGAATTAGAATATTTAATTAGCTGTTTGGGTTTTCAGACACCATAGCTAGTTAAAACTCTACATAAATATCTTCATTTTTAACCTAATTGCGTATAGTTTAAATAATTCTAGGAGGATGAAGTATTTTTCTACTTAACAACTACATTAATAACTTCCAAGATGATAGGACAGTATGACACAGAATTTATCAGTTACCGAGAGTTCAATAACTCCCCTCGCAATGACTTCCAAGGGTTTTATGACTCCTCCCCACAATGAATTCAGATGGTTTTAAGACTCATCTCACTAGTCATAACTCCATTCAACCTTGAGCGAAGGTATAAAAGTTTGATGAAGTATTTCTCTGCTTAACAACTACATTAATAGCCTCCAAGATGATAGGACTGTTTGACACCGAATTTATCAGTTTGAAAAAATCATCTTGCGGTGTTATATTCGAATGTGCTTTTTTATTATTGTCTATGGATCTCGAAGAAATTGACTGTTATCATTGGTTAGTGAACTATAATCTGTTTGAGTATGATAAAAGCTTGTGGAGTACTACATTACGTTATATAAACAGACTGGGATTCTATGATAGAGTGATTACACCACTTAATAATACTGGTCAGGAACTGAGAAATGTCCAGGAGGAAGTCAGTGAAATTTGCAGCTTTTTCGGAGTTGAAGCGCTCTACGTAAAGGGCAATGTACCTACAGATAAAGTTTTAATTCAAAAGTGTGACCCTAGGATTCCACTTTTCAATCTAGAAGAGTTTAAGTGTCCTAAATTTGAAGAGGGCTATCACCGTCCTGAAGACGAGGTTAGGTTCTTCGCACAGTGGATACCTAAGAACATACCTGATCGGGATAAATCCATAAGACATGTTAAAAACTATCCTATATCATGGGACCATCGTTTGTGGATGTTTAAGAGTGAACTCTAAGTACTATTTTTATGTAAACATTTGTTGTTGTTGTTTTTTTTTCTCAAAAAAAAAATCTGTTAATACATTTAAGCAATAAATATCTTTAAGCTTAACCCCTTCATGTTCTTTAGAATAGTTCTATTGTAAGCAAGTAACAAACTCTTTCCTGAAGTCACCTCTTGGATACACAATACAGAAATTCATACTATACCTTAAATGCATTCAGATATTTTCTTGATAAAACATAGTCGTGACTACATCAGATGGTTTTGTGATGCAGTGAGTTGTTACTAGTAGTAGCACTTTCATTTTTTTTTTTGCAAGCCATTCATACTATACCTTAAATGCATTCAGATATTTTCTTGATAAAACATAGGCGTGACTACATCAGATGGTTTTGTAGTGCAGTGAGTTGTTACTAGTAGTAGTAGTATTTTCTTTTTTTTTGCAAGCCATTCATACTATACCTTAAATGCATTCAGATATTTTCTTGATCAAACATAGCCGTGACTACATCAGATGGTTTTGTAGTGCAGTGAGTTGTTACTAGTAGTAGTATTTTCATTTTTTTTTTTTTGCAAGCCATTCATACTATACCTTAAATGCATTCAGATATTTTCTTGATAAAACATAGCCATGACTACATCAGATGGTTTTGTAGTGCAGTGAGCTGTTACTAGTAGTAGTATTTTCGTGTTTTTTGCAAGCAATTCATACTATACCTTAAATGCTTCCAATATATGATGTATGTAAATCCTTTTCCTACATCTCCGATGTTTTAATAGACATTCTAAACGTTCGATATGCTAGCCTACTCTAAAAATAATGAACACATAACAATGTAAGGTATAATATATTTTTAATGAAATAATGTCATGTAGAATTGAACAACTTTGGACATTTTGAATCTGTTCCATAAAATGCTTCACCATGAACTCTCTTGATAGTATAGCTATTGTCTTCTCTTAGTTCGTAATCAGTAGAATAATCATTATTCCATTTTGACTCATACACAATTTTAATAGGTGTGTCATCGACAGGATCAATATGCTTTTCGTCTTTGGTATTATTTGATTCATTGACTGTTTGATCAATGGCAGTAACGTTTGCTGGTACTTTGTTTTTCATCGATTCATCTTTATATTCCTTAGTGATATTTTCTGCCAATGCCCTTTTTATTTTTCTAGAAATTTCACTGTCTATTATCACACTATTTTTACACAGGTAACAGTTCCGACACGTAGACAGGATATGGTTTATGATATTAGTAGAAGAGTAGGCCTTTCTTTTCGTCTTTGCTTTTGTTTGAATGCTAATACCCGAAAGCTGACGATATGGTTTAACACTGGGTAACATGTTACCACAAGCACTAGCAAGAAGATGCCCCTCTTTATCAACTATTATTTTTATGTTGGCATTCTCTTTGAGTGTAATCATCTCCGGAGATCTCAATCTCGCATATCCACCATCATAAGAGTTGAATTTTTTTGGTACTCCAAAGAAATTCAATTCCTTACTGTCATGACAACACACACATACGTATCCGATAGTACTACCACCTGTACTTATTTCATAGTTTAAATACTTCTCCTTGTCAGCATTCAATGCTACAATAACACTATCATGTGAACACACTTTCTTAAAATGCTTCATCTTCACTTTTTTAGAGATATTAGTTATGTGTTTATCGTTCCACTGTGTAAAAAATACTGATTTAATATATGCAATAAACTAGGTAGTGTCGATAACCGGCCATAGAGCAATAGTGGGAAAGCCACATCGTGTCTCAGGGACAAGCATAGAGTACAATTCATTCAAGAAATTATGAAAATATTTGTAAGCAAGTAATAAACACGTTTTGAAACTACATGCTATTTGCATGCCTTTCCTTGGCACCTTTCCAAAAATGAGCAGGGATCCCCCACTGGTTCCTGCACATTGCAAAAAGTGAGCAGTACGAAAAACTTGAAACCTTTCCAAACGAGCGGGGATTCCCCACTGATTCCTACACATTGCAAAAAGTGAGCAGTACGAAAACTCCACGTTTTCAACCAGACTGGTTTTTTTAGGAACCAATCAGGAGAGATATGCAAAGTCGACATAGCTTTATTTCATTTTTTTAAGGTTCATTTAGACGAGGTTACGTGCGCGCACGTAACCTCGTCTAAATGAACCTTAAAAAATGAAATAAAGCTATGTCGACTTTGCATATCTCTCCTGATTGGTCCCTAAAAAAACCAGTCTGGTTGAAAACGTGGAGTTTTCGTACTGCTCACTTTTTGCAATGTGTAGGAATCAGTGGGGAATCCCCGCTCGTTTGGAAAGGTTTCAAGTTTTTCGTACTGCTCACTTTTTGCAATGTGCAGGAACCAGTGGGGGATCCCTGCTCATTTTTGGAAAGGTGCCAAGGAAAGGCATGCAAATAGCATGTAGTTTCAAAACGTGTTTATTACTTGCTTACAAATATTTCCATAATTTCTTGAATGAATTGTACTCTATGCTTGTCCCTGAGACACGATGTGGCTTTCCCACTATTGCTCTATGGCCGGTTATCGACACTACCTAGTTTATTGCATATATTAAATCAGTATTTTTTACACAGTGGAACGATAAACACATAACTAATATCTCTAAAAAAGTGAAGATGAAGCATTTTAAGAAAGTTTGTTCACATGATAGTGTTATTGTAGCATTGAATGCTGACAAGGAGAAGTATTTAAACTATGAAATAAGTACAGGTGGTAGTACTATCGGATACGTATGTGTGTGTTGTCATGACAGTAAGGAATTGAATTTCTTGGGAGTACCAAAAAAATTCAACTCTTATGATGGTGGATATGCGAGATTGAGATCTCCGGAGATGATTACACTCAAAGAGAATGCCAACATAAAAATAATAGTTGATAAAGAGGGGCATCTTCTTGCTAGTGCTTGTGGTAACATGTTACCCAGTGTTAAACCATATCGTCAGCTTTCGGGTATTAGCATTCAAACAAAAGCAAAGACGAAAAGAAAGGCCTACTCTTCTACTAATATCATAAACCATATCCTGTCTACGTGTCGGAACTGTTACCTGTGTAAAAATAGTGTGATAATAGACAGTGAAATTTCTAGAAAAATAAAAAGGGCATTGGCAGAAAATATCACTAAGGAATATAAAGATGAATCGATGAAAAACAAAGTACCAGCAAACGTTACTGCCATTGATCAAACAGTCAATGAATCAAATAATACCAAAGACGAAAAGCATATTGATCCTGTCGATGACACACCTATTAAAATTGTGTATGAGTCAAAATGGAATAATGATTATTCTACTGATTACGAACTAAGAGAAGACAATAGCTATACTATCAAGAGAGTTCATGGTGAAGCATTTTATGGAACAGATTCAAAATGTCCAAAGTTGTTCAATTCTACATGACATTATTTCATTAAAAATATATTATACCTTACATTGTTATGTGTTCATTATTTTTAGAGTAGGCTAGCATATCGAACGTTTAGAATGTCTATTAAAACATCGGAGATGTAGGAAAAGGATTTACATACATCATATATTGGAAGCATTTAAGGTATAGTATGAATTGCTTGCAAAAAACACGAAAATACTACTACTAGTAACAGCTCACTGCACTACAAAACCATCTGATGTAGTCATGGCTATGTTTTATCAAGAAAATATCTGAATGCATTTAAGGTATAGTATGAATGGCTTGCAAAAAAAAAAAAAATGAAAATACTACTACTAGTAACAACTCACTGCACTACAAAACCATCTGATGTAGTCACGGCTATGTTTGATCAAGAAAATATCTGAATGCATTTAAGGTATAGTATGAATGGCTTGCAAAAAAAAAAAATACTACTACTACTAGTAACAACTCACTGCACTACAAAACCATCTGATGTAGTCACGCCTATGTTTTATCAAGAAAATATCTGAATGCATTTAAGGTATAGTATGAATGGCTTGCAAAAAAAAACACGAAAGTGCTACTACTAGTAACAACTCACTGCATCACAAAACCATCTGATGTAGTCACGACTATGTTTTATCAAGAAAATATCTGAATGCATTTAAGGTATAGTATGAATTTCTGTATTGTGTATCCAAGAGGTGACTTCAGGAAAGAGTTTGTTACTTGCTTACAATAGAACTATTCTAAAGAACATGAAGGGGTTAAGCTTAAAGATATTTATTGCTTAAATGTATTAACAGATTTTTCTTTTGAGAAAAAAAACAACAACAACAAATGTTTACATAAAAATAGTACTTAGAGTTCACTCTTAAACATCCACAAACGATGGTCCCATGATATAGGATAGTTTTTAACATGTCTTATGGATTTATCCCGATCAGGTATGTTCTTAGGTATCCACTGTGCGAAGAACCTAACCTCGTCTTCAGGACGGTGATAGCCCTCTTCAAATTTAGGACACTTAAACTCTTCTAGATTGAAAAGTGGAATCCTAGGGTCACACTTTTGAATTAAAACTTTATCTGTAGGTACATTGCCCTTTACGTAGAGCGCTTCAACTCCGAAAAAGCTGCAAATTTCACTGACTTCCTCCTGGACATTTCTCAGTTCCTGACTAGTATTATTAAGTGGTGTAATCACTCTATCATAGAATCCCAGTCTGTTTATATAACGTAATGTAGTACTCCACAAGCTTTTATCATACTCAAACAGATTATAGTTCACTAACCAATGATAACAGTCAATTTCTTCGAGATCCATAGACAATAATAAAAAAGCACATTCGAATATAACACCGCAAGATGATTTTTTCAAACTGATAAATTCGGTGTCAAACAGTCCTATCATCTTGGAGGCTATTAATGTAGTTGTTAAGCAGAGAAATACTTCATCAAACTTTTATACCTTCGCTCAAGGTTGAATGGAGTTATGACTAGTGAGATGAGTCTTAAAACCATCTGAATTCATTGTGGGGAGGAGTCATAAAACCCTTGGAAGTCATTGCGAGGGGAGTTATTGAACTCTGGGTAACTGATAAATTCTGTGTCATACTGTCCTATCATCTTGGAAGTTATTAATGTAGTTGTTAAGTAGAAAAATACTTCATCCTCCTAGAATTATTTAAACTATACGCAATTAGGTTAAAAATGAAGATATTTATGTAGAGTTTCAACTAGCTATGGTGTCTGAAAACCCAAACAGCTAATTAAATATTCTAATTCATGATTTCAGGCACGTAAGGCTCAATAGTAACCGAAACTCTAAAAAAAACGGAATATTGATACCAATAGATACAACAAAAATGTTCCTTTAGTAGCTACGCAATTAGGCAAAAAATGAAGATATTTCAATGTTCCTTTAGTACCTACGCAATTAGGCTAAAAATTAAGATATTTATGCAGAGTTTCAACTTCATTGTGGGGAGGAGTCATAAAACCCTTGGAAGTCATTGCGAGGGGAGTTATTGAACTCTCGGTAACTGATAAATTCTGTGTCATATTGTCCTATCATCTTCGAAGTTATTAATGTAGTTGTTAAGTAGAAAAATACTTCATCCTCCTAGAATTATTTAAACTATACGCAATTAGGTTAAAATTAAGATATTTATGTAGAGTTTCAACTAGCTATGGTGTCTGAAAACCAAACAGCTATCTTGATTTCAAAATCAGGGGTATTACCAAAGCCTAAAAGTAAAGTACAAATTAAAAGCAGTCAAAAAAAAGAAGAAAATAAAGCCATTTGGTTTTGATTTTGGAAAATGTCCAAAAAGTGTCCTTTTTTTCAAAAAGTTGCCTTTTTTTTTGAAAAAATTTAAAGTTCTGTTCCAAATATTTTCCTGGAAGAAGAAAAGTTCAACTTTGATTCTGAATTTTCTTAATGAAAATGAAATAAGTTATTGATCAATTCTATTTTCCCAAAATAATATCAAAATTTCCACTTCAGTTAAAAAAAAAAATTCTTGTTAGTCTGAAGTTGATTGTCCGAAAAGTATTTTTTGGGGAAGATACACGATTGACTGAAACAAAAGCAGAACTTTTAAAATCACAACAACTGAAGATCAGTAAATAATTCCATTATTTTTTTTTTGTTAAACACAATTGGCTGAAATAAAAGCGGAAAAAAAAGCTCTTAATAGAACTTTTTAAGTGTGAAGTCCTTTTTTCAGACTAAATTATAGAAAATATAGTCAAAACACACTTTTCTGTTTTAGATGTGTACATTTTCACCTTTTCTGATTCAAATGTGTATGTTCAGTCAGAAAAGCATAGTTTTAGTTCAAAATGAATCATTTCCATAAAAATAGCTCTTAATAGAACTTTTTTAAGTGTGAACTCCTATTTTTTCAGACTAAATTATAGAAAATATAGTCAAAACACACTTTTCTGTTTTAGATGTGTACATTTTCACCTTTTCTGATTCAAATGTGTATGTTCAGTTAGAAAAGCATAGTTTTGGTTCAAAAATGAACCATTTCCATAAAAAATAGCTCTTAATAGAACTTTTTTAAGTGTGAACTCCTATTTTTTCAGACGAAAATTTAACTAAACCCCCCGTGTAACTGAATCTGTATGTAACTGAACTCTCGTGCAACTCAAGCCCCAAATCTCGTAAACTAAAGCTTGTGTATTATAACGACCACAGAGTAACTTCGCTCATACATGGGCTGGGATGGGGGGGGGGGTCGGAGTCCTTTGGGGGTGTGGTAGGGGATCTCACAACACTATTCAAATAGAACTTTTGTATTATAACGACCACCGACCCCATGTAACTGAACCCCTGTTTGTTAGCAAATAGTATAGATGTGTTTCTGAACTTTTAATACAGTTTTAAATCATTCTGTAGTTCTACATGGTAACAATTGTAACACTACCACTAACAATTGTTAGTTAAGATCTAGTTCTATTTTGAATTGTTTTTTGTTTTGTTTTTTTTTTAGATCGGGAGCCTAAATTGGATGATGATCATTATATAACACATGACGGCTATTATGAAGTATGGAGATGGCATAATCGTTACTATCGTATACTTAGAAAAAAACTAACTGAAAGCGAGATGGAGACCTTAGCACCTGGAGGGAAAAACAATGAAAAATAATAGTCTTTTTTGTGCAATTAATATACTTTAAATAAAGCCGATTTACTTGTTTGAATGAAGTCCTATTCCTACAAGTTAAGTTAGATTGAAAATCAAGAATTTATGCGCATTTTTAACTAGCTAAGGCTATATTTGTTAAAGATGGGGCCATTTTCTTTGATTTTGAAAATCATTTATTTTTTATAGAAAACTACAATAGCTTCACGGGAATCATCTTTTAGCGTATTTTTAAACAATTTCTCTGATTATAATGTATATCTTCAGTCACAAAAGCATAGTTTCGGTTCAAAAATGAACCATTTCCATAAAAAAGCTCTTAATAGAACTTTTTAAGTGTGAAGTCCTATTTTTCAGACTAAATTATAGAAAATATAGTCAAAACACACTTTTCTGTTTTAGATGTGTACATTTTCACCTTTTCTGATTCAAATGTGTATCTTCAGTCAGAAAAGCATAGTTTTGGTTCAAAAATGAACCATTTCCATAAAAATAGCTCTTAATAGAACTTTTTTAAGTGTGAACTCCTATTTTTCAGACGAAGATTTAACTAAACCCCCCGTGTAACTGAATCCGTATGTAACTGAACTCTCGTGCAACTCAAGTCCCCAAATCTCGTAAACTAAAGCTTGTGTATTATAACGACCACAGAGTAACTTCGCTAATACACGGGATGGGGGGATCGGAGTCCTTTGGGGGTGTGGTAGGGGATCTCACAACACTGTTCAAATAGAACTTGTGTATTATAACAACCACAAACCCCATGTAACTGAACCCCTGTATAACTGAAACCCTGTAAGAAAGAAATCGCTTGAGTCCTCTCGCAATAGCAAACCAAACCAGATTATACCCACTTAACCAGATCAAAAAATGGCGGTCACACTAGCTTGATTAGTAATTGGACTTTCAGTCCTACATTCATGGGTTTCTGCAAAGTGCTATGGACTTCATTGAAAAAATACCAGTTAAAAAAATAAATAAACATGTATTATACTCATTCCTCTTGGCAAAAAGGTGTAATGACCTATTCTTAACCATTGCAATACCTTTACGCAAATATCTTTTCGCAAAAAATTCGCAAATCTCGTAAACTAAAGAAGTAATTACCGTTTTCAACATTAATTACCCCTTTTTTGCAAATGCTTGCATATCCCATTACCCCTTTTTTGCAATGGTTAATCAAACATCTCCGATTGTAAAAGCATTAAAAAATTTTCCAATTACTAATTACCCTTTTTTTTTTATTCAAATCCTAATCACCAATCAAGTCATACACGTTCCTCTTGGCAAAGAGCGTGATGACCTGTAGATAGGACTACCAGAAAAAACCTGTTTGGTACGGGGGCGTTGTAGAATAACATGGTATTTGCTATAGCTTCCATAGAAGTATAAGTTAAGATACTACTCTTTATCATGAGGATCATTGCTCCTTGTTGACAACTTATATAAAAAACGTCTTCTATTAATTGACTGTAACAAACTCTTTGTAATCCAAGGTTTATTCGGAGACACCCTTCTTTTCTGTATTCCTGACACTTCACAACATTCCAAAAACGTATCCTTAATCTTACCATACCAAAGCTCAAACTTCAAATTTAAATCTAATTCTTCTTGTAAAAATGTAAAGTCTAACTGTTCTATCCTAAGCTTAAATCTTGTAATAGTATTTGAATCAACTAATAATTTCTTAGGCTTAGGGCGAGCATCACAATTGATATTAATATTCTTAAATATACCCGGAACTAATAAGCCAAACCAAAGTGATCCGAAACATCATTTAACACAACACTTGACGAATCATGGGGAACATTCAAAAATACATTATCAATTAGAGATGAAGATGACTCCGTCACTCTAGTACAAATATTTACAGCAGGATGCATCCCATAACCTAACATTAAATTCAAAAAATTCCAGGCATTTAAATTAGATGCTAACAACTTCAAATCAATGTTAAAATCTCCACACAAAACACGGCATGTTCTTACGAGTTAGAAGGTCCATTTGTTGCTCTAATAATTTTAAAAAACAATCTACACTAGCTGAAGGGGGGCGGTAACAAACAGCAATAAAAAATGGGTCACCATTCTTATCAACCTCCGTAATAAAACACTCAAAAATCATCATCTCATTATTAACACACAAATCATCCCTAACCTTCACATTCAAATCAGTTCTAATATACAGGGCAAGTCCTCCATGCTGATGGTGAGTACGGTTCTTAACATACATATTATAATTTAAAATATCCAATAGTCCAGAATTATTATTCATTAACCATGTTTCAGTAAGTGCAAGAATATGAAAATCAGATAGCATACACAGCTCCGACAAATAATCCAATGTACTATTTAACCCCTGACAATTCAAATGAAAAATGCCAAGTTTATCCGGTGCCAGTCTAGTATGTAAATCAACTGGGCACTTATAATTAACCTTCGGAAAAACATCATCTACCCCCATATCAAAATCCTGTGAAGTATCCCTAATCCTAAATCCGAAACACTCAATGGATTATTCTCAAGCCAATCCAAACGATCATTACGAACAATTATCATTTTTTTATAATATATATATATATATATATATATATATATATATATATATATATATATATATATATATATATATATATAAAAGAAAAGGAGGGTAGTTGCAACCAAACCTAACCAACTGAATAACTTACTATAACTCGGAGGGTCGGTGGTCCCGTTTCCAACATAATGAAGCTCCAGTAAAAACACAATATAACCTAAAAATAATAAGAAACATATTAACAAAATAGTATAAATAAACAAACGAATACAAAAAAGGTGAAAAAATTGTCACTAACACTAGCCTGTCACAATACAGGCTTACTATTTCCATTACTGAATTCCAGAAAATTATAATTGAAGAAAACACAATGCTCTACCTGTGTCTACCGCTTACCCATTCTAAATTCTAACAAAAACTAAATAAATGAGAAAAAAAGAACAACTTTTCATTTTTCCCATAAAAACAAATACAAATACAAATACAAAAAAAAATATCTTAACAAAATCTTAATTCACCATTCATGATATATAACCATCTATTGGTCACATAACTCAGGGATAAGCTCATCGTAACCAAATTTGCCGCCACACCACCACGGTCGATCTGTATATATGGTGGAACTGTATTGGAAACCCATGATGAAACTCCTATATCATTTAATCTAGATTTCTTTACATACAACTTCCTTCGAGCTTCACGAACTGATATTGGTGCATCATCGCTAACAGATATATTTCTATGGTGTCCAATAACTTTACCTTTTAATTTCTTTCCGTTCTTAAGCACACTGACCTTCGCATCTCGAGAACCAACATCAACTTTAAAATACGGTTGCTCCTTACGGACATTACCAACAACTCGAAACCTCGGGACCATGGACAGACCTAGACCCTCCAAACACAACTGGTCAAAAAACGTTTCGGCTTGGGTGGTATTTTCGCAGGGAGCATTCCAAACGATAATATTCGTCTCTGTATGTCGATATTCAGATGTCATAAGCCGACGAGACAGATCTGCACTCCCGGTTTCATACTTTTTCGTTGCACTAGCGATAATTGACATTTGATTTCTTAAATTTAGAACATCAGATTCAAGCTGTGTAACACGCGAACTCGTAGTATTAACTTCTGATTTTAGCTCAGACTGTGTATTTTCCACTGATACCATACGATTTTCTAACATTTTTATACTATCGTTTATAGAGTCTAGTTTTTTACCATTTTCAGTAAGTATTGTTAGCATCTTAGCAAAATCATCCGCCAGGGTCTTCAGTGAAGCGACATCGTTATTCCCTTCAGATGAAACGGTCGAATTCAACAAACTGTTCTCAACAGACTGGGATCCTACTTGGACAGTTTTAGCAATCTTCCTTTTTCGCCCCATGGCAAGTGCAAATAAAATAAAATATGTAATCTCTCTTACCTATTTTGGCACCTATAATTTATCCACGTCGATGCGGACGTGCAGTTCGCTAAGCCACCGTTAATTTGGGCACGGCTAACACCCCTATCTCCTGCACCGACGATTTCCAACAGCGTTTGAATACCGACGCTACTTCAGGAATCACAACCAACTTTCAGGAATACTCTGTAGCGTTTGCAAAATTCAACTAATCAAATATTTGCATTTCATTCCACTCCTCAGGGCAAGCGGTAAAGACACCTGAGCTACTACTCAATCAGAGCTTGATTCATTGTCTTTGGCCTATTTTCTTTTTTTGTCATAATTAAATGACGTAATCCAAGGTGTAAAATCCCAAGCCAATTCAATGTTTCGCAATATCTTCACTGTCTAACAAATACACTTTTTACAAACCAATTAAATTCAAAGTTAAATCCAATTTGCGTCCTCACAGTTCAAAGGCTCATTCAGTACTGAATATAAAAATGGGCATCCCCCAAAGCAATCCTTCTCCTCGCTACTCTTTTTACTACTATTCTTTCTTCTGGAGTTCTTCCAACTAGCTTTTCTCGTGCTACCACTTCACCCCTATCAAAAAAAGGAGGGAATACGAATCGATGTTCTGATTACAGGCCAATTACTGTTTCGTGCCAGATTAGCAAAGTTTTTGAGTTAGTTTTATTAAAGTATTTGGAGTCTTGTAACCAAGGCCTGAATCAAATTGGATTCCGTAAGGGTCTAAGCATGGATGTTGCTCATACCCTCCTTTCAAGAATAATATCCTTTTGTAAGCAATGGGATAGAGTTTATACACTTGCGTTAGATTTTGCGGCGGCGTATGATTCAATTATCCATTCTTGGGCTATGACTGCGCTTCTGAAGAATAATGTCCCACTACCAGTAGTTTTGGTTTTAAAAAAGTGGTATGGCTCCTCTCGTATTCGTATTAAGTGGAAGAATCAGTTTAGTGATTATAATGTTAAGTTATGTAGGGGGCTGAGACAAGGAAGCATTATTTCTCCTTTGATTTTCAATATTACTGTTTCGGGGCTGTTTGATCAATTCAGTTGACTTTTATTTATGGTAAAGGTTATGTTCTGTCGTGGATTGCTTACGCAGATGATTTACTCCTTTTGAGTCGATCGCTTCAGTCACTTCAACAAAATGTAGATTTTTTAGCAAAGGTTTTTAGTGAGCATGGACTTCGTTTTCGCCCTGAAAAGTGTCAGTTTTTAATTCTTGGTCCTAAGGCTAATGATTTCGTTAATTCAGAAATTTCTGTCCGTATTTATGATAGTATTTTTTAAACCTTTGGAATCTTTTTTATATCTTGGTGTGCCTTATGGACCAACTTTAGCTCTATGCCGTGCTTCTATTTCTAAAGCAGTTAAAAGTAGAATAGCGTCTAGTTTCGGGGCAGTAATTTGTCTTCGCGATCTTCTTTCTCGGAAATCACTGGCTCGGGTATATAATACAGTCGCTTTGCCTCAAATTTTTAGTTTTTTCATCGCTTCTCCCGTTTTTTTAGAATTAGTAATATTGCGCATGTAAAAATCACATTTTTTAATTTTGCTAAGTTCCTTTGCCGCTTTTCTAAATCTGAATCAAATACTTTTTTAATGAATGCATATAAAATAAAAAAACCTGTTGATGTTTTGGAGAAAAAGCAAAAGAATTTTTTATCCAAATTAAATGTTTTTTTTCTCATAATTTATATAGAGCTGCGCACGAAGCTTAATTTATTTTATTTGATTTAATTTTTGAATGAAGTGTTAATTTGTGAAGTGTTAATTTTTATTATCTATTGAATGAAGTGTTAATTTGTGTGGTAATTTGATTGAAGGCCTTTGCGTATTTGTTGTTACATAGTTTAAGATAATTTTATGGCCTGTTGATTAGCGGTTATTATTTTTATTTATTTCTTTTTTTACTCTTCGTATTCGGAGGAAATAAAAAGTTTGAATTGAATTGAATTGAATTTCCTATAGCACCTCAAATTCGGTTAGTTGGTCGACTTTTAGAATGTTTGGTGTTAGAAAGTAATTCTTTCTAGGGATTAAAGTTAAAAGCGAATACCTGGGATGATGTTATAGTGTCTGGGGAAAGGACGAAGATCATTTGTGAAATTTACAAGCAGTGTTCGATAAGTTCGAAAGTTGACGCATATCAGGGATGATATCATAGCGGCTTGGAAAAAGGACAAGATCATTATGGAAATTTAAATGCACCGTTCGATAAGTAAGAAAGTGGATGCATATCAGGGGTGATGTCATAGCGGCCGGGAAAAAGGACGAAGAGCATTTGCAAAATTTGCAATGTCCGATAGTCAGAAAGCGAAGTATTGAAATCGAATAAATAGGAATGTCATTTCATAAAAAAAATCGAACTTAAAACGAAGAGAAGCTAGATTTACTTTGCCAAGGCAACGAGAAGTGTCTCAGCAGCCTTTGGTAAACTTCACCGACAAAGTGTTGCGGGAACAACACTTAATTTTGTTTCTTCTCCGTCGAACGCCATACTTGTCAGCCCCTTCGAAAATTTAATAATTGCGTGTCTCGGGAAGAATTTTTTCCTCAAAAATAAATATAAAACGGTACTTGTTAAGAATCCGTTAAGTACGCGAGAAGTGAAGTCTCGTTAATGCTAATGAAATAAAACAAAATAGGATGAAAATATAATTGTTTATGAACAAAATTTTGTTATATATTTACACATTAGTTGGTGGGGGGTGGGGGTAAAGCATAGCATATATTGAATACGTAACCTAACCTAGCCCAACCTAGGTACCTTTTATTCCCCCTAAACCCCAAAAACTAAAGTTTAAATATATTTCTCTGAGCGAGAAACCCTTTGTTAGACAGCGTCTCATATAAGTAGTGGGTATTGTCTATCTGTTGTCGCAATACAATTCTCCACGTACTTATCGGATTCATAACAAGTACCTAAATAACTATTAAATGACAATAGGGGAGAGTGGGCCTAGTTGAGATGGGGGTAGCAGTACAAAGACGGGGGTAGTTAGTACAAAGATTATATATACCTCTTTTGCATGCACAGCCCCAAGCGGGCGATTGAAACGAGTCATCGTGCAGCGGTTCAGTTTTATGGGTTGTTTCGGAGTCATGCAACAGTTAATTACTGTCTGACGAAAAAAGTGTAATTTTACAACTAGAAAGTAAATCTTTTATGTCGTGTTTGACTGAAAAAAAAGTGTTAATGATTTCCGATTGAGCCCTCAACTACCACCACCTTTAATTCGTCGTTTTCAGTTAGTAAATTAATTCAGATTTGATTTACTATCGTATTTCAGTTTTGAAGTTTTGTTAGTTTTAAACGTCTTGGTCACGTCTGGTTAGTTTAAACGTCTGGCTACAAGCAACTTGTAAATTGAAATGAGATCCAAGCTATCACTGACACCTGGTCACAGGTTTTACTGGTACTTGAAAATGCAGCTACTGTTAATTGCTAGAATTTTTATTTGCCAGTGACTTCCCCAAACCAGTTTTTTTTTTTTATTGTTTTTCTTGCTTGGTAAATTGCCAGATGTTTATTTCATGTTTTTTTTTGGTAAATAACCTTATTGTAACTTTGTGATAAATTTGAAAACTTCAACCCCTTCTTTTTATGAAGACTCCAATTGATATTTCTATGTATATGAAACCCTTCTCTCGCGATGAAGTACAGAAACTAATTTTTTGGATGAAAATTACTTCGGCCGGTAGTGATTCACTTAATGTTCTTGCGTTAAAACAGCTTTTCCTTGTATTGCCGATGTTCCTTCCCTTGTAATGACCGTTCCCGGTACAAGAGGTTGGGGGCAGATTGATACAGTGTACCAACTCGCCTCAGCATAACTTTTGTTACTTATGCATTATACCTTACACGCCGCCACATACTGTATCGGGGAACACTAAAGGAAACCAGTCAAACGGGTATTTGCAATAGAGAAATGGACCGCAAAGCGTGGTTTCTCATTGCGTTTACAATATTTAAACTATTGTTTTTTTGGGTTTAGGGGGGGGGTACCTAGGTTAGGTTACGTGTTTAATATATGCTATGCTTTACCCCCACCCCCCTAATGTGCAAATATATAGCCCAAATTTGTTTCTAAACTTTTATATTTGCATCCTATTTTATTTTATTTCATTAGCATTAACCAAACTTGACTTCTTTCATGTGTAAAATATAATGTATAAGTACCTAAGTTTTATACATATATGTATATATATATATATATATATATATATATATATATGTATATATATATATATATATATATATATATATATATATATATATATATATAATATATATATATATATATATATATATATATATATATATATATATATATATATAATATATATATATATATATATATATATATATATATATATATATATATATATATATATATATATATATATATATATATATATATATATATATATATATATATATATATATATATAGCTATAGGTAGAATACTCCAAAATCCCATATTTTCATCATTCTTTTTATTTGTCTTACTTTCTCTTTGGTGGCTTGATTTTACATGCGTAATTGTCTGCGGTGGGAATTTCCCGGGGGAAATAGTCCTTCGGGGGAATTGTCCACAGGGGAAAATTTTTGACGGGAAAAATAATAGCACAAGGTTAATTGAAGTTTATAAAAAAGAGTGGTACTAGGCCTTCTTCCCGTTCAATCACCCCTAAAACGGCTTGAGTGTTATTTTTTTTTTCAAAGCATCAATTAAAAAAAAGAAAATCACCCCATTAATCAAGATTATGGTAGAAGATATATCTATGGTAGAATTTAAAAATACTTCGTCTGAAAGTGCAGATGGTGACTCGTTCTTTCATAAGAAGCTGTTTCCTTTGTTTACATTGTTACGTGGCAGCTATGGCAACTTGATGAGGACAAACCCATACGCTATTGTGCGTAATCGTGAATAAATAGGAAACAACATGATCTTCAAAAGACAATCCAAGGACAATCTGTGCAGGATTAACGAGTATATTTGTTTGTAGTAGTTTTTTTTTTTTCATCAGTTTTATAAAACAGAACAAGACTATAAGTTACTAAAACTTTGGCTGTAGTCTATATAAATAAAATGAAAATTGTTACTTGTAACTAAATAAAATGAATGTTATTACTTGTTCCTATCTCTGTCATTTTATAGAGTTCGTAAAAGTTGACAGTAGACTGAATTTATTTTCTGGGACAGTGGTCCCCAAAGTTGACTGGGTTCTAACAAAAACTTCCAATCTTGGAACTCGCGTTTTTGCTGTCTTAGAGAAAAGACATTTTCTCTAAGACAGCATTATTGGTAATGCTCAGATTCCGTAGTGGTGAGCAAGGCCGCAGCCAGGGAGACGGGGGTTCGACCCCCCTGCCCCCCCCCCGAAATGTTTGTCTGACTCGTAAAAACGTACCAAAAATGGATATAAACACATTTTTTATGTTTTTTTTTTTTTTTTTTTTTGTGTAGCCCCCTCCCCCCTCCCCCCCCCCCCCCCCCCGAAAAAAATTGAGTACCCCCCCTCCGAAAAAAATACTGGCTACGACCGTGGTGGTGAGTAGTGGAACTTATTTTTTCTAATTGAAACGAAAAACAATATTACGAGTGTTACCAATATGAATGAGACAGGTAAAATAAGAAACAAATTTTTATTTTTATTTATTTTTTTTTTTTTACTTACGTAACTACACGGATTTTTTTTGCCTTTTTTTACGAATTCATTTCAATGGGGAGGATGTTTTTTTCGATTTTTCTTCATTACATTTTCAGCATCTACTTCAATATCAGCATCAACATAGATATGAGCTAGTAAAGAGGTAGAGGACTTACATAGCGTCATTAAACAGGCAAGGATAGTTATCAACAACTGAGAGCTAGAATTTCGATTACTATTTAAGATTAAAACTATTTTTCAGTTAAGTATCTTCTGATAAATTCTGATAAATCCACTACTTGCCACTACGGAATCTGAGCATTACGTTTGCAGCTGAAATTAAGTTTGCAGCTGAAATTCTATTATCAACACCTTCCTAACCTAATCGAGATTTAGAAGCTTCCAAATTTATTATGAGTTCCCTCCTTATTCTAAATGTCTTCATATCCCATCCTTTCTACCTGAAGAAGTAAAATCAACATTACCCAATTTTATGTTTCTCAACCCTAGGATATAGTTTTCAAAAGTCCTAACAGGTTAAGCTCAAAACGTCTAAATCTGTCAAAATGCCATTACGCTGGTTGTCTTTTAAACGTTCTATGTCGCAACTTTTATAAACCATTCAAAGCGCTAGGGTCTCAAAACAAAGGTCCTACCAGTGTCCCAGTACCACAAAATAGATACTTCTTACGCCCGAACAAAACGCTTAAAGTGGCTTACAACAGAAAAGCAGGAAGTCACTGGGACCTCCAGTTGAATGGAGCTAAAATTCATTTTTGTCACTGTATATTTTTCCGCTCTTGGTGACCTCACTGTTATTAACAAGACTAAATGTCGTGCGCAAGCAATCCCAGACCGACGAATATTACCTCCTGCGTTATATATTCATGCCTGCAAGCTTAATCCCACGATTGGAACTCAGGACATAAAACAATATAGCAAGATTGAGTATAAATTGCCAAAAAATCTCATCAATGCGAGCAATAACAAGACGAACTATCCATTACTCAATCCAGTGCAATTCTTAGTCGATAACAAGGTTATAATTTCCCCTAGCGTCACCCCTCGAGGGTACCCTGCACCGCTGTTTACAGTCACGGTTCTGGGTAGGTGAAGGTCCACCGCGATGCCACTACTACGAGTCCGTGCAGTCATGGTTTTTGGGGGGATAGGGACAGAGAAAGGAACTTAAGGTGAACCAAAGACCCACAACCATCTCCAACCTTTTATACCCAGTAAATCATCATCGTAGGATTTTGTTGCCAGATTTGTTTAACTTAATGATTCATTTATTCAGAGAACTATAACAGGAAAGACTACTTAGAAGCAAAACTAAAAGTCTTATGAAATTCAGGATGTTGTATGTTTTGAGTCGAATTATTTTCCGAATAAGCGAAAGTTCAATTCTATAGAATTTCTACGAAGCATATTTCCTGTTTTCGCTAGTTGTTACTGTCACAGTCACGTTTAATACCCTGCCGGGCTAGGCAACAAAGAGCTCTCCAAAATAAGGTTATTAGGTAGCCAGAATTTCGATTAAGCAGTCGATCGTGTCTAATTACCATTTTTGCAGCTTGCAAAAATCTCAGTTTGTACTTTGGTCTTAGTTAGGAGTTTCAGAGGAAGACTCCTCAAATAATGTCTCTTCTAAAAGTTTTAATAGCGACCCCTGGAATTCAAAGCTTGTTTAGTAATGTAATTTCAGTTGTGTTAGCCATTTTTAGCTTGTTCCTAAATGCGGCAGGTTTTTGTTTTTAATACAGTGGTGGATCCAGGAGATGGGCAAGGGGAGCGCGCGCCACTCCCCCTAACGTAGTCTAAAGTAGTGTAATTTACTTAATTAACGCAAGTTTGCGTTAATTAAACTTACTCCTAACGCAAGTTTGTCGGATCAAACTATTTTGCCCCCCCCCCCCCTTATGAAAATCCTGGATCCGCCCTTGTTTTAATATAGATAAAATTATTAGTTTAAGGAATAAAGCCACATGGCTCCTTAAACGGTGCTGTACGGCTAGAAAGCTACTTTAAAAAAGGTATTGGCAACCGGTATGAAGCCCTCTAAAACAGGAACGCATTACGAGAAGAGAATGGAGTAAATTAAATAAAAAAATATCTCATTTCACTGGCAGGGCTTCAGCTCAAAGCTCCTGTTCTGCCCGTTTATTTTAGGTATGTGCCTGTTTCCACATACCCCTAAAGATACATCTTATTAGGCTGAAATTTGAGATCTAGTTCCAAAATTTCAGCAAGAGTTTTTTATAGTGTTTAAAAAGTAATCAAAAAGATTTCAATAATTGATTCTTTTTTTCATGACATGAGAAAAAATACGATTAAAATTTTACTCTTTTTAGAAAAAGCTAAAAATAATAAAAGTGATCTAAATTATATCCAATTCCCATGAGCTAGAAAGTTGTTGGATACACTACTTCGCTCCAAGAGCCTTCTT